>OW121743.1:48934017-49079017 GCA_933228675.1 Stomorhina lunata | reverse complement strand
CTTCGACTATAGTCTCTTCGACTATAGTCCCTTCGATTACAGTCCCTTCGACTATAGTCCCTTCGACTAAAGTCCCTTCGACTACAGTCCCTTTGACTAGAGACCCTTCGACTATAGCCCCTTCGACTATAGCCCCTTCGACTATAGTCCCTTCGAATATAGTCCCTTCGACTACGGTCGCTTCGACTATAGTCTCTTTGACTATAGTTCCTTCGACTATAGTCCTTCGACTATAGTCGCTTCGACTATAGTCCCTTCGAATATAGTCCCTTCGACTATAGGCCCTTCGAATATAGTCCCTTCGACTATAGTCCCTTCGACTATAGTTCTTCGACTATAGTCCCTTCGACTATAGTCCCTTCGACTATAGTCCCTTCGACTATAGTCCCTTCGACTATAGTCCCTTCGACTATAGTCCCTTAGACTATAGTCCCTTCGACTATAGTCCCTTCGACTATAGTCCCTTCGACTATAGTCTCTTCGACTATAGTCCCTTCGACTATAGTCCCTTCGACTATAGTCCCTTCGACTATAGTCCTTTCGACTATAGTCCCTTCGACTATAGTCCTTTCGACTATAGTCCCTTCGACTATAGTCCCTTCGACTATAGTCCCATCTACTATAGTCCCTTCGACTATAGTCCCCTCGACTATAGTCCCTTCGACTATAGTCCCTTCGACTATAGTTCCTTCGACTATAGCCTCTTCGACTATAGTCCCTTCGACTATAGTCGCTTCTACTAAAGTCCCTTCTACTATTATCCCTTTAACTATAGTCCCTTCGACTATAGTCCCTTCGACTATAGTCTCTTCGACTATAGTCCCTTCGACTATAGTCCCTTCGACTATAGTCCCTTCGACTATAGTCCTTTCGACTATAGTCCCTTCGACTATAGTCCTTTCGACTATAGTCCCTTCGACTATAGTCCCTTCGACTATAGTCCCATCTACTACAGTCCCTTCGACTATAGTCCCCTCGACTATAGTCCCTTCGACTATAGTCCCTTCGACTATAGTTCCTTCGACTATAGCCTCTTCGACTATAGTCCATTCGACTATAGTCGCTTCTACTAAAGTCCCTTCTACTATTATCCCTTTAACTATAGTCCCTTAGACTACAGTCCCTTCGACTATAGTCCCTTCGACTATAGTCCCTTCGACTATAGTTCCTTCGACTATAGCCTCTTCGACTATAGTCCCTTCGACTATAGTCGCTTCTACTAAAGTCCCTTCTACTATTATCCCTTTAACTATAGTCCCTTAGACTACAGTCCCTTCCACTATAGTCCCTTCGACTACAGTCCCTTCTACTATAGTCCCTTCGACTATAGTCCCTTCGACTATATTCCCTTCTATTTAAGTCCCTTCGACTATTATCCCTTCAACTATAGTCCCTTCGACTAAATTCACTTCGACTATAGTCCCTTCGACTAAAGTCCCTTTGATTATAGTCCCCTCGACTATAGTCCTTTCGACTATAGTCCCTTCGACTATAGTCCCTTCGACTTAAGTCCCTTCGACTATAGTCCCTTCGACTATAGCCTCTTCGACTAATGTCCCTTCGACTATAGGCCCTTCGACTGTAGTCCTTTCGACTATAGTCCCTTCGATAATAGGCTCTTCGACTATAGTCTCTTCGACTATAGTCTCTTCGACTATAGTCTCTTCGACTATAGTCGCTTCGACTATAGTCCCTTCGACTATAGTCCCTTCGACTTCAGTCCTTTCGATTATATTCTCTTTGACTATAGTCCCTTCGACTTTTGCCCCTTCGACTATAGTCCCTTCGACGTTAGCCCCTTTGACTATAGTCCCTTCGACTGTAGTCCCTTCGACTATACTCCCTTCGACTATAGTCCCTTTGACTATAGTCCTTTCGACTATACACCTTTCGACTATACTCCCTTGGCCTATAGTCCCTTCGACTATAGTCCCTTCGACTATAGTACCTTCGATTATAGTCTCTTCGACTATAGTCTCTTCGACTATAGTCTCTTCGACAATAGTCCCTTCGACTATAGTCCCTTCGACTTCAGTCCCTTCGATTATATTCTCTTTGACTATAGTCCCTTCGACTTTTGCCCCTTCGACTATAGTCCCTTCGACTTTAGCCCCTTCGACTATAGTCCCTTCGACTGTAGTCCCTTCGACTATACTCCCTTCGACTATAGTCCCTTTGACTATAGTCCTTTCGAATATACTCCGTTCGACTATACTCCCTTTGCCTATAGTCGACTATACTCCCTTTGCCTATAGTCGACTATAGTCCCTTCGACTATAGGCCCTTCGACTATAGTCTCTTTGACTAATGTCCCTTCGACTATAGGCCCTTCGACTATAGTCCTTTCGACTACATTCCCTTCGACTATAGTCCCTTCGACTATAATCCCGTTGACTATAGTCCCTTCGACTATAGTCCCTTCGACTATAGTCCCTTCGACTATAGTCCCTTCGACTTCAGTCCTTTCGATTATATTCTCTTTGACTATAGTCCCTTCGACTTTTGCCCCTTCGACTATAGTCCCTTCGACTTCAGTCCTTTCGATTATATTCTCTTTGACTATACTCCCTTCGACTATAGTCCCTTTGACTATAGTCCTTTCGACTATACTCCGTTCGACTATACTCCCTTTGCCTATAGTCGACTATATTCCTTTCGACTATAGTGCCTTCGACTTTACTCCCTTTGCCTATAGTCGACTATAGTCCCTTCAACTGTAGTCCCTTCGACTATATTCCCTTCGACTATAGTCCCTTCGACTATAATCCCGTTGACTATAGTCCCTTCGACTATAGTCCCTTCGACTATAGTCCCTTCGACTATAGTCCCTTCGACTATAGTCCCTTCGACTATAGTCCCTTCGACTATAGTCCCATCGACTATAGTCCCTTTGACTATAGTCCCTTCGACTACAATCCCTTCGACTTTAGTCCCATCTACTATAGTCCCTTCGACTATACTCCCTTCGACTATAGTCCCTTCGACTATAGTCCCTTCGACTATAGTCCCTTCGACTATAGTCCCTTCGACTATAGTCCCTTCGACTACAGTCCCTTCGACTATAGTCCCTTCGACTATAATCCCTTCGACTATAGTCCCTTCGACTATAGTCCCTTCGACTACAATCCCTTCGACTTTAGTCCCATCTACTATAGTCCCTTCGACTATACTCCCTTCGACTATAGTCCCTTCGACTATAGTCCCTTCGACTATAGTTCCTTCGGCTATAGTCCCTTCGACTATAGTCCCTTCGACTACAGTCCCTTCGACTATAGTCCATTCGACTACAGTCCCTTCGACTATACTCCCTTCTACTACAGTCCCTTCAACTATAGTCCCTTCAAATAAAGTCCCTTCGACTATAGATCCTTCGAAGAAACTTAGTAAATGAATAATGAAGTTGAAATGTCAATGTAACTGGTATTAAAAAAAAACTGGAACTAAAAGTTTTCACTGGGTTTCAAATTCATTATACAAAATCACGTAAGTGTATGTACTTATTTTATATTGTAACAATCTGTATTTTATTTAACTACTATCGCTCGAGTACTTGTTTGCAGTTTGTTGCATTTTTTTTGCTAAAAAAATTTCACTCTAACATATTTAGTTATACACGTGTAAATAATATAAATTTGTTTGCAAAAATGTATACATGACTTTTTTACATGTGGCAGAAAGCAATACAAAGTGTTTACCGAAATGTGCAACAAATGCACACGTTTTAGCCCTTTTTTAGATTACACACATCTACTATTAAAAGTTTCTAAAACAGAAAAAGCCCAATAACAACAAGAATTATAGTTGTGTGTTTTTGTAGCTTTTCTACACAATTTTCTATTCCTCTAGTTCACAACTATTTACACACACAAATACAATGTGTAACTACATTGTAATGGTATGTGTGAGAGCAAGGACCTCTATTTGTTTAAGCAACAATTTTTAGCTCGAGGTTGAAACGATGAAGGATAGAAATAGAGACATAAGAAGAAAAATAAAACTTTGTTAATCGTTTATGTATTAAAAATCTTTGCCAACATTTTATGTAAATGTTTAAATGTTCATGTATTTAATCCTGAGTCCTTGTATATCATGAATAGACATGTTTAAGGACTTTTGTATTGATGATACTTATTTCCATATCGTTTAAAAAGAGTTATTAACCTGTTTTATTTAAATCTATATTTATTTGAAATAAATATTTAAAACTCATGATTAATCTTTAAGTTTCAATAAAGATTATTTCTAAAATACATGCCAACATTTTATGGCCATAAAAACCTGATCATAAATTTAATATTAATGTCTTCTTTCTTTAGTTTATGTGTAGAAATGACAGTCGGCTTTTTCCAAAGATTTAAAGGCATTTAGGGAAGGACTTTGCATATAACAAATCACTTTGTCTTTTGGACTTATACATTCCCTATAATCATCCTTATTATATCCATCAAAGTTAAATGATACGAGGCCCATAATGAATTATTATTGTGTAAACTTTTTGTGTATTAAATGATTTGGGTTTTTAGGTGTGTCAACTTGTTAATAATTTGTTGACTCTTTATTTAGCACAAAAAATAAAAGCAAGAAATATGTAAATATTGTATTTTTTAAATTTATGAAATTATCTGATAAATCTAAATAAATACTAAAGGAGAACAAGTAAAATGATTCATAAAAGGCATATAAAGAATTTTTTTTGTTAAGATAAGAAATTTTTGTGAAGTGTTAAGTAGAGTTAAAGAAGGTGTGACTTTTTATTTACATTTTGTTGCTAAAGTTTGGGCCCGGCATTGCTCGTACCTTCAAATGATTCAACTTTGCAAACCTATAGTCAGTTCTTCGACTATAGTCCCTTCGACTATATTCCCTTCGACTATAGTCCCTTCGACTATAGTCCCTTCGACTATAGTCCCTTCGACTATAGTCCCTTCGACTATAGTCCCTTCGACTATAGTCCCTTCGACTATAGTCCCTTCGACTAAAGTCCCTTCGACTATAGTCCCTTCGACTAAAGTCCCTTCGACTATAGTCCCTTCGACTATAGTCCCTTCAAATATAGTCCCTTCGTCTGAAGTCCCTTGGACTATAGTCCCTTTGACTATAGTGCCTTCGACCATAGTCCCTTCAAATATAGTCCCTTCGACAACCGTTCCTTCGACTCTAGTCTCTTCGACCAAAGTCTCTTCGGCTATAGGCAATTCGACTATAGTCATTTCGACCATAGTCCCTTCAACTATAGTTCCTTCGACTATAGTCCCTTCGACTGTAGTCCCTTCGACTTCAGTCCCTTCGATTATATTCTCTTTGACTATAGTTTTTGTCCTTCGGCTATAGTCCCTTCGACCATAGTCCCTTCAACTATAGTTCCTTTGAATATAATTCCTTCCACTATAGGCCCTTCGACTATTGTCCCTTCGACTATAGTCGCTTCGACTATAGTCCTATCGACTATCCCTTCGATTTAGTACCTTTGACTATAGTCCCTTCGACTATGGGCCCTTCGACTATAGTCCTTTCGACTATAGTCCCTTCGACTATGGGCCCTTCGACTATAGTCCTTTCGACTATAGTCCCTTCTACTATAGTCCTTTCGGCTATAGTGCCTTCGACTATAGTTCCTTCTGCTATAGTCCCTTCGATTATAGTACCTTTGACTATGGGCCCTTCGGCTATAGTTCCTAGTTTCTATAGAGCCTTCTACTATAGTACCTATAACTGTAATGTGCTTATGAATTTATTCTTTTAACAACCTGTTCTAAGAATAATAAATTTTAGATTTCCATGGAAAAAAATCTAAACAACAACTAACAACTTTAATAAAATGTTGTTAGAAAAGTAAGAAACAAATCTAATAAAATAACTAAGCAGCAAAAATTTTCTCCTTATGTAGAGGGGAAAACTTTAGATTTAATAATTTTATGTCAACCATTGTTTTGTAGTTGCTTCTATTCATATTCTAGTTCTTGACTTTTAGCTTGCCACCATCATCATCATCTTTTAAGGCATTAGTATTATTATGCTAATGCTTCTTGCGATCTAGAGCTTTTCTTCAAGTTTTTTATTTTGTTACTTTACACGGGGTAAAGTGTTTAAGTCAAGTGGGTAATACTTAGTTAAGGGTGAGTAAAGTAAGTTAGTGTTAAAGTAGAGTTATTAGGTGGATGGACTAGTTTTTATTATAGGGAAATGAGGCAGGAAGTTGTTATTTGCAAATATTAAAAAATCTAATATTTTGCAGAAAAGGAGGGGCCATCTAAAATTTAACTTTTATAAATTTTAGAAAAATAATTTTACTTAAAAGACAGAGAAAATGTAAAACAGGTTTCCAAAATTTCGATCTAAAATCTCACTAATTTCGATTTGAATAGAGGAATTAAGACTCTGTTGTCGATCTGCTGCATATGATACTAATCAAAATCTGAGATTTTGTTCAAAAAATCATGAAGCATGCTTTTAGGAGCTTTGAAATAATTTATATTTATATAATTCTATAAATATTTCTATTTCAACAAAGGACAGAAAATGGATTGGAAAACTTTTTCTAAAACATCCTTAAAGTAGTTTTGCCTATTTTTCTCATTTCGTATTGAATGTCGTAAATGTGAGTGGAAACTATCTAAAAACATCATTTAGAAATGTAAAAAAAGGATTCTTTCTTGAGTTATTGTTTATGCATCATCTATTTTATTAAACCGTTTTCCTTTTTATTGTTTTTATTTATTTCTAAACTTAAAACGTTTAAGTATTTTATTTATATTCAGAAGAAAGTTTTAAAACATTTTCCAAAAGGAGAAAATTTTAACTTTTACTTCCTGTATTTATTTTATTTATTCTTTTAATAAAAAAATTCCTTAATATGGATTAAAATAATATCCATTTGTTTTGTTACACTTCAGCAAAAAGTTTGAAAATTTTACTTTTAGAATTATTCAATATTTCACTTGATTTATAATATTTCTCTGTTTAATGCCAATTTGAGGAAAAATACAATAGTTAAAGCAAAACGGTAAAACTTCGTATTGTTTGAGTTCAAGAAAAACATTAACACTTTTATAACTAGATTCAAATTAAGGTAGCCAAGCTATTATCTGGAGGTTCCTAAAAGTATGCAACAAAATCTCAGAAATATCTTTAGTTGATTTAAGTCGACATTAACTGAACTTACCTCTAGAGCAGACACAAAATAATGTCACACGATATAAATCGAAGGCTCTATGAAAAAATTATGTTGCATACCTTTAGGAGGTTGAAAATATACTTAAATTTTGTTAAATTGTATGTTTTGGCTTATTTAAATAATTTATACGAAAAATGGTTTAGTTTGAATCGACTTATACAAACTGTTTACTTTTAACATCATTTACTATTTAAGATCATTTATATAAGCATTTTCTATAACATCCTAAAACTGGCTACACAATTTTGTTGAAAATTACTACATTCTCAATTCCTATCAAACACAACAATAGAAAAAACTGATTATTGATTAATTCTTTACAAATCTTATTATTTTCTGGTAGCTGTTTTAAATTTAAAGGTTAAACATTTGTTGGTCCTGAAAGGATTAAGTATACACATATTTGTATTTATATATGTTTTCAAATAAAATTTTTATATATTTTTATTCAAGTATAATGCTTTTGCTCTTCTTATTGCTCAAAGGATATACAAAAAGGATTTTTGTTATAAATAATTTTCGTTCTGTGTATGTTTTCGTTTTAGTGTTGAGAAATAAATGGAGCTCAAACAAGCAAGTGAAAGGAGAAAAGCTCACTTTTATGTTCTGTACTTTTTAAAAAGCCTTGTTAAAAATTAAACTCATACATATTCATAAAAAGGATCAAAGATATCTTTGCTTGTATATTTGGCTTTATATGCAAAGGAAATAAATAAATATATCTAAGATTTAAGCTCTTTTAGATGTCGAGATATTTTAATCGATTTAGAAAGATTCTGTAGACCAAAGTGATCAAGTAAAAATTAATTGATCGAAATCTAGCGCAAGAAAACTAGTCGTGTTGTCCCTTCGACTATAGTCACTTCGACTATGGTCCCTTCGACTTTAGTCCCTTCGACTATAGTCCCTTCGATTATAGTCCCTTCGACTATAGTCCCTTTGACTATAGTCCTTTCGATAATAGTCGCTTCGACTATAGTCCCTTCAACTATAGTCCTTTCGACTATAGTCACTTTGACTATAGTTCTTTCGACTATAGTCCTTTCGACTATAGTCCCTTCGACTATAGACCCTTCGACTATAGTACCTTCGACTTTAGTTCTTTCGACTATAGTCCCTTGAACTATAAACTCTTCGACTATAGTCGCTTCGATTATAGTCCCTTCGACTATAGTCCCTTCGACTATAGTCCCTTCGACTATAGTCCCTTCGACTATAGTCACTTCGACTATGGTCCCTTCGACTGTAGTCCCTTCGACTATAGTCCCTTCGATTATAGTCCCTTCGACTATAGTCCCTTTGACTATAGTCCTTTCGATAATAGTCGCTTCGACTATAGTCCCTTCGACTATAGTCCTTTCGACTATAGTCACTTTGACTATAGTTCTTTCGACTATAGTCCTTTCGACTATTGTCCTTTCGACTATAGTCCCTTCGACTATAGACCCTTCGACTATAGTACCTTCGACTTTAGTTCTTTCGACTATAGTCCCTTGAACTATAAACTCTTCGACTATAGTCGCTTCGATTATAGTCCCTTCGACTATAGGCTTTTGACTATAGTCCTTTCGATAATAGCCCCTTCGACTATAGTCCCTTCGACTATAGTCCTTTCGACTATAGTCACTTTGACTATAGTCCTTTCGACTATAGTCACTTTGACTATAGTCCTTTCGACTATAGTCCTTTCGACTATAGTCCCTTCGATTAGAGGTCTTTCGACTATAGTCCCTTCGACTATAGTCCCTTCGATAATAGTCCCTTGAACTATAAACGCTTCGACTATAGTCCCTTTCACTATAGTCTCTTCGACTATGATCCCTTCGACTTTAGTCCCTTCGACTATAGTCCCTTCGATTATAGTCACTTTGACTATAGTCCTTTCGATAATAGTCCCTTCGACTATAGTCCCTTCGACTATAGTCCTTTCGACTATAGTCCTTTCGACTATAGTCCCTTCGACTATAGTCCCTTCGACTATAGTACCTTCGACTATAGTTCTTTCGACTATAGTCCCTTGAACTATAGTCCCTTCGACTATAGTCCCTTCGACTATAGTCCCTTCGACTATAGTCCCTTCGACTATGGTCCCTTCGACTTTAGTCCCTTCGACTATAGTCCCTTCGTCTGTAGTCCCTTCGACTATAGTCCCTTCGACTATAGACCTTTGACTATAGTCCTTTCGATAACAGTCCCTTCGACTATAGTCCCTTCAACTATAGTCCTTTCGACTATAGTCACTTTGACTATAGTCCTTTCAACTATAGACCTTTGAACTATAGTGCCTTCGACTAGAGGCCTTTCGACTATAGTCCCTTCGACTATATACCAAAATGATCAAGTAAAAAATTAATTGATCGAAATGTAGCGTAAGAAAACTAAACAACACGACTGTTTAGTTGTCACTCGATTAGCTTGGATACTTTTTTTAAATATCAGAAAAGTTTATTGCTTCTTTTTAATCTTAACCTGGATAAGTTAAAGGTCAATCGACCGAAAATAGTTGGAGTTTATATAAAATATAGAATATTTAGTAAATATTCTGTAGCATATTTTAAGGGATTTTAAAATAATTTCCACTGGAAAGAGATGTATAAATCCTGGAGCCAAATTGCCGCATTCCATATCAATCGAAATGTAAGATATTTCAGAAACATTTGTGTAGCATACTTTAAGAACAATCTAAATAATATATAACATATAAGGTTCACTACATTATTATTGTTATTTGTCAAAAATTTCCTGATAGTAATAGAATTTCATTTAAACTAAATGCTTTGACAAACAAACGGATATGTTCAGATATCAAATTATATTAAACTTTTTGCAGAATAAATTATTATCCCTATGGTATGTTACACAATATTTGCTTAAAAGTCTGAGTTTCGATCGATATGAAATGCGGCGATTTGACTTCTGATTTCAAAAATTACAATTTAATAACTTAAACGCTTAGTTTGAATAACAAGTTGATTTTAATAAGTGCAATTTATAGATTACAAAATATTTGAAAATTTACCAAGGAAATTTTATTGCATACTTTTAGGGGGTTTTATTAGTTTGTACTTTTAAAGTTACTCGACCGCGTACAGGAAAGGGCGAAAGTAACTATTAGTTACAGTAGGGTAGACAGCTCTATTGACTAATTTGAGCATCTTCGCAATGTGGGTTATATTTCACTCTTCTATCGATATCACAATGCCAAATAGAAGCGTTTTGGAAGTGTATTCTAGCTCGTAAATTACAAGTAGTTCACTTACGACAACATCAAGAATGTCGTGCTCGAATGGAAATTAGTCGAAGCAAACAGTGTCCAAGCCAAGAATGACTGCCATAATGGTTTTGCTCTGTGTTTGGTGGAATTGCAGGGGAATCAACTACAATAGACTACCCTCCTACAGCCAAACACTTAAGCAATCGCTTAAAGGCAACCGGCTTTGGGTAAAAGAGGAGCAGTTGTCTTTGATCAATATAATATCAGAAAGCAATTGTTACTCGTTAGAAGCTCCGGAAGTTCAGTTGAAATGTTCTTATGCATTTATTACATAGTCTAGTCTTAGCAACAACTGACTAAAATAAGTTCGGAAAATTTAAATACGTAGTTTTATATACTTCTCAGGTCTATAAGTCCATGACTTCTCGGATTTCCATCGCCTTAATTGGGAAATTCAAATTACTCATGTCAATATGGCTTTTTTGATTTAGAAGTGGCCGTACGTCCAGTTGAGGTCTCTACATTAGAAATAATTAAAGAAAAAAAGATTTGGTTACAACAGATTGGGTTTAGAGAGGTTTTGGAAGCCATAGGCATCCCACAAGGCTCAGTATCTTTAATTCCGAATGATCAATAATATGGATTTTAAGTTAGAGCACTCTGATTTAAAAATGCTCTTCATTTGGCCAACTTTGGCTTAGAAAATTTTGTGTAATTTGTAAAAATCGTATGTTTTGTTTAAAAAATGAATTCTTTAGCTTTTAATTTTTTAAATTTAATTTCTCTAACCATCATATTGTGTTGCTAAAAATTTAATTAATTTTACAACTTCTGTATTATTTTCACATGGCTTAAATGCAAATTACGGAAAAAGTGAATTTTTAGAATACATTTTTTTATTATTTGCGAAAACAAAAAAATTATGCTGCATAAATTTGAAACTTTTTTCCATTTTGTTAAACTAAATTATGCGAATGAATGTACTTATCTTGTGGAAGTGTTTAGTAACAAAAACATTTTTCAAATGCCTTAGAAAAATAGTTGTATACCCCATAATGTTCATCAACACTCCACAAAATTGTTATAATATTTTATGATCCCAGAAACCTTCCCCTCATTCTCTTCTAGAAAAATATTTATCCTCCACCCTCTACTTTTCATGTGGAAGATTGTTAGAAAAATGAATATTTTTTTGACTAATTTAGTGTGTGCTAAGTTTGTGCAACATTTATGGAATACATACATTTACATATATGTATGTATGTACTTTTTCAAATTACACACATACGTAGACACAGTGTTGACTTTATGTGAACAAGCGTTTGTGTAAAAGTTCATAATTGTAACACTATTATGTTGCATGCAACATTTATATATTCAAAAATATTGCTGTTGTTGTTTTTGTCTCGCACTCGACATATCTTTTTTATTGTTGCTATTATTAAGATTGTTGTTGTTGTAGCTGCTACTGATGGTGGTATCTATTCTGTCGCATACTATTTGCTACAAGTCACATTCATGTTATGAATATGTAAATTAATCAACTACTTCCACATAATTTGCCAACAACACAAACAATAAAGAGGTTTGTTGCAAAAGCCAGAGGGTTAAAAGAATGATTTTTCACTAAAAAAGAATAAGTGTTTTTTTAAGAGTTTTCGATAGAAAAGTTGTCGGTGGGAAGAGTTTTCTATAGAAAAGTTGCCGGTGGGAAGAGTTTTCTATAGAAAAGTTGTCGGTGGGAAGAGTTTTCTATAGAAAAGTTGTCGGTGGGAAGAGTTTTCTATAGAAAAGTTGTCGGTGGGAAGAGTTTTCTATAGAAAAGTTGTCGGTGGGAAGAGTTTTCTATAGAAAAGTTGTCGGTGGGAAGAGTTTTCTATAGAAAAGTTGTCGGTGGGAAGAGTTTTCTATAGAAAAGTTGTCGGTGGGAAGAGTTTTCTATAGAAAAGTTGTCGGTGGGAAGAGTTTTCTATAGAAAAGTTGTCGGTGGGAAGAGTTTTCTATAGAAAAGTTGTCCTTGGGAAGAGTTTTCTATAGAAAAGTTATCGGTGGGAAGAGTTTTCTATAGAAAAGTTGTCGGTGGGAAGAGTTTTCTATAGAAAAGTTGTCGGTGGGAAGAGTTTTCTATAGAAAAGTTGTCGGTGGGAAGAGTTTTCTATAGAAAAGTTATCGGTGGGAAGAGTTTTCTATAGAAAAGTTGTCGGTGGGAAGAGTTTTCTATAGAAAAGTTGTCGGTGGGAAGAGTTTTCTATAGAAAAGTTGTCGGTGGGAAGAGTTTTCTATAGAAAAGTTGTCGGTGGGAAGAGTTTTCTATAGAAAAGTTGTCGGTGGGAAGAGTTTTCTATAGAAAAGTTGTCGGTGGGAAGAGTTTTCTATAGAAAAGTTGTCGGTGGGAAGAGTTTTCTATAGAAAAGTTGTCGGTGGGAAGAGTTCTCTATAGAAAAGTTGTCGCTGGGAAGAGTTTTCTATAGAAAAGTTGTCGGTGGGAAGAGTTTTCTATAGAAAAGTTGTCGGTGGGAAGAGTTTTCTATAGAAAAGTTGTCGGTGGGAAGAGTTTTCTATAGAAAAGTTGTCGGTGGGAAGAGTTTTCTATAGAAAAGTTATCGGTGGGAAGAGTTTTCTATAGAAAAGTTGTCGGTGGGAAGAGTTTTCTATAGAAAAGTTGTCGGTGGGAAGAGTTTTCTATAGAAAAGTTGTCGGTGGGAAGAGTTTTCTATAGAAAAGTTGTCGGTGGAAAGAGTTTTCTATAGAAAAGTTGTCGGTGGAAAGAGTTTTCTATAGAAAATTTGTCGGTGGGAAGAGTTTTCTATAGAAAAGTTGTCGGTGGGAAGAGTTTTCTATAGAAAAGTTGTCGGTGGGAAGAGTTTTCTATAGAAAAGTTGTCGGTTGGAAGAGTTTTCTATAGAAAAGTTGTCGGTGGGAAGAGTTTTCTATAGAAAAGTTGTCGGTGGGAAGAGTTTTTTATAGAAAAGTTGTCGGTGGGATAAGTTTTCTATAGAAAAGTTATTGCTGGGATAAGTTTTCTATAGAAAATTTATCGCTGGGATAAGTTTTCTTTAGAAAAGTTATCGTTAGGATAAGTTTTCTTTAGAAATGTTATCGCTGGGATAAGTTTTCTTTAGAAAAGTTATCGCCGGGATAAGTTTTCTTTAGAAAAGTTATCGCTGGGATAAGTTTTCTTTAGAAAAGTTATCGCTGGGATAAGTTTTCTTTAGAAAAGTTATCGCTGGGATAAGTTTTCTTTAGAAAAGTTGTCGCTGGGATAAGTTTTCTTTAGAAAAGTTGTCGCTGGGATAAGTTTTCTTTAGAAAAGTTACAGCTGGGATAAGTTTTCTTTAAAAAAGTTATCGCTAGAATAAAATTTCTTTAGAAAAGTTATCGCTAGGATAAGTTTTCTTTAGAAAAGATATCGCTAGGATAAGTTTTCTTTAGAAAAGTTATCGCTGGGATTAGTTTTCTATAGAAAAGTTATCGCTGGGATAAGTTTTCTTTTAAAAATTTATCGCTGGGAAAAGTTTTCTTTGAAAAATGTATCGCTAGGATAAGTTTTCTATGGAAAGTTTTTCTCTTATTTATAAGGCTTCTTTAGAAAAGTTATCGCTGAGATATTTTTTGTGCAGAGAAGTAATCTTTTAGATAAGTTTTCTGTAGAAACAATTTCTTTGGGATAAGCAATTCACTCCTTTAATTCCCCTCCAAACTGTTAGCTATCATTGGTTGTGTCTATGAGTCTCGAGTGCTCTATATGACGATGCTGATGCGATTGTGGTGTTGTCATAGAAAAAAGTTGAAATTTATTAAGAATAAACTTTAGCTTGTTAAGTTTTTTTTTGCCCAGTGCTGCTGGCTTTATTAGTAAATGAGTTAGTTTTTCTATGGCAGTAGCATTAGCAGTCCATAGTACCGATATGCACTCGTTCGAGTACTGGGTCACTAGCAACGATACGATTATTTTCTTAGTTTATTTATTTTCATTGCGGTTTCCATTACGCAAATTGTTCAAAGAACTGAGAAATTAAAACAAGCAAACCAATTAATAAACAGAAACTTTTTGTTTAGCGGAAAATTTAAATTCTGAATGCTCCGCTTAATTTAAGAACAATTTTTGTTAAATGTTCAAATGTATGTCAAACATTTATGTTCAACTTTATCTTTGGAAAAACAAAACTTGTCATGATATAGACATTGACCGGGGTTCATACTCTAGTTTATAGATTAATATCCAATTAATTAACGAAGCCAGCTTGAGGCTAATAAACTGTATTTAGTGTAGAGTGATATTTTGTGGAAGGGGACAGTTTGCTTTGGGATATAAGACAAATTTAAGTGAGTTTGAATGTTTAGGATTAAATTGATTAGATAGAAATTTATAATTTTGAACTTTTACCTTTTATATTTTTATATTAAGTAATTGTGCAAGAGTTGAACATACCTAGAAAGAGAAGATATTTAAAAAAATATTTATTTTAAAATTTAAATAAATGTGATATATTAAATACTATGTTTTTATATTTGAAATGAATGAAAGAGTAAAGTAGTTGCTGTTTCTATTTGCCGAGTTTCGCGAACATTTATTTTTTGGTCATAATTTGAGGAGATCTACCCCCACCATTAGAATCCCTTAATAAGTCAATTTTACGATGTTAGTAAGTTCGTGGGTTCGTCCATTTGTAATCAAAGTACAAGTAGCAATTTAAAAGATAATTTGAGAAAATTTGGCAAATATAATTTTTTTGATTGTGAAACTATGTCTATTGAAATTTCACAAAATCGGTCCATTATTTATGGTAACTTTTATAGGTCCCACTTCCCGGAATTGTTATTTTGGACATTAATATCAATATTTCTCATGAAATTTAGAACAAGTGCTGCTTATGTAAACCAAAATCACTTTACCAAATTTAGTTCAAATCGACCATAGCTTCCATACAAACTTTTCTGTCAAAACGCACTAAATGAGACACTAAAACGCTCATAAATCCGAAGATAATATTAATTTTAAGAACATTTTTTGTAAACATCATTTTCGCTTCATTTCGAGATAGTCGGTCTACATTTGACCCTAGCTCTCATATAAGTCCAAATGACGGAAACAGCTTAAGTCATCAATTTTTCAAAAATTATCTATTTTTATAGGAAATTTTTCAAAAATTTTCTTTTTTTCAAAATTTTTCAACTTTTTTTCAAATTTTTAAAAAATTTTCTATTTTTATAGGAAAATTTTCAAAAAATTTCTATTTTTATAGGAAATTTTTCAAAAATTTATTTCCTATTTTTATAGGAAATTTTTCAAAAATTTTCTATTTTTATAGGAAATTTTTCAAAAATTTTCTATTTTTATAGGAAATTTTTCAAAAATTTTCTATTTTTATAGGAAATTTTTCAAAAATTTTCTATTTTTATAGGAAATTTTTCAAAAATTTTCTATTTTTATAGGAAATTTTTCAAAAATTTTCTATTTTTATAGGAAATTTTTCAAAAATTTTCTATTTTTATAGGAAATTCTTCGAAAATTTTCTATTTTTATAGAAAATTTTTCAAAAATTTTCTATTTTTATAGAAAATTTTTCAAAAATTTTCTCTTTTTATAGGAAATTTTTCAAAAATTTTCTCTTCTTATAGGAAATTTTTCAAAAATTTGCTCTTTTGATAGGAAATTTTTCAAAAATTTTCTATTTTTATAGGAAATTTTTAAATGAAATAAGTTCAGACCAAAACCAATTTGTGGTAAAAATTTGGCCATATTTTTAATAAATATAAAGATAATATAAAATCTAATAATGTTATTCCTAATTAAAACGGTTCTTATATTCATGAGAACATGTATAACTATTTTAATTTACTCAATCATTAACATTTAAACTTAATGTGAATTTATAGACTTTTTCTAAGTTTTACTTTCTGTATTAGCATAATCATAAATAGACTATAACCCGGAAATATTTAATATATCCGAATCAAAAATCCTCTAAGTGTTTAGAGTGAATCCTTAACTACAGTTCACTACTACAAGTATCATAACTAAAACAAACTGTGGAAATCCCAAAGGAATATTATTTCTTAAATTTACATATAAAAGATATAAAACTAAAGGAAAACTACTAGCAAATACTCGGGAGTAACATTAAGGACAACGAAGGCAGACAATGGCTTTAAGTAACATTTCTTTCATTTTGGGGGGAAAAAAGGGGGTGGAAATTTCTGAAAAGAATTTCTAGGAAAAGCATAAAGTAGAAAAATCTAATAGACAACAAATGGCACAAGTAAAATTATAACAACAATAAACTTAGCTACAATCATATATTAAGGGTAAAAGTGGAATAAAAGAATATTAGAAGAATTCAAGAATTCACTCATTTTTGTAAACATTGTAATAAAAGAAGAATTTTAATGTTAAGAAAAAACTAACAACAAACTAATAATACAAAAAAAAGTTAGAAAATAACAATGACACCAACACAAGCAACCGGAATATTTAAACAATAAAAGCATCAGCCAAAAATTTAAGTTAACAGGAAGTAGAAGGAAAAAACTAAGATTTTCTATAAAGCTGTTGCTGTCAAACACATGAAAGGTATCAAAACATTCTTTAATTTTCTTGAGAAAAATCTGCCGAAAATTAAGGTAAAAAAGAAAAGAAAACAAATGAAAACTTTGAGAATCAAAATCGAAAATTATTTCCATGGTAAGAAGAAAGAAAAGTTCTTTCTTGTCATATTCTTTTATTTTTACCCGGAAGTTTTCCTATATCCTTGAAAAGGAGAGCAAAGCCATCATTAACAAAAGCGTGGTAACAGCAACAGAACAATGAAAAGCAACAATGCTTTTCATTTTTGGTAAACATTTTCATTTGAAAGTTCGAAATATGTGTGCATGTATTTGTATCTATGTGGAGCTGTTAACCATGAATGAATGTTAGTGTGTATAATGAAATGGTAACAAATGATGACGTTTTTTTTCCTCCTACGCATTTTTATGGTTTGTTGAATATTTTGGGGGAAACTTTAGAAAAATCAATAAAATTTTTGGTATCTATACGCTATTTTTGTCTTATTTTCCTTTTACTTCCTATTTTCATTTTTTTTTGGCTAATGTCCTTAATTTGTGTATCCTTGTTTTTCTAATGTACTATAAATAATTAAAGCTGAATGAAAGATATCTAGAATATTAATGCAAAAAGCATTTATCTTTACAAGGTTAAAAGATTATTTATTTGAACTAAAACATACCTTTACCATTACTAAGAATCAAATTTTTAAAAAATTTCCTATAAAAATGAGAAATTTCTGAAAAATTTTCTATAAAAATTTGAAATTTTTGAAAAATTTCGTATACAAGTAAGAAATTTTTGAAAAATTTCCTATAAAAATAAGAAATTTTTGAAAAATTTCCTATAAAAATAAGAAATTTTGAAAAATTTCCTTTAAAAATAAAAAAATTTTGAAAAATTTCCTATTAAAATAAGAAATTTTTGGAAAATTTTCTATACAAATAAGAAATTTTGGAAAATTTTCCTATAAAAATAAGAAATTCTTGAAAATTTCCTATAAAAATAAGAAATTATTGAAAATTTTCCTATAAAAATAAAAAAGTTTTGAAAAATTTTCTAAAATAATAAAAAATTTCTGAAAGATTTCCTAAAAAAAATAAAAAAAAATTTTGAAAAATTGTCTATAAAAATAAGGAATTTTTAAAAAATTTCTTAATAAAATTACAAAATTTTTAAAAATTTTCTATAAAAATAAGAATGTTTTGAAAAAATTTCTATAACAATAAGAAATTTTTGAAAAATTTCCGATAAAAATAAAAAAATTTTTAAAAATTTTCTATAGAAATGAGAAATTTCTGAAAAATTTCCAGTAAAAATAAGAAATTTTTAAAAAATTCCTATAAAAACAGAAAATTTTTGAAAAACTTCCTATAAAAATAGAAAATTTTTGAAAAATTTCCTATAAAAATTACAAAATTTTGAAAAATTTTCTATAAAAATAAGAAATTTTTGAAAAATTTCCGATAAAAATAAGAAATTTTTTTAAAAATTTCCTATAAAAATATGAAATTTCTAAAAAATTATCCGTAAAAATAAGAAATTTAAAAAAATTCCTATAAAAATTGAAAATTTTTGAAAAATTTTCTATAAAAATAGAAAATTTTTGAAAAAATTTTCTATAAAAATAGAAAATTTTTGAAAAATTTTCTATAAAAATAGAAAATTTTTGAAAAATTTCCTAAAAAAATGGAAAATTTCCTATAAAAATAGAAAATTTTTGAAAAATTTCCTATAAAAATAGAAAATTTTTGAAAAATATCCTATAAAAATAGAAAATTTTTGAAAAATTTCCTATAAAAATAGAAAATTTTTGAAAAATTTTCTATAAAAATAGAAAATTTTTGAAAAATTTCCTATAAAAATAGAAAATTTTTAAAAATTTCTTATAAAAATAAAAAATTTTTGAAAAATTTCCTATAAAAATAGAAAATTTTTAAAAAATTTCATATAAAAATAAAACATTTTTGAAAAAATTCCTATAAAAATAGAAAATTTTTGAAAAATTTCCTATAAAAATAGAAAACTTTTGAAAAATTTCCTATAAAAATAGAAAATTTTTGAAAAATTTCCTATAAAAATAGAAAATTTTTGAAAAATTTCCTATAAAATAGAAAACTTTTGAAAAATTTTCTATAAAAAGAGAAAATTTTTGAAAAATTTCCATTAAAAATATAAAATTTTTGAAAAATTTCCTATAAAAATAAAAAATTTTTGAAAAATTTCCTATAAAAATAGAAAATGTTTGAAAAATTTCCTTTAAAAATAGAAAATTTTTGAAAAATTTCCTATAAAAATAGAAAATTTCCTATAAAAATAGAAAATTTTTGAAAAATTTTCTATAAAAATAGAAAATTTTTGAAAAATTTCCTATAAAAATAGAAAATTTTTGAAAAATTTCCTATAAAAATAGAAAATTTTTGAAAAATTTCCTTTAAAGATAGAAAATTTTTGAAAAATTTCCTATAAAAATAGAAAATTTTTGAAAAATTTCCTATAAAAATAGAAAATTTTTGAAAAATTTTCTATAAAAATAGAAAATTTTTGAAAAATTTCCTATAAAAATAGAAAATTTTTGAAAAATTTCCTATAAAAATAGAAAATTTTTGAAAAATTTCCTATAAAAATAGAAAATTTTTGGAAAATGGTTGTGAAAAATTTACTGGAAAATGTTATTTTTGGTTTATTGAACATTAAATTTAAACATGTTTATTCGATCATCTTCGAACACCTAAATTTAGCTTTTCAATTTATGTAATTTTTTCGACTGTCAATTAAAAAATAGAATAAAACCTTTTCTTTCTGCATAAATTAATTCCAATACAATGGCCACAACGTAATGGAAGACTATATTAAAATATCAACAACCAACAAACAGGGGCATCAATATCAGCAGAAGAATCGACAACATCATTACGATTTTGAATTTATTGGCAGGCAAATATCATTCCAGTTTCTCATCTCGTACAATGTATCATCATTATATTGAATATCAATGGATAAAAGAGGAAAAAATGAAAAATTGAAAAGTGAATATAAATTAAATTAATCATGCACGACTGACTGAATTGACTGAATGAATGACTTAACAGAACAACAATATAGAGAAAAGGGAATTCTATTTATAGAAAAAAAATAAAAAAAAAATTGAATTAAAAATATAAAATCAATTACTAAATATACAAAGAAATTATAATTTAAAACTTCTTATTTATAAACGAAAGAAAGTTATCACAGGAGTTATAAACGAAATTTTAAAATTTTTATAGGAAATTTTTCAAAAATTTTCTATTTTAATAAGAAATTTTTCAAGAATTTTCTATTTTTATAGGAAAGTATTTAAAAATCTTTTATTTTTATAGGAAATTTTTAAAAAAATTTTTATTTTTTTAAGAAATTTTCCAAAAATTTTCTATTTTTAAAGGAATTATTTTTGAAAATAGAAAATTAAAACAAAAAAAAAAAAAAAATATCCTAAAATTTTTCAAAAATTTTCAATTTTTATAGGAAATTTTTCGAAAAATTATTATTTTTATAGGAAATTTTTGAAAAATTTCTTTTTTTTATGGGAAATTTTTCGAAAATTTTTATTTTAGCAGAAAATTTTTAAAAAATTTTCTATTTTTATAAGAAATTTTTCAAAAATTTTCTATTTTTATAGGAAATTTTTCAAAAGTCTTCTATTTTTGTAGAAAATTTTTTAAAAATTTCTTATTTTTATGGCAATTTTTCAAAAATTTCCTATTGTAATAGAAAATTTCTTAAAAATTTCGTATTTTAATAGAAAAGTTTTCAAAAATTTCTTATTTTTATAGGAAATTTTAGAAAAATTTTTTTTTAGGAAATTTTTGAAAAATTTTTTTTTATTTTTATAAAAATATTTTCAAAAATTTCTTATTTTTAAAAGAAAATTTAAAAAAATTTATTTTTTTATAGGAAATTTTAAAAAAAATTCTTATATTTATAGGAAATTTTTCAAAAATTTCTTATTTTTATAGGAAATTTTTGAACAACTTTTTTCCTTGATAGGATATTTTTAAAATTTCTTATTTTTATAAGAAATTTTTCAAAAAATTCTTATTTTTTTTACGAAATTTTAAAAAAATTTCTTATTTTTATAGGAAGTTTTTCAAAAATTTCTTTTTTTTATAGGAAATTTTTCAAAAATTTCTTATTCTTAAAGGATTTTTTTTTATTTCTTATATTTATATGAAATTTTTTAAAAATTTATTATTTTTATATGAATTTTTTCAAAAATTTCGCATTTTTATAGGAAATTTTCAAAATTTTCTTATTTTTATAGGAAAGTTTTTAAAAGTTTCCTATTTTTTATAGGAAATTTTTGAAAAATTTCTTATTTTTTTAAAATTTTTTCAAAAATTTCTTATTCTTCTAGGAATTTTTTTTACTTTTATAGGAAATTTTTCAAAATTTCTTTTTTTAAAGGAAATTTTTAAAAATTCTTTTTTTTATAGGAAATTTTTCAAAAATTTCTTATTTTTATAGGAAATTTTTCAAAAATTTGTTATTTTTATTGGAAATTTTTTAAAATATTTATATTTTTATAGGAAATTTTTCAAAAATTTCTTATTTTTATAGGAAATTTTTCAAAAATTTCTTATTTTTATAGAAAATTTTTCAAAAAATTTCTATTTTTATAGAAAATTTTCCAAAAATTTCTTATTTGTATAGGAAAATGTTCAAAAACTTCTTCTCTTTCAAAAATTTTTTATTTTTATAGGAAAATTTTCTATTTTTGATATTTCAAAATTTTTCTTATTTTATAGGAAATTTTTCAAAAATTTCTTTTTTTATAGGAAATTTTTAAAAATTTTCTTTTCAAAAATTTTCTATTTTTATAGAAAATTTTTCAAAAATTTTCTATTTTTATAGAAAATTTTTCAAAAATTTTCTATTTTTATAGAAAATTTTCTATTTTTATAGAAAATTTTTCAAAAATTTTCTATTTTTATAGAAAATTTTTCAAAAATTTTCTATTTTTATAGAAAATTTTTCAAAAATTTTCTATTTTTATAGAAAATTTTTCAAAAATTTTCTATTTTTATAGAAAATTTTTCAAAATTTTTCTATTTTTATAGAAAATTTTTCAAAAATTTTCTATTTTTATAGTACATTTTTCAAAAATTTTTTATTCTTAAAAAAAATTTTCTATTCTTATAGGAAATTTTTCAAAAATTTTCTATTTTTAAAGAAGATTTTTTAAAAATCTCTTATTTTTATAGGAAATTTTTCAAAAATTTATTGTTTTTATAGGAAAGTTTTCAAAAATTTCTTTTCTTTATAAGAAATTTTTCAAAAATTTATAATTTTTATTAATTTAGGAAATTTTCAAAAATTTCTTATTTTTATAGGAAATTTTAAAATATTTCTTATTTTTATGGGAAATTTTTCAAAAATTTTTAATTTTTATAGGGAATTTTTAAAAAATTTCTTTTTTGTATAGGAAAGTTTTCAAAAATTTCTGATTTTTATAAGAAGTTTTTCAAAAATTTCGTATTTTGCAGGAAATTTTTCAAAAATTTTCTTATTTTGATAGGATTTTTTTTAATTTCTTATTTTTGTAGAAAATATTTCAAAAATTTTTTATAATACTGAATATACTCATGAGTGTTTGTATGCACTTTATGTAATGTAAATTCTGCATTGTATTGTAGTTGACTTTAAGATAGTCGATACATGTTAACTTAAAGCTAACTTTTTTTGTGGTTAACTACTCATTTGACGACAGGGTATTCCTAAACTAATTTTATTTCTAATATTATTACTCATACTGATACTAATACTTATACGTTACCAATACTGATTAGTATATACTGATACTAGTATTAATATTTATATTAATACTGATACTAGTACTGATATTTATGCCGATACTAATACAATTACTGAAAAGAATTCTGATGCTAAAATGTATACTAAAATTAATACTGATACTGATATGAATACTAATACTTGTTTAAAACAAGTCACTTCATCGAAATTATAGATTTTAATCATCTGCAGCTATAGGATGTAAAACCATTATATGAATATGTTTTTAAAAAAATACAACACATTTGCTCCATTCAACATATTTCCTGCATTATACAAGCATTTCCCTTTTCCAAATCCTCATTCTTTTAGCAACACACTCCAGTTATAGGTCATTGTTCCCTATATAGAAAAAGTAGGAATCGCTTGCCAAGAACAGCCGACAATTATAATGAATTTAACTCCAGAAATACGAACGAATAATAATCTGTTTAAAAAAGGAATTGAGTAATTCCTATATTTTTTTGTTTCATAGGTTCTGGTGAGATACGAGAAAAAGGAATTAAAAAGTAAATATAATTACAAATTCTGGAAGAGAACAAAAAAAGTATAAGAACAAATAAAAAGGACTTAACAGCCATATAATTGCTCAGCCCCGGTATTTAGCAACAACAATATGCCACCTAGAAGACAATAGACAGTGACAAGGTAAAATAGGATTTACTATATTGAATTCAAAAAAGAAAAAAGCTTAACTCTAGCTTCTACCTTATGAGGAAACAAATATATCCATGCCACCACCTTATGGATGTTTTTTTACAAAAGGGTGTTGGTTTGGAACAAAACACACACAAAGAAGACAACAAAAGCTATAACATCAACACGATAAACAACACTGAACAACACAACAACTTTTGCTGTTTTAATGGCCAGACAATGAACCAACACAGGGAAACACCTGAGGGAAATGTAGGTGTAGATACATATTTACAACCATTAAGCCAAAAGAATAGAAACCTGACAGTTTGTGTAAATAGCGGAGGGAGTACCAACGTCAGTAGCACTAGCAAACAAACTTGTTGATGATGGAGGAGGTGGTTGTTTAAATAAAGAAAAAAAAAATTATAATAAAAAAATAGATTGCAAATCCTTGTTGGTTACATTTCCAGCCAGTCATTATCACTAATTGCAACTTAATAAATTTTTTGTTACACGTTTTATTTTTGCTTTCCGACTTCTGACAAGCAAAAATTAAACTGTAAAAAAAAGTTTAAAAAAGGAAACGTAAAAGAACTTGTGTTAAACAGTTTTAATGCTCAGTTACAAACCAACCGGATATAGTGTCAAAACAATATGGCGCGGGTGTTAATTTGTTGGTTGCTAGTTTCTTTAACAGCTAGATACTAGATAAGTCCGTCTGTCCGTCTGTCCGTCTGTCCGTCAGTCATAATGAAGGCCTTAGTGAAGTAATCATTGTGCATTTGTTTGCATACAGTCTGCTTCTCAAAATAAAGTTAACAAACTTCTAAAGTGGTGGTTGGAGAAGAAATTTTGGTAGAGCAGACAAAGACCAGAATACCAACAATATTTTGTTAACCTAGAGAAAAGGATATATTAAATGCTTCTAAAAAAAGTTAGAATAAAGTTTACACTTTTTGGTGTGATATGGAGGCTGTAAATTTTTTGGTCAAAACCAACAAAACTGCAAATAATGTAAAACAAAAAGTATGATAGGCTAAGACACACACCACGGCATAGAGACAGATATAGAATAAGACAAGAACTAAATATAAGATAGACTCAGAAACTGATATTACTAAAAAATTGCACTAATACAAATAAATATAGTAAAACTGATACTAGCACATATAAAGAGTGCTCTAAATAAAATTTGTAGTTGGATTTTCTTAAATAAAAATCAAACCTTTTAATATAAAAACTCTACAAAATACGCAAATATAATGACATATTATACAAAATCATTTAGCATTAAAATGTTTACTTAGTACTCGGGTTTTGCAAAATTATCGACTTTTTTCGGAAACCCTCCCATTAAAGATTTTACAGTTGCTTCTGATACCTTTTTGGAGCATGTGTTCCACCTGCGCTTAAAATCGGACATGTTCTTGGAAATCTTTCCTGTGTTCTTCAATTCCTTTTTTACCAGAGCCCAATACCTTTCCACAGTCCGAAGTTCTGGACAGTTAGGGGGATTTGCCTCTCGTGGTACAAAAATGACATTATTCTTTGAGTACCACTCAAGTGCCTTTTTTCCATAATGGCATGATGCCAAATCGGGCCAAAAAAAATGTAGTCACTCTGTGCTCTCTTAAAAAGGGTAACAACCGTTTTTGTAGGCACTCCTTTATATAAATTTTTATTGTGCCAGATGCCACAAATACTTTACTTCTTTTGCCACAACTGCAAATAGCTTGCCACACGAGAAATTTCTTAGGGAATTTTGTTCGTTTTTTTTTTGCGAAACTCTTGCCGAACATTGCCCCGTTTATCAGCAACATAAAAATCTTGACCAGGAAGTTGAGAAAAGTCTGCCAGTACGTATGTTTCATCATCCATCACACAACAGGTGTATTTTTTTTATAAAATCAGACTTTCATTTTTTCGCTAGTTTTTTTTGCTTCTAAGTTCTTTATAGCATTGCGATCTGGAACCTTTTGGACTTTGTATGTCTTCAGTCCAGCATAAGCTTTGACTCTATGTACAAAATTCGTAGAACATTTCACCGTACGAGCTGCTTTTCTTAAAGAAGTGTTAGGCGCTCTTTGAAAGAGTCGCTCAACTCTTTTGTCTTACCAATATCTATACGACCTTTTTTCTCCCTGATCCAGGTTTTCTTTCAATGATCAGGTTTTCCTTATACCGTCTGATGGCATTAGAAACCGTTCGAGGGTAAACTTTCAAATTTTTAGTTATTTTTTTAAAAGTCCATGACGGAATTTTTTTGAAAAGTTTTAATTATATTTTCACGAACTTTTTTTTCGCAGTCCATTTTGATTGAAATAACTATTGAAAATTAATAATTTCTAAAATAATAGTATCTGACATATCTATAGAAACTAACTTGATCAAAAAATAAATTATTTCTTGCACTATGGATAAATTTTGTCTAAAATAGTAAATGCATATTTTTTTTAGAACACTCTTTACTAATAGTACCTGGTTGACCGAGCCTTGCTCGGAGCTTTATGATAAGCATTTTGAGGCAAATTTGAAAGTTTTTATATAAATATTTTATTTTATAAAGTTAATTTTGAATTATTTTATTTATTTTGTCCGACCAACACATAGTTTGCATAGTTTACAGTTTAACTCATTTTAATAATTTTGGAAATTGGTCATACCAACAGAAACCTCCGTCGACTCATGCGCAACAACTTTGCTAAAGATTATAGTCTGATCAAATGCACAGTTTATGATTTATTTCGTTTTAAGTAGTTTTCAGTGGAGCCACCTGAAGTTGTTCATACCAACTAAGAAACCTTCGCTTGCTTATGCGTAACAACTTTGCTTATGATTATAACATGATCAAATGCACAGTTTACGATTTTATTCACTTTGAGTAATTTTCTGTGGCGCCACCTGTCGGACGTTGCTCATTCCAATTCATAAACCTTCGTCGGCTTATCCGCAACAACTTTGCTGAAGAAAATAGCATGATTAAATGTACAGCTTACGATTAAATTGACTTTGAGTAAATTTCAGTAGCGCCACCTGTCGGAAATTATTCACACCGATTAAAAAGCATTCGCCGGCTCATGCGCTACAACTTTGCAAATAATCATAGTATGATCAAATGTACAGTTTACGATTTAATTAATGTTTAGTAATTTTCAGTGACGCCATCTATCGGAAATTAGTCTTATCAACTTTAAAACCTTCGCCGGCTTATCCGCAACATCTTCGCTAAAGAGCATAACATGATCAAATGCACAGTTTACTATTCTATAAAGAACATACATACAGACAAACATTCATTTGTTTAAAAGGTATAATATTACCAATTTTTTCCCCTTTTTATCCCCTAATTTCAAAAAAGTTCCATATGCATATTTGGTACTTCTGTGGTATCAATTGAATTCGGTACATTTTATTAAAACGCAGTTAACATAATTTTTCTATTCATATTACTTTTTGAGATGTTAAGTTATAATTTTATCCCTTTTTTACCCATTTTGGCCCCAAAATCAAAAAAGCACCAAATACGTGTTTAAAGTTTCTTTCACATCTATTGATTGCAGTACAAAGTTTCTTTCTATATTCCTTAGTTTAAAATATAAGAGTGGGTTAAAAAGGTACCAAAAAAACTATTTTCACCCTTTTTTACCCCTTATCGGACGTAGTTTCAAAAAAGTACAAAACACCTGTCCGTTTATTTTCATAGCTGTTTAACGTAATTTAAATTTTGTTTCTATACCTATTACTTAAGGAGATATAGCGTTTACGGGTTTTTCCCCTTTTTACCCGTTTTTACCCTCTTAGAGGCAAAGGTTCCAAAAGTCCCTTCTCCTTCGACCTATACATCAAAAAAGATACCCCCTGTATAAATTTTATCAAAATCGTTAGAGCCGTTTTCGAAATAGTCATTCTATATATATATATATATATATATATATATATATATATATATATATATATATATATATATATATATATATATATATCAACCAATAACACTTAAATATACTAATATTAATACTCATACTAATACTAATAATTAGACTTAGACATCGACTAATATATTGACTAAGATATAGACTAAGACTAAGACATTCTGTTATCCTTGAATCCCAGTGGAGCATAGGGCCTCAAGACATAGACATAGATAAAAATATAGAGTAACACAAAGGCTAGGACAGAGACTTAAACATATATAGACTAAGACATAGACATAAATTAAGACATAGAATAAGATATAGGCTAAGAGATTAACCAAGACATTGACGAAGTCATGGAATTAGATGTAAGCTGGGACAGAATTTAAGATAAATACAAATATATATATACTAAGACATAGAATAGAAGACATTCAGATATTATAATATGTCGTGGTGGCCTGTTCTATTTTGTTCACTTTTCATTCATGTTTAAAAACATTTCTGTAAATGTTTTTTTCTTCTCTAATTATGACTAATTTAGGGCACACAACAAGCGACCTTGACCACTACCGTTTCCTTGTTGCGCTTCCGTTGAACGGAAGAAAAATTGCACTCAACCAAAAAAGTCATGTATGATTGCGCCATGTTGCAGAAATGGCAAGCAGCCCCAAGAGACTTACATAAATACATACATATAAAAATGTTATGCAAGTATTTGTGTGATGCTGTCAATGAACGAACATTTCCAGAGTAGAAAAATGAATGCCTTTTTTCTGTTTGTGGTATTTGTTAAGAGTGTGGCAAGAACATTAGTAGCAACATAACACAAATTCCTGATAATGTCTGGTAAATGTTGTAAATGTTTTTAATATTAAAGTTTTTTTTCTTCATATTTCATTTAATATACAAGAGATGTTGCTCCGTCTTTTCTTATTTCTTTGCAAAATTATGCACTTGAAAAATTTTGTATTTTTCTTATTTCTGGCTGCCAGTTTTCTTGAAACATGTATTTCAGTTACAACTGTTTCCAAGTTGGCAAACGGACTCAATGGTTGGCTTCTTGACTCTGTCTGGTTGTTTTACAAATAAAATAATTTTCATACATATCCTTGGCATTGTTGGCTGAATCTACTTTTTTTTTTTGTCATATTTCCTTTAAAAGAAATTTTTGCCGTCTTTAATTGTTATAGAGATTGTGGATGAGAACTTGTTATTGTTTTATACTTTTTTATATAATAATTTTTGTTTAATGAGACTTATCTCAAAATTTATTACTTAACATTTGTTTTACAATTTATTAACCTTTTTGACTTGACTTACTTGACAAGCAGTTGGGGCTAAAGATGATTAATTTGTATGAATCTTACCTGTAAAGATAAAAGATATAAGAAAAAATTAATGGAAGTTTTTCACAAATTAAAATAACATAAGAACATAGACTAAAATATAGACTAAGACATAAACTAAAATCAAGACTAAGACATAGACTAAGACAAAGACATAGACTAAGACATAGACTAAGACATAGACTAAGACATAGACTAAGACATAGACTAAGACATAGACTAAGACATAGACTAAGACATAGACTAAGACATAGACTAAGACATAGACTAAGACATAGACTAAGACATAGACTAAGACATAGACTAAGACATAGACTAAGACATAGACTAAGACATAGACTAAGACATAGACTAAGACATAGACTAAGACATAGACTAAGACATAGACTAAGACATAGACTAAGACATAGACTAAGACATAGACTAAGACATAGACTAAGACATAGACTAAGACATAGACTAAGACATAGACTAAGACATAGACTAAGACATAGACTAAGACATAGACTAAGACATAGACTAAGACATAGACTAAGACATAGACTAAGACATAGACTAAGACATAGACTAAGACATAGACTAAGACATAGACTAAGACATAGACTAAGACATAGATAAAGACATAGACTAAGACATAGACTAAGACATAGACTAAGACATAGACTAAGAAATAGACTAAGACAAAGGCTAAGACATGGACTAAGACATAGACTAAGACATAGACTAAGACATAGACTAAGACATAGACTAAGACATAGACTAAGACATAGACTAAGACATAGACTAAGACATAGACTAAGACATAGACTAAGACATAGACTAAGACATAGACTAAGACATAGACTAAGACATAGACTAAGACATAGACTAAGACATAGACTAAGACATAGACTAAGACATAGACTAAGACATAGATAAAGACATAGACTAAGACATAGACTAAGACATAGACTAAGAAATAGACTAAGACAAAGGCTAAGACATGGACTAAGACATAGACTAAGACATAGACTAAGACATAGACTAAGACATAGACTAAGACATAGACTAAGACATAGACTAAGACATAGACTAAGACATAGACTAAGACATAGACATAGACTAAGACATAGACTAAGACATAGACTAAGACATAGACTAAGACATAGACTAAGGCATAGACTAAGACATAGACTAAGACATAGACTAAGACATAGTCTAAGACATAGACTAAGACATAGACTAAGACATAGACTAAGACATAGACTAAGACATAGACTAAGACATAGACTAAGACATAGACTAAGACATAGACTAAGACATAGACTAAGACATAGACTAAGACATAGACTAAGACATAGACTAAGACATAGACTAAGACATAGACTAAGACATAGACTAAGACATAGACTAAGACATAGACTAAGACATAGACTAAGACATAGACTAAGACATAGACTAAGACATAGACTAAGACATAGACTAAGACATAGACTAAGAAATAGACTAAGACATAGGCTAAGACATGGACTAAGACATAGACTAAGACATAGACTAAGACATAGACTAAGACATATATTGAGATATAGATTAAAACGTAGACTAAGACATTTGCAAAAACATATACTCATTCTGAGTCATATATATTTAGAACTGTATCTGCTTTAGGTTTGTTTAAACATAAAATCACAGAAATGCAGAAAACAAGCGTAAAATACAATTTATCACTTTAATAAAAACCGCCTTTTTCGATATCCCAAAATAAAGACATTAAAAATATTCACGCATTTCCTACCTTTTAACCCCCTCCCAAGAGATTTTAAAGGAACACACATTTGCAAATAAGTAAATGAAATCTTTAACAATACTTGAGTACTGATGGGGTGCCGTTGATGTTTTTACTCATGAAAATCTTAAAAGGCCTAAGGGGTTTGACTGACACACACACTCTTAAAAGTACGAATATAAAAGTAAACAAATTGCTCATGTGATGGAAAAGTGTTGTAACTCAAAATTCTCGATTTTGAATGGGAAAGAACCAAAGAAAATATCTACTGTTATTTGTAAAAAAAGTGATAACCGTTTCCTGAGGTTTTGTTATTTTTTACAAAAGCTTCATTAATTGAGTTAAACCACTATTGCAGAAAATGATTAAATATATTTATCTGAGTTCATGTTCGAGTGCATTTAAGTGTACTTTACACTTGAGTCTTTTGGGGTCTTAAAATTTAAGAGTTTTTGTTTTTGCAAACACACGAATTATAAACTATTTGGAAAATAGCAATTTCCTGTTTACTCTCATGTTTAAGCGAACGATCTTCATGCGTTTTAATTTTTTTTGTTTTTGTTTGAACAGCTATAAAAATTATTTATTTCCTTGTTGGATTTTCAATTTTTTGCTGAGGTTATTTCATTAGTAAATGGAATTTTCTTGAGAACATGTTTAGTTTCTAAGTACGATTGCAATAATAGTTGTTCCTAGAACCTTATACTTTATTTGAAATATTATAAGAAATTTTCTGTTTTTGAGTTTCTATGACTTTTAATAACAATTAATTATTTGCTGGGAAGTGTGTCACTCACGTGCTGTTTTTGACTATGTGGGAGTCCACACATGAGCCTTCACTCTGCAGCGTACGCTACAGCTTTTGGTCATTATTAATGTCATGATTTTCCAAAATAAAAATTTTTGTTTTAATTTTTACGAAAAATAAGTGATTTTTCTTGTAGCAAAATGTTTGTTTTCGACTTTTGTTATTAAGTCTTGCAAATATATTGGATTTCAGTCATTTAAGGGCATATTTAGTTAATGTTTTCGAGAGGAAATATTATGGGTTGATTGATTGATTGATTTTGTCTAAGTATGTGTCTTATCTTAGTCTGTAGCTAAGTATATATCTTAGTTTACGTCTTTGTTTATGTCTTAGTCTGTAGCTAAGTATATGTCTTAGTTTACGTCTTTGTTTATGTCTTAGTCTGTAGCTAAGTATATGTCTTAGTTTACGTCTTTGTTTATGTCTTAGTCTATGTCTTAGTCTATGTCTTAGTCTATGTCTTAGTCTATGTCTTAGTCTATGTCTTAGTCTATATCTTAGTCTATGTCTTAGTCTATGTCTTAGTCTATGTCTTAGTCTATGTCTTAGTCTATGTCTTAGTCTATGTCTTAGTCTATGTCTTAGTCTATGTCTTAGTCTATGTCTTAGTCTATGTCTTAGTCTATGTCTTAGTCTATGTCTTAGTCTATGTCTTAGTCTATGCCTTAGTATATGCCTTAGTCTATGTCTTAGTCTATGTCTTAGTCTATGTCTTAGTCTATGTCTTAGTCTATGTCTTAGTCTATATCTTAGTCTATGTCTTAGTCTATGTCTTAGTCTATGTCTTAGTCTATGTCTTAGTCTATGTCTTAGTCTATGTCTTAGTCTATGTCTTAGTCTATGTCTTAGTCTATGTCTTAGTCTATGCCTTAGTCTATGCCTTAGTCTATGTCTTAGTCTATGTCTCAGTCTATGTCTTAGTCTATGTCTTAGTCTATGTCTTAGTCTATGTCTTAGTCTATGTCTTAGTCTATGTCTTAGTCTATGTCTTAGTCTATGTCTTAGTCTATGTCTTAGTCTATGCCTTAGTATATGCCTTAGTCTATGTCTTAGTCTATGTCTTAGTCTATGTCTTAGTCTATGTCTTAGTCTATATCTTAGTCTATGTCTTAGTCTATGTCTTAGTCTATGTCTTAGTCTATATCTTAGTCTATGTCTTAGTCTATGTCTTAGTCTATGTCTTAGTCTATGTCTTAGTCTATGTCTTAGTCTATGTCTTAGTCTATGTCTTAGTCTATGTCTTAGTCGATATCTTAGTCTATGTCTTAGTCTATGTCTTAGTCTATGTCTTAGTCTATGTCTTAGTCTATGTCTTAGTCTATGTCTTAGTCTATGTCTTAGTCTATGTCTTAGTCTATGTCTTAGTCTATGTCTTAGTCTATGTCTTAGTCTATGTCTTAGTCTATGTCTTAGTCTATGTCTTAGTCCATGTCTTAGTATATGTCTTAGTCTATGTCTTAGTCTATGTCTTAGTCTATGTCTTAGTCTATGTCTTAGTCTATGTCTTAGTCTATGTCTTAGTCTATGTCTTAGTCTATGTCTTAGTCTATGTCTTAGTCTATGTCTTAGTCTATGTCTTAGTCTATGTCTTAGTCTATGTCTTAGTCTATGTCTTAGTCTATGTCTTAGTCTATGTCTTAGTCTATGTCTTAGTCTATGTCTTAGTCTATGTCTTAGTCTATGTCTTAGTCTATGTCTTAGTCTATGTCTTAGTCTATGTCTTAGTCTATGTCTTAGTCTATGTCTTAGTCTATGTCTTAGTCTATATCTTAGTCTATGTCTTAGTCTATGTCTTAGTCTATGTCTTAGTCTATGTCTTAGTCTATGTCTTAGTCTATGTCTTAGTCTATGTCTTAGTCTATGTCTTAGTCTATGTCTTAGTCTATGTCTTAGTCTATGTCTTAGTCTATGTCTTAGTCTATGTCTTAGTCTTAGTCTTAGTCTATGTCTTAGTCTATGTCTTAGTCTATGTCTTAGTCTATGTCTTAGTCTATGTCTTAGTCTATGTCTTAGTCTATGTCTTAGTCTATGTCTTAGTCTATGTCTTAGTCTATGTCTTAGTCTATGTCTTAGTCTATGTCTTAGTCTATGTCTTAGTCTATGTCTTAGTCTATGTCTTAGTCTATGTCTTAGTCTATGTCTTAGTCTATGTCTTAGTCTATGTCTTAGTCTATGTCTTAGTCTATGTCTTAGTCTATGTCTTAGTCTATGTCTTAGTCTATGTCTTAGTCTATGTCTTAGTCTATGTCTTAGTCTATGTCTTAGTCTATGTCTTAGTCTATGTCTTAGTCTATGTCTTAGTCTATGTCTTAGTCTATGTCTTAGTCTATGTCTTAGTCTATGTCTTAGTCTATGTCTTAGTCTATGTCTTAGTCTATGTCTTAGTCTATGTCTTAGTCTATGTCTTAGTCTATGTCTTAGTCTATGTCTTAGTCTATGTCTTAGTCTATGTCTTAGTCTATGTCTTAGTCTATGTCTTAGTCTATGTCTTAGTCTATGTCTTAGTCTATGTCTTAGTCTATGTCTTAGTCTATGTCTTAGTCTATATCTTAGTCTATGTCTTAGTCTATGTCTTAGTCTATATCTTAGTCTATGTCTTAGTCTATGTCTTAGTCTATGTCTTAGTCTATGTCTTAGTCTATGTCTTAGTCTATGTCTTAGTCTATGTCTTAGTCTATGTCTTAGTCTATGTCTTAGTCTATGTCTTAGTCTTAGTCTATGTCTTAGTCTATGTCTTAGTCTATGTCTTAGTCTATGTCTTAGTCTATGTCTTAGTCTATGTCTTAGTCTATGTCTTAGTCTATGTCTTAGTCTATGTCTTAGTCTATGTCTTAGTCTATGTCTTAGTCTATGTCTTAGTCTATGTCTTAGCCTATGTCTTAGTCTATGTCTTAGTCTATGTCTTAGTCTATGTCTTAGTCTATGTCTTAGTCTATGTCTTAGTCTATGTCTTAGTCTATGTTTTAGTCTATGTCTTAGACTATGTCTTAGTCTTAGTCTATGTCTTAGTCTGTGTCTTAGTTTATGTCTTAGTCTATATCTTAGTCTATGTCTTAGTCTGTGTCTTAGTCTATATCATAGTCTATGTTTTAGTCTGTGTCTTAGTCTATGTTTTGATTTATGTTTATTTTTTTATTTGAAATAAGTACGAAATGCCTAAAAGTGCCTTTTAATGAAATATCTAACTATTTCTCAATTATTTCAAGCGCTTGAGACATACAACTTTTTTAATTAAAAAAAGTGAAATATTTCTTTCCTCATTAAAATTTCAATAACTCTCAGCTGCACTAATGAAAATTTTAAATGGCTCGAAAAAGCGAAATAGTAATAAAAATCTTACAAGATTTGTTCACATCAACAATTAATTATGATACGAATATTCAAATACAGCAAAGAAATGCTCATCATTTCAGTTATTTTTATCTTTAGAAGAAATATCCAGGAACAAGGAACTAAACGAGTTAAATGCACAAGAAAATGAGAAGGAAATCGTATAAACTCCATGACTGATTTTTCTGAATTTCCTCCAACTTAACAACGGAGATAATGATAATTATTTACTATGACTAAACTAATAACTACCTTCAGTCATGATTGAGACCTGATAGTGATGGTGATGATTATGGGAATGATAGAGCGTCAAGACAATTAAAGTGTGGCAAGGGAAAATGTATAAAAGAAAGCAAGAATTAAAAGTGTCGGTTGCTTAGTGATGCAACATTGTTGCAGCAAGATTTGTTATATTTTTCCCGGTAAATGTTAGATTTAAGTTTCTTTAACAAGTTTTGCTATTTTGCTTTGTTATAATACCGAAAAGAAGATGAAATTACTTAGAAATTAAAAGTTATAAAAGATAGAATAGTGCAAAAATTTCTTCAAGAATAAAATAGTTATAATTGAGTTTAGAAAATAGTTTTTTTTTTAAATAAAATAATGGCCATATTTTAAGTAAAACGATGTATAAGTTATATAACAAAAACCTAAAGGGAAGGGGTATAACTTTTTGTTTTGCTATTGAAGCGCCTAATACTTTTATATGTGATTACTAGCAGAGACTTATTAGGACCTAAGTAATAATCACAAAGAGTTTATAATCATAACAAGAGGAAAAGTTCCTTTAAAATTTATAAAAAAAGTTGGTTCAGTTAACACTTAATATCGAGTCATGATGCAAATATAAAAATCAAATATATTCATCCTAGATCCAAAGGAATCAAAAAATGTAAAATTAACCGAAGAAAATTCTCAGTTTAAACAATTTATGAAAAACCCTTCGTTTTTCTTTGAACAAAAACTAAGTTGGCTCGGTTGTGCTCGTTGCTCCCACCATAACCACGTGAGGCGAAAGTCCCTTCTTTAGATTGAGTGAAAAAAATTCACCAAAAGTAGGACAAAGTTCAAAATTTTCTGAAAAAAGATGAATAAATGTATAGTTATGGACTAAAAATAGTACAAAAAAAAAGAACTGCCCCTATGTAATATATTTTCCAAGATCGTTCTTGTTTTTGTAACTGACCTAATTTCAATTCAAAATTCGTTTCTAACTCCTTTCGCTTGGAAGAAATTTCGTAACACATTTTTCGTTTTCTTACCCAAACCTTATTCTTAGTGGATGCATATATCAAAATACGTGCCCAATGTCCAAATTGAAGTTCCCTTATTAAGACGTTTGAGCTAAGCAATGATAAATCAGTCATTAAAAGACTAACTTACTTAAATGGCCTATATTTACAAGCAGTTGAGGTCAAAGGCCAAGCATATTTTAGAATTTAATGTGTTTCGATCTCCAATTTCGTAGGCTAAGCTTTAAATGCGATACCAAGATAATTCGGGGTAAGTTAAGACCAATTAGAACCTTTGCTTGGTATCCAAAATGCAGTTAAAAGTCAATATAAAACAACTTAAAATTTCCGAGTTTTATAAGGTTCAACCGTTCTCAAGTTTTTCTATTAAATATATGAACAATTTCATTATTATAAGTATATAGATATAGATTTTAAAGACCACTCTGATTTGATTTGAATAAATACTTCAAAATTGGCTTTCTGTACTTCAATCGAAGCGGCCTGGTCCCTTTAGATATAAGGTTTGATATAGCCCTAACAAAAATAGGTTAAAATGCATTAAATCGACAATCTAGACAGCCAATTGGATCAAAGATAGGAGTCAATACCACCAGGAGCCGAAGACTTTTTGTAATTTTCGTAAATATCACGATCATTAATGAAACTCGTGAAAATGAGTATTAAAATCAATCAGTTGAGATTTGTCGGTTGGTTAGTGCCGCTTTGTTAAAGACAAGCAAAAAACAAAATATGCAAAAACAAAATCAATATCGAATTTATAGCAACAAAATACATGGTTCGAGAGAACGAAGAAATATAATCTCGAACATTGTTGCCAAGACCCTATACTTTTTGTAAATATTGTTTGAAATAAATGTAAGCGAATTGGGAATATTTTTCAAAACAGAAATAAATATTAATTTTAAACAATTTTAGATTTTTCTGTAGAAATATTTTTTGTATAGAAATATTTTTCTATAGAAAAATATTATTCTCTGGAAATTTTTTCGATAAAAATTATTTTCTAAAGAAAATTGTTCGTTAAAAATGTTTTTCTTTGAAAATTGTCGGTGAAAATATTTTATTTATTTTAATTTTCGATAAAAATTTTTCTGTAGAAAAAATTTCCTTAAATAAAATTTTTCAATAGAAAAATTTTGGATAAAAAAAATTTTCTGTGATATTAAAATTTTCAATAGAAAAATTTTTGATAAAAAAAATTTTTTTATAACTTTTCTATAGAAATTTTTTTTTTATATTTTTCAAAGTTTCTATAGAAAATTTTTTTATTAAAAATTTTTCTATAGAAAATTTTTTAACAAAAATTTTTGTGAAGAAAATTGTTTTATCAAAAATTTTTCTATAGAAAATTTTTTTAACAAAAATTTTTCTATAGAAAATTTTTTTTTAACAAAAATTTTTCTATAGAAAATTTTTTTTAACAAAAATTTTTCTATAGAAAATTTTTTTTAACAAAAATTTTTCTATAGAAAGTTTTTTTATTAAAAATTTTTCAATATTAAATTTTTTTATCAAACATTTTTTTATAGAAAATTTTTATATCAAAAATTTTTCTATAAAAAATTTTTCCATAGAAAATTTTTTTATTAAAAATTTTTCTATTGAAAATTTTTTTATCAAAAATTTTTTTTAGAAAATTTTTTTATCAAAAATTTTTCTTTAGAAAATTTTTTTATCAAAAATTTTTCAATAGAAAATTTTTTTATCAATTATTTTTTTTATCAAAAATTTTTTTATAGCAAATTTTTTTATCAAAAATTTTTCTATAGAATTTTTTTTTTTTATCAAAAATTTTTCGATAGAAAATTTTTGTATAGAAAATTTTTTTATCAAAATTTTTTCATAGAAAATTTTTTTAGAAAATTTTTCTATAGAAAATTTTTAAAAAATTTTTCTATAGAAAATTTTTTTAACAAAAATTTTTCTATAGAAATTTTTTTTTATCAAAAATTTTTGTATAGAAAATTTTTTTATCAAAAATTTTTGTAAAGAAAATTGTTTTATCAAAAATTTTTCTATGGAAAACAAAAATTTTTTATAGAACATTTTTTTATCGAAAATTTTTGTATACAAAATTTTGTTCAAAAACTTTTCTATAGAAATTTTTTTTTATCAAAAATTTTTACTATACAAAATTTTTTTATCAAAAATTTTTCTATAGAAAATTTTTTTTATCAAAAATTTTTCTATAGAAATTTTTTTTATCAAAAATTTTTCTATAGAAAATTTTTTTAGCAAAAATTTTTCTATAGAAAATTTTTTTATCAAAAAGTTTTCTATAGAAAATTTTTCTATAGAAAATTTTTTTATCAAAAATTCTTTGATCAAAAAATTTTCTTAGAAAATTTTTGTATCAAAAATTTTTCTATAGAAAATTTTTTTATCAGAAATTTTTCTATAGAAAATTTTTTTTTTAAATTTTTTTATAGAAAATTTTTTTTTTTCAAAAATTTTTCTATAGAAAATTTTTTTACCAAAAATATTTCTTTAGAAAATATTTTTATCAAAAATTTTTCTATAAAAAAATTTTTTATTAAAAATTTTTCCATAGAAAATTTTTTTATTAAAAATTTTTCTATTGAAAATTGTTTTATCAAAAATTTTTCTACAGAAAATTTTTTTATCAAAAATTTTTCTTTAGAAAATTTTTTTATCAAAAATTTTCTATAGAAAATTTTTTTTTTAAAATTAGTCTATAGAAAATTTTTTTTATCAAAAATTTTTCTATAGAAAACAACAAAGCAACAACAAAAGTGTGGGAAATAAAGAAATGATAAAACTGAAAAATGTTTTGTGTGTTTCTGTTCGGATGATAATCTGCGCTTTATGTTGATATTTGTTGGACACAATAATAATAATTCGTATTTATTCAGTCCCTCAAATTATACATAATGTGAGGTTTTCGCTCTGTCTAGAATTAGGGACAATCCTCCTGATGAGATGGTCTAACCAACCATCGAAACGCGCCGAGGAAAGGTTTCCCCACCAACATTTTTTGGTTTTATCAAAAAACTATTTATTACAATAATAAATAATTGTAATAAATTGGGATTCTTAGTGCAATACACTACAGTAAAACTTTTTAATTAAATGTTTGATGTCCCAAATTTTGATAAACCTTTTGAAAATTTTTTTTACCAAAAATTTTTCTATAGAAAATTTTTTTATTAAAAATTTTTCTGTAGAAAGTGTTTTTAACAAAAATGTTTCTACAGAAAATTTTTTTATCAAAAATTTTTCTATAGAAAATTTTTTTATCAAAAATTTTACTATAGAAAATTTTTTTATCAAAAATTTTTCTATAGAAATTTTTTTTATCAAAAATTTTTCTATAGAAAATTTTTTATCAAAAATTTTTCTATAGAAAATTTTTTTATCAAAAATTTTTCTATAGAAAATTTTTTTATCAAAAATTTTTCTATAGAAAATTTTTTTATCAAAAATTTTTCTATAGAAAATTTTTTTATCAAAAATTTTTCTATAGAAAATTTTTTTATCAAAAATTTTTCTATAGAAAATTTTTTTATCAAAAATTTTTCTATAGAAAATTTTTTTATTAAAAATTTTTCTATAGAAAATTTTTTTATCAAAAATTTTTCTATAGAATTTTTTTTTCAAAAATTTTTCTATAGACATTTTTTTATCAAATTTTTTTTTTTAGAAAATTTTTCTATAGAAAATTTTTTTCAGAAAATTTTTCTATAGAAAATTTTTTTCAGAAAATTTTTCTATAGAAAATTTTTTTCAGAAAATTTTTTATCAAAAATTTTTTTTATAAAAATATTTTTATAAAAAAATTTTCTATAGAAAATAATTTTTATTGAAAAATTTTCAGAGAATAATATTTTCCTATAAAAATTATTAAAAAAGGAATAGAAAAAGCTTTTGAACAAAAATACCAATTTTAGCTAAAAGTATAAAAAAACGGCAACTCTGCCCAGGATCTTTTAATTCTGGTCTTTTGTGTTTACCGCTTTTTATGATTACCAAAAAAAATGGCGGATACAGCTTTGATATTTTCGGTTAGTTCAATGTCTAATAACAGAAATTTGGTTAAAGAATTAGTCACAATATTCCCAAAAGACGTCTCAGAATGTCGCTTACGAAATTAATCCAATATTTAACATTTCAGGAAAGTTTCGAGGTTTCATTCAACATTTTGATTTCAAACTATCCCAAATTCAAATTAATTACAATTTTACCAAAAATACTACTTCTTTATCAAAATTTGTCTTTTCACTTAAAGTTTGCTTGTTTTTCATTAAAATTCTTTTTGCACTCTTTATCTTTCAGAATTTTAATTTGGAAATCATTTGAAATTGATATGAAGTTCCATGTAATTTCAACATGACCGAACCTTTTGATTAATTTATAAATGCAATCTTAATTTTGACAGGATTTCTAGTTATCTAAAACTTGTCATACCACCAGGAGCCGGCTACTTTTTGTAATTTTCATAAATATCACGAACATTCGTAACAAACATTTACCTAATTCAGTTGAGCTTTTGATATCAACAAAGTAAAGTGCTGCCGCTATAGTAGGATTTGAATCCGGGCAATTAAGTTAAAATTGTCATTCGAATTACAAATAAGAACTTACTTTATTAACAAATAAGTAGTTTAAAGGGTATGTTTTAATATTTTCTGACTATATTATTTGCTGAAATGATTTCGGTTACTTTTAAAATGATATCTGGTTGTTTAAAAGTTAAAAAAATTGATTTTTTTTGTTACAAAATATTGTTTTATTAACACGATTTAATATATTTTTTCTCTGTTTAAACTAAACAATAACAATTTTTTTCTCTTATCTTCATAAGAAAATAAAATCGAAATCTCTTTAAAAACATGTTGTGTTATTTCCCCAGATTATATACAACATCTGCGAATCATATGTTGTTGCACAAAAAAAAAAAAAAAAAAAATCTGATGACACAACAATGACAAGAAGGTAAATCATACTCGGGATGAAAATCCCAACACATACCAAAAATTTACCTAACTCCCCCCAGGAGACATTAAAAATCCACCCCTTTCTTCTTACGTTAGCTAAACTTTTGTTCCCCCTTTGCCCTAAGTTTGTTTTGTGTGAAAATGAAAATCAATGATAATCCCCTTTTAGATATGAGACGAACATAAAACACACTCCCTCGCTCACTAACTCATCATATCCAGACACCATCAGATCCAGCATCCATCCATCCATTCATCCATTCATTTCACATGGTAATAAAAAAAAAAACTAACAAAAATCAAGAAAACAAACGGCCAAAGAAAACCAAATTAAATTGGGGGATGCCGGCAAGCAATGGAGTCAGTATCGGTACCCGGTTTTGCAATAACGACGTCTATACAACACAACGTACAACGTATCTTAGAACGCAAACATCATTAGTAACGAGGATACTTTAGCTTTAGCTGCCATCGCATTAAATCATATTTACGGTTTTGTTGTTGCTTTCGATTTATTCTGTTTTTTGCCCTGTTTTTCCCGTTTTCTTTCAAGTTTTTCTTCCGTTTTTAATGGATTTTTATTCTTGTTCAGTTAAAGGCTTCGAATTTTTTACAGATTTTCCAGGGATATTCAAGAATAAGCTTTAAATTTAATATGGAAAATTAAAATAGAAACGTTTTTTTTTTTGCAGTAAAAGTTTATTTTTTAAGTTCTAATAATAAGAAAAGTATTTCTTAAGGGCTGACACAGTTTTACCGTTAAAAGGTTTTTAATGAAATGAACTTAGAAGAAATTTATTCTTCTTCTGATGCTGCAAAATTTGACTGAAGTAAACAGAAAGTATAATTTTTCTTAACAAGATTAAATTCTTATAATTTGTAAAGGAGTATCTTTAATGTTAGAGAAATTATGTAGAAAAAAATGGTTTATTTAAGACATACAATTATAAAAGAATCCCTTTAAAGTTTTGGGATTAAAAAACATACAATTTAAGGATTTATGAAAAAATAATTGAAAGCTTCAAATACTTAAAATTTAAAACTCAGCACTTCGCAGAATCCAAAAAGTAAAAAACAGGGATCGAAAATAACTGTTATTTTTGAATTTTTGATTAAAGAAAGGAAACTTCAAGGAAATGTTGGAGAATAAAACCAAATATACCGTTATGATAGTCTTGGACCAACATTTCATAAAATAGTATGCTTTTTATACCCACCATCAAAAAGAATGTCATTCCGTTTGTAATTTCCTAAATATTGGCTACTTATAAAATTCTAAGACGATTGAGCGATGTCCGTCTGTCTGTCCGTATATATGACTAAAATTTGGCATAAATATTCTTAATTTCTTGGGCATTAATTATTCAAACTTTAACAAAAATTTTCTATAGAAAACTTTTTAACAAAAATTTTCTATAGAAAACTTTTTAACAAAAATTTTCTATAGAAAACTTTTTAACAAAAATTTTCTATAGAAAACTTTTTAACAAAAATTTTCTATAGAAAACTTTTTAACAAAAATTTTCTATAGAAAACTTTTTAACAAAAATTTTCTATAGAAAACTTTTTAACAAAAATTTTCTATAGAAAACTTTTTAACAAAAATTTTCTCTAGAAAACTTGTTAACAAAAATTTTCTATAGAAAACTTTTTAACAAAAATTTTCTATAGAAAATTTTTTATCAAAAATTTTCTATTGAAAATTTTTTATCAAAAATTTTCTAAAAAAAATTCTTTTACTTTTACTTTTCTATAGAAAATTCTTTTATGAAAACTTTTCTATAGAAATTTTTTTATCAATAATTTTCTATAGAAAATTTTTTTGTCAATAATTTTCTATAGAATTTTATTTATCAAAAATTTTCTATATAAAATTTAGTATCAAAAATTTTTTTATCAAAAATTTTCTATAGAAAATTTTTATCAAAACTTTCCTATCGAAAATTATTTTATCAAAGCTTTTCTATAGAAAATATTTTTATCAATAATTTTTTATAGAAATTGTTTTCATCAATATTTTTATTGAAATTTTTTTATCAAAAATTTTCTTTAAAAAATTTATTATCAAAAATTTTTTATAAACAAATTTTTTTTATACAATTTTTGTATCAAAAACTTTTTCTATAGATATTTTTTTTATCAAATATTTTTCTATAGAAAATTTTTCTATCAAAAATTTTTCTGTAGAAAGTTTTTTAGAAAAATTTTTGTATAGAAAATTTTTTAGAAAAATTTTTGTATAGAAAATTTTTTAGAAAAATCTTATCAAGAATTTTTTATAGAAAAATTTCCGGAGTATATTTCTATGTTCTCTCGAACCATGTATTTTGTTGCTATAAATTTTTAACAAAAATTTTCTATAGAAAACTTTTTAACAAAAATTTTCTACAGAAAACTTTTTAACAAAAATTTTCTGTAGAAAACTTTTTAACAAAAATTTTCTATAGAAAACTTTTTAACAAAAATTTTCTATAGAAAACTTTTTAACAAAAATTTTCTATAGAAAACTTTTTAACAAAAATTTTCTATAGAAAACTTTTTAACAAAAATTTTCTATAGAAAACTTTTTAACAAAAATTTTCTATAGAAAACTTTTTAACAAAAATTTTCTATAGAAAATTTTTTATCAAAAATTTTCTATTGAAAATTTTTTATCAAAAATTTTCTAAAGAAAATTCTTTTACTTTTACTTTTCTATAGAAAATTTTTTTATCATTTCTATGGAAAATTTTTTTATCAAAAATTTTCTATGGAAAATTTTTTTATCAAAAATTTTCTATGGAAAATTTTTTTATCAAAAATTTTCTATGGAAAATTTTTTTATCAAAAATTTTCTATGGAAAATTTTTTTATCAAAAATTTTCTATGGAAAATTTTTTTATCAAAAATTTTCTATGGAAAATTTTTTTATCAAAAATTTTCTATGGAAAATTTTTTTATCAAAAATTTTCTATGGAAAATTTTTTTATCAAAAATTTTCTATGGAAAATTTTTTGATCAAAAATTTTCTATAGAAAATTTTTTTATCAAAAATTTTCTATAGAAAATTTCTTTATTAAAAATTTTCTATAGAAAGTTTTTTTATTAAAAATTTTCTATAGAAAATTTTTTTATCAAAAATTTTATATAGACAATTTTCTTTAGAAAATTTTTTTTATCAAAAATTTTATATAGAAAATTTTTTTTATCAAAAATTTTCTATAGAAGATTTTTTTTATCAAAAATTTTCTATAGAAGATTTTTTTTATCAAAAATTTTCTATAAAAAATTTTCTATATAGAATGTTTTTATAAAAAATTTTCTATAGAAAATTTTCTAAAGAAAATTAAAAATTTTCTATAGAAAATTTTTTTATCAAAAATTTTATATAGAAAATTTTCTTTAGAAAATTTTTTTTATCAAAAATTTTATTTAGAAAATTTTTTTATCAAAAATTTTCTATAGAAAATTTTCTTTATCAAAAATTTTCTATAGAAAATTTTTTTATCTAAAATTTTTTATAGAAAATTTTTTTATCATTTCTATGGAAAATTTTTTTATCAAAAATTTTCTATGGAATTTTTTTTTATCAAAAATTTTCAATGCAAAATTTTTTATCAAAAATTTTCTATGGAAATTTTTTTTATCAAAAATTTTCTATGGAAAATTTTTTTATCAAAAATATCAAAAATTTTTCTATGGAAAATTTTTCTATCAAAAATGTTTCTTTATCAAAGATTTTTCTATAGAAATATTTTTTTTATCAAAAACTTTTTCTATAGAAAATTTTTGTTTATCAAAAATTTTTATCCAAAATTTTTCTATAGAAAATTTTGTTGTCAAAAAATTTTTATCAAAAATTTTACTATCAAAAATTTTTCTATAGACAATTTTTTTATAAAAGATTTTTCAATATCAAAAATTTTTCTATGAAAAATTTTTTAATTAAAAATTTTTCTTTGGAAAATTCAAAAAATGTTTGCGGAGAAACCAAAGGCCTCGACGCGTTTCGATGGTTTTAAACATCTTACCCCCCCCCCTTCTTAACAGCATTCTGCATATAGTAGCCGACGGCTGCAGCAAGAATGTGGGAAATGAAGGTAGATGAAAACTGAAAAATGTTTGTTTTTGTTCAGTCGATGATCTACACTTTTACTTATGGTTTATGAACATAATTCTGAAAAGTTGTGTTTGTAAATATAGTAATAATGCGAGGTTTTCGATCTGTCTAAATTGGGGATAATCCTCCTGATTAAAATAATTTTCTATAGAAAATTTTTGATACTAAATTTTCTATAGAAAATTTTTGATACTAAATTTTATATAGAAAATTTTTGATAAATAAAATTTTATAGAAAATTATTGATAAAAAAAATTTCTATAGAAAATTATTGATAAAAAAATTTCTATAGAAAAGTTTTGATAAAAGAATTTTCTATAGAAAAGTAAAAGTAAAAGAATTTTTGATAAAAAAAATTTTCTATAGAAAATTTTTGATAAAAAAATTTTCCATAGAAAATTTTTGATAAAAAAATTTTTCATAGAAAATTTTTTTATCAAAACTTTCAATAGAAAATTTTTGAAAAAAAAATTTTCCATAGAAAATTTTTGATAAAAAAGTTTTCTATAGAAATTTTTTTTTAAAAAGTTTTCTATAGAAAATGTTTGGTAAACAAATTTTCCATAGAAAAAATGTTTGATAAAAAAATTGTCCATATTTTTCCATAAAAAATTTTTGATAAAAAAATCCATAGAAAATTTTTGATAAAAAAAACTTAATAGAAATTTTTGATAAAAAAATTTTCTATAGAAAATTTTTGATAAAAATATTTTCTATAGAACAGTTTTGATAAAAAAATTTTCTATAGAAAATTTTTGATAAAAAAATTTTCTATAGAAAATTTTTGATAAAAAAATTTTCGTTGAAAGAAATTAATTTTAGTTGAACCAGAAATTTATGTTGATGGTCGTGGGTTCGAGTCGGGCTCAGGTTCATGTCATAAATTATTTTTTTTTTTTTTTTAATTTATGATTTTTAAATTAGATGAATAAATTTTAGGAATACTGAAAAAACTATGTGACACTTAGCAGTGTGGAATGCTGCATTTTCTGTCCCGCTACGGACTTCATCAGCACACTGTGTCACCAACTGTTAGATGCCAGTAGTTAAGATCATCTATTTAACTGAATTCTTAAGCGAAATTGAAAACGAGAATTATGTTAACACTCATTTCTATTTCACCTATGACCATATGATCGATTCAGTTAGACGAACTTATCCACAATAGTTTTTTCCTTTATGTTTTTGTATCCCTATCCTTTATTAATCTACATTTACTTTGTACTTTAACCAACTGTCAGCTGGTAATGAAGACAAAGATTTTTGTTTTGACAAGTTTTGTTCTATTCTTTTACGTTAATGCAAATTTTGAATTTAGTATCAACTTGAAAGAGTTAATGAAAACATGTAAATCGCGGTGCCCATGCAATTTAATTGAAAGAAATTAATTTTAGTTGAACCAGAAATTTATGTTGATGGTCGTGGGTTCGAGTCGGGCTCAGGTTCATGTCATAAATTATTTTTTTTTTTTTTTTAATTTATGATTTTTAAATTAGATGAATAAATTTTAGGAATACTGAAAAAACTATGTGACACTTAGCAGTGTGGAATGCTGCATTTTCTGTCCCGCTACGGACTTCATCAGCACACTGTGTCACCAACTGTTAGATGCCAGTAGTTAAGATCATCTATTTAACTGAATTCTTAAGCGAAATTGAAAACGAGAATTATGTTAACACTCATTTCTATTTCACCTATGACCATATGATCGATTCAGTTAGACGAACTTATCCACAATAGTTTTTTCCTTTATGTTTTTGTATCCCTATCCTTTATTAATCTACATTTACTTTGTACTTTAACCAACTGTCAGCTGGTAATGAAGACAAAGATTTTTGTTTTGACAAGTTTTGTTCTATTCTTTTACGTTAATGCAAATTTTGAATTTAGTATCAACTTGAAAGAGTTAATTTCAATTTCGCTTAAGAATTCAGTTAAATAGATGATCTTAACTACTGGCATCTAACAGTTGGTGACACAGTGTGCTGATGAAGTCCGTAGCGGGACAGAAAATGCAGCATTCCACACTGCTAAGTGTCACATAGTTTTTTCAGTATTCCTAAAATTTATTCATCTAATTTAAAAATCATAAATTAAAAAAAAAAAAAAAAAAAAAAATAATTTATGACATGAACCTGAGCCCGACTCGAACCCACGACCATCAACATAAATTTCTGGTTCAACTAAAATTAATTTCTTTCAATTAAATTGCATGGGCACCGCGATTTACATGTTTTCATTAACTCTTTCAAGTTGATAGAACAAAACTTGTCAAAACAAAAATCTTTGTCTTCATTACCAGCTGACAGTTGGTTAAAGTACAAAGTAAATGTAGATTAATAAAGGATAGGGATACAAAAACATAAAGGAAAAAACTATGGTGGATAAGTTCGTCTAACTGAATCGATCATATGGTCATAGGTGAAATAGAAATGAGTGTTAACATAATTCTCGTTTTCAATTTCGCTTAAGAATTCAGTTAAATAGATGATCTTAACTACTGGCATCTAACAGTTGGTGACACAGTGTGCTGATGAAGTCCGTAGCGGGACAGAAAATGAAGCATTCCACACTGCTAAGTGTCACATAGTTTTTTCAGTATTCCTAAAATTTATTCATCTAATTTAAAAATCATAAATTAAAAAAAAAAAAAAAAAAAAAAAAATAATTTATGACATGAACCTGAGCCCGACTCGAACCGACGACCATCAAAAAAATTTTCTATAGAAAATTTTTGATAAAAAAATAGAAAATTTTTTTAAAAAGTTTTCTATAGAAAATTTTTGTTAAAAAGTTTTCTATAGAAAATTTTTGTTAAAAAGTTTTCTATAGAAAATTTTTGTTAAAAAGTTTTCTATAGAAAATTTTTGTTAAAAATTTTTCTATAGAAAATTTTTGCTAAAAAGTTTTCTATAGAAAATTTTTGTTAAAAAAGTTTTCTATAGAAAATTTTTGTTAAAAAGTTTTCTATAGAAAATTTTTGTTAAAAATTTTTCTATAGAAAATTTTTGCTAAAAAGTTTTCTATAGAAAATTTTTGCTAAAAAGTTTTCTATAGAAAATTTTTGCTAAAAAGTTTTCTATAAAAAAATTTTTGACAAAAAAATTTTCCATAGAAAAATTTTCGATTAAAAAATTTTTCATTGAAAAATTTTTGATTAAAAAATTTTTGATTAAAAAATTTTCCATAAAAAAATTTTTGATTAACATATTAAAAAAAGTAAAAAACTTTGATTTGTAATTCCTCCGAAAGCACGAGAGCTGTAAAACGAATTTTCAAAAAATTTGAAAATACAACTACAAAAGATCTCCGATTTAATTTTAGACTTCTTAGAAGTACGCCACTGATATCAATCCATCTTTGTTATCCCAAAATGTATTTTTTTCTTAAAAATCAGAGACAACAAATTAAAATAGTCAGTGATCTACAATTTTACAGATCTTTTCATAGAGACTTTAAAAGATACTCGTACTCTTCCGTTTTAAATTTCACAGTCTGTCAAAGAACTACACTCTTGCGAAATAAATCAAAATCAAAAGAACATTCTGGTGTAATCGTTGGTGCCACAAAACGTATAAAATGTCTGCGGTGTAGTTCCATGTCTAAAGTGCAACTTGTAATTTTCATTTTAATATCGAATTTATTTTAAGTATTTTGCTATTTCCACACACAAACCCCAACTTAAATGTTTAAATGTTTGTTATTCATTTATTCAGTTTGTTTGTCTATCAGTCTGTTTGTTTGTCCGTCTGTTTATTGACTTTGGGCATAATGATGTAAGCTTTTGAAAGAAAATCTGTTGCAGAAAAAAAAGAAGAAAAATTAAAATGACAATTTTGAAAATCATTTGCATTAAAAATATCTTAAGTCAAGAAAATTATTAAAAAAAATATTGTAGTTTTAAAGTACTTTTGTAAGATATTGGAATGAATTATTATAGGAAACAAACTCCGATCGTTGTAGATTTTATGATTTTTGAGAAAATTCTCCACTTTTGATTTATATCATTCTTTATCAGATGTTTGGAAATGTTTGCATTATATGGGCGCGAAAAATTATGCGCCTTCACTTTAGTTTCATTTGATTTTTTTGCTTTTTCGCAAAACACTTAAACACTTTTGCATCTAAACTACTCATTTATGTATGAGCACATCAATTCGTATGTATGTTTGTCTGTCTGTCTCATATCCGGCTGTGATATTTCGTCATTAAATGTTTTTAGCATTAAATGACGTTATTTATTTTTGCGGTTAAAAAAATGATGGTTGATGATGATTTTTATGTTGAACGACACCAACGACATCAAGGAAGTCTTAGATGTCTTTGCTTCGATTTTTGGCGATGATGGAAATTTATATGTTTTTCCTAGCGCGTTTTTTGACATTAAGTGAGAATGATTTTAATAGGTTTTTTTTTAATTTCTAATTTTCTTTAGTAGATTTATAGCAGGAAATAAATTTTGATATATATGAAATCTATTGGAAATGTAGGAGATATTTTTATAAAAACTGTTTTCATATAAAAATACATATGCCTTGTTATTAAAAATCTTAACGATTTTGATTTACTTAATTTATAGCTAAAAGTCTATTGGTTATAGTGATGACTTTGAACTGAAATAAAAAATAAGTGATATATTATATGTAGGTATCAAAGCATATTTCATTAAATTTCATTATAGAAACTAGTGATAGAAAAAAGAATCACTATTACAAAGTGGGTTTCACAATGGCACGTAATATAAAAAAATATCTTCGAGAAAAAGTTCATAAAAATGATAAATAAGTAATAGAAGTATATACAACTCATATTGGTATATTCTTATATAAAAACGGTGGGCAAATGCGGCTCAACCGCAGAGCATAAAAAAAATACAAAATTCTTAGTCGAAGTTTACTGCTTAAATGAATTTCAAAAATCATATTTTTTGTGAGGGTATCGGAAAATTCTGAAATACAACTCATGTAACTTCGGTACAAATTTTGAAATTTTTTTTCAGTAATCGTTGAAAGTTTTTTTTGCCTTAGAATTTAAAACGATTCATGAAAAAAATTATAAATTTTAAAATTTATACTGATTATTTTTCGATCTCCACGGGCCCCTTTTTTGGTTATTATACCTACCATCGAAAAGAAGGGGGGGGGGGGGGGGGTATATTGAGATTGTCATTCCGTTTGTAATTTCCTTAATATTGCCTCAAAAACCAAAATTGTAGTATATTCTGAATCCTTATGAAATTCTAAATTGAGCGATATCCGTCTGTCTGTCCGTGTGTCCGTCTGTTGTCGGCACGATAAAACCTTAACGAAAGGAAATTTGGTATATAGAAGTTTTACATAAGTACTAGGCAGCATATAAAATTTCATCTAAATCGGTTTACATTTAATCATAGCTCCCAATAAAACAAGTAAGAAAAGCTATAGTCGGTCAAGCCCGACTATATAATATCCTTCACAACTAAGATCAAATATGGACCAACAATTAAACAAGTTTCCCTTAAGTCTTAGAGACATACATACATAAACTATGTGCTATTGTTTCAAAATTTCGAGATTTATAACATTTCCGGCTAAGGGCCTGATATGGGAGCTAGGGTCAATTGTGGACCGATTGTTACCAAATTTTGACTATTTGTTTATATTTACAAAATATTTATCTGCGCGAAGTTTAAGTAAGCAAATGCATTTATCTTTAGAGTTATTGACGTTTTTGTGCATTTATGTGTATATAAACGTCTTTTGAGAATGTGTCTTGTATGGGAGGTATGGTCAAATATGGGCCGATTTCTACAAAATTAGGAACACTGATTAAGGTTATGATAAGCAATATTTGTGCAGAATATTATTAAAGTACAACTAAATTTGTACTTTATTCCGGGAAGGCATCCCTATGGGAGGTACCCGAAATAGTAATCCGATTTCGCCCAAAAAGTAAAGGGATCGTCCTTGGACCAAAATATGAACCTGTGCTCCTGTTTTGTCGATATCTCAGATGATTATTTTGGTGAAATTTAATAGCGTACTTCGCAGGGGATTACCTAAACTCTGATGCATTCGGTAATTTGTGGTAGATATAATTTAGTGTTTAAGCGATATTTCAGGTGTTTTCATCGACAATGATGAAATTTAGGGTGAGACGATATCCTAAAATTTTGTGTAAAATGCATATGTTTATACCTTCCAGGAGCTCCACAAATCTGATTTTAGCAGACAGACACACTGCATTTATCTTAATTTTGTGTCCGACTTTTGAACATTATGATAACATTTGAGAATGTATTATATATCAAATTATAGGTAATCTTCCTAGGAAGTACAAAAATGCAACTGAGTACATGATATCTGTTCAAAACCTACATATGTATGTATGTATCTCACATATCAACGAAAATTTAAATTTTTTAATTGCAATTGGGAGAAATCCGTTCACGTTTGACAATTGCTTCTGTATAACTTCGCCTGAGGCAATCTCTTAGTAGCTAATAAATGACAAATTATAATAGATACGATGATGACATTTAGTAAAAAGACATTGTAAATTATCGTTATTCAGGGCTATAGCGCCTAAAATAAACTTTGTAGAGGGACAACATTTGACAAAAGTATTTCTGATCTCTTGAAAAGTTCGGTATTTAAAATGGTCGAGCTCGGTTCACATTTAGTGAAATCTCCCATATAACCCCCACCGGGAATCACTTTAATGCTGATGAATTAAGTCACATTATAATTGCACAAAGAACTAGAGCAAACATTCCACACATCCATCGGACAGATCGAAAGAACAATGCATTATTTTTGATGAAGTATTCATCTTAATTCCATTTAAAAGCTATATATTTCACGTATGTATCTAAAACTAAGAGTATGTACCCTATAATTCTAAGGCTACATTGACAATCATTGTTAAAGCTTTGACCTAAATCAGTCCGCTAACTTCAAAGTTTTACATAACTAATCAAGGACTTTTACTAGTTGGATAATTCGTACGTATTAAAGTACACAACCCTCACTGGGCACTGTGTTCTTGGGTTGCATGCCAGAATACTTAATATTCATCAAATCGATGTGCTTTTCAAATCTAAGGGCATCTATATTTTGAAGCATCTTTAATTAAGTGTTTGTAAAATAGACACATATATCGAAGCTACTGGCTGGCTTAAATAAGCATTCTCTACCTGCCCAACTTAACCTTTGGGTTCATAACTATTCTAGATGATGACGCCACCGAAAAGCTTTTTGTTTTCCGACATAGCTAAATATTGCTAGGAATTACATTTAGTATGAACAAAAGAAAATTAATATACATATCAAGCATTTGTGTGGGGCTCAACTAAGTCAGTAATCAGAAACTATATAATTATCAATATATTCTTACGATTTTGTACTTTACTTTTGGAACACCATTGGTGAAGGGTATCCAAGATTCGGCAAAGCCGAATATACCACTCTTACTTGTTTAGACTTAGAGCTTTTGTTTTGTAAAAAAATGGACTTAGTGCTATTGCTCATTACTACAAAACAGCAGCAAAAATTGAAATACGTAAGTGTATTTTTCATTGTAGACAATGTGTTTTTGCTTATTACTGCATTAAAACCTCCATTTCTTAAAAAGGTGGACTGAGTGCCTTTGCATGGTAAACCAACGATATTAAAAATTAAATGTGCTTATGTAGCATTTAGTTATTAAGATATTTTCTTTTCAGAAATATTCAATATAATTGATATATTGATCAAGTTTGGACCACTGTAAAGCCCACTGTGCTGGCAAATTCTAAAATCTTAATTTGTTTTCTACAGATGTTTCAAATTTCGCCACAATTAGTCTAGTAGTTTAGAAGTTATCAAAATAGTTTCATACATATAACTTCTCGTGAAAAGCTTGGGCTTGATTTTCATTTTCGACCCATAGTTTCTTCGGCAAACCTTTTTAGAATTTGCCGTAGATTATGTTTTTAATAACTACTTGGCGAGTCATTTTTGCGTTTACACAATTTGGCCAATTCTATTCAATAATAAAAACACAAGCATAACAAAATAAAATTTCATTTGGTAGGTATCCCAGTTAAACTTTGGTAATGGGATATACTGAGGCATAATGACTACAAAATGCACTTCAAATTACTTTTAAAATTTTAAATTTTAACTTAGTTGTTTACAAGGTAGAATCTTAAAAGTTACACGAATTACATCAAGGCTCTGCAGAGAAGAAATTACCCTTTGAAAAGTTATTTTAGTTTCAAGATTTCAATACAGATTCAATAAATAAAGCTCATCAAGAAATCGAAACAAGTGAAACCCAAATTGGTTGGTTTAAGATCCAAGAGGTGAAGGTTATCTTTTGCACTCTGTACTGATTTAATTTTTCAAAAATAACTTACATTTTTAAACTTTTCAATTCTGACATATATGTAAGTACATGAAACCGTCATAACAGATTTGTTTTTTAAATACCTCTCCCCTATTTAAATGTTGACACTTCTGTTAAAAATCACAACCTTGCATTTAACAACATAAATTTGAGCCTGTGGCAGAATTTTTGACACATGTCTGGTTGGCTGGTCTGGTCTAAATAAAGGGGGGCATCAAATGAAAAATAAACAATTAAAAACATAAAAACAAAACCTCACTCTGACCACAAACAGCTACGAACGAGCGAACACACGCACACACTCGAGATACCGATGACAATTTATTGTAAAATGCCATAAATAAAAAATAAATTTAATTTTTTTAAAACAAGTAAAAAAGCAAACACCAACCTCCGCACTTGACATCCTTCTTTGAATTTATGAATGCAGTTCATTGATTGTAAGCAGACAGATGGAGGGAAGGAAGGACGGACGGATAACGCCAGCAAAGTCTAAAGTGTTGGGGTATAATTCAGCCAATAAGATATGGCTTTGAATGCTAAATATGTACAATAGGGTGACAATTTTTTGTATGAAAGAAAATGATTTTTCGAATTTTAAATCTTTTTCTATGAAATATTGTGACACTAGGTCTAAAAGTTTAGATCTGAAAATTTGAGCCAAATCGGACAACGTTCTAGGGGCGCGCATCGGGTTCAAAGTTTAAGAGCCCATTTGTATGGATAAAAATGGATTATTTTTTAGTTTTTGTGAAATTTAGACCAAAAATAAATTATTTTTACAAGAAAAGATGATAGAATATTAAAGAGATCTAACACAGCTTTATTTCAAATCGTGAAAGACGAAAGTCCATGAGGTAGTTTAAAAGTTATTGCAGTTTTCCCTCGAAAATTGATGTCTTTGAAAACGAGCCTAAGGATATGCACCAAAAATTGTATGAGAAAGAAATTCCAAAGTTAGAAATGATTTATCATTTAATGTTGTAAATAAAGAAATTCCAAAGTGTGATTTATCATTTAATGGCTTGTTACTAGTAAATAGTTCAGTTTTGTTTAAATAAAATCAAAATTTACTTAGTTTATTTCATATTGGAAAATGGTACATTTTTCTCAGGCCGGTTTCAAAAATCATTTTTTAATTTTTAGAACATTTTTTCAATAAATATTACAAATTTAGAATTTGCTTTCCAGTGTGTAAAAACAGACAAATGGAAGAATAAAACCAAAAAAAATAGGTCGATATCTTAAACCGTTTCGCCGTACCTGGGATTTCAAATTGAAGAATTTCGCTAAAATGTAAATTTTTAGACCAAATTCGAGTAAATTCTCGGTAAATTTTACTTGTATTCAATTTTAGCAAAACAGATAATTAATATTATTGCTTCGGTTATGGAAAACCTGTGGTTAAGGGGTTTTTTTATATTGGACGAGATTAACCCTTTCTTCACCGCGGTCAAATGTCAAAATTTGGATTTTCTGAAAATTTTCATAGCGAGATTACGGAATATTAAGTAATAATTAGCGAATTTAAAAAAAGTCATGAAAATAATTATTCTTGGCAATTCTAAATTTGTAATATTTGTTGAACAAAATTTTCAAAATATTAAAAAAAAATTTTGAAACCGACCTGAGAAAAATGTACCATTTTCCAACATAAAATAAACTAAATAAATTTGATTAAATTTAAACAAAACTGAACTATTTACTAGTAACAAGCCATTAAATGATAAATCATCTCTAACTTTGGAATTTCTTTATTTACAACATTCAATTTTTGGTGCATATCCTTAGGAGCGTTTTTAAGGGCATGAATTTTCGGGTTAAAACTGCAATAACTTTTAAACTACCTCATGGACTTTTATCTTCCACGATTTGAAATAAAGCTGTATTAAATATTCTAATATTTTTTCTTGTAAAAATTATTTATTTTTGGTCTAAATTTCGCAAAAACAAAAAATAACCCATTTTTCCCCATACAAATGGGCTCTTGAACTTTGAACCCTATGCGCGCCCATAGAACGTTGTCCGATTTGGCTCAAATTTTCAAATCTAAACTTTAAGACCCAGTGTCACAATATTCCGTAGAAAAACATTTGAAATCAAAGAAAAACAAGTAAGAAAGTGCTATAGTCGGTCAAGCCCGATCATACGATACCCTAAGGTCAAAGGTGTTATTTTTCCTGTATAAAGACAAATATTTACTAAATTTTGCCAACATACAAACATTTTCTCAAAACCTATATATTTAAGCTGTTTCCGTCATTCGGACTTACATGAGAGCTAGGGTGAAATGTGGACTGATTATCTTGAAATTTAGCAAATTGATTATAGTTGTTACAAAAATTATGTGTACAAAAAATAAACTTAAAATTCTCATTATCTTTAGATTTACGAGCGTTTTAGTGATTTTTGTCTCATTTAGTGCATTTTTAAAGAAAATTTTGTATGGGAGCTAAGGTCAAATGTCGACCGATTTCAAATTTTGTACAGTGATTTTAGTTTACATAAGCAATATTTGTTTTAAATTTTATAAAAAAAATATTGATATTTGTGGCCAATATATCAATTCCGGAAAATGGGACCTATGGGAGGTACTATAAATAATGGACCGATTTTGACCAATTTCAATAGCCATGGTCTCATTATCAAAAAAATGATCTGTGCCAAATTTCATTAAATTATCTTTAGAATTGCGACCTGTAGTTTGATTACAAGGTTTACATGGGGGTCCAGCCAGCCAGCCAGACGGACGGACATCGCTAAATCGACTCAGAAAGTGATTCTGAGCCTATTGGTATACTAAAAGGTGGGTCTAAGGCAAATATTTCTATGCGTTACATACATCAGCACAAACTTATAATACCTTTCCACCTATGCATAGCTATGGTGGTGAAGGGTATAAAAATGTTCCTGTCACCCTAATGTACAATACAGCTCTTTTTTAAAACAATAAATATTAATTATAACGATACGCAAATAACTCGTAAAGCTCGCACACACTTTTTGGAAAGAAGTAAACAACCATTGAAAGAGGGGACTCCGAGATTGAGCCAAAAGGAAAGACAAAATACAAAATTCAAGTGCATCAAGTTTTAATAAATTTTTCAAGGCTTTAAGGCAACAAAATAGTCTCAGTCATTTAAAGGCATTCATCCATACACAATGAAGTATTAAATGTGAACATACCAATACTCATAGCCTAACTAGACAACCCAACATGCAACCACCCTTCCCAACTAAAACAAACATGGGACTGAAGTTAATTTGTTATTCAGTAAAACTGTCTGTCCGTCTGACCAAACAGTAATAATGACTCCATGAATAAATGACGGAATGAATGTGAAAGTTAAAGCTTAAAGGACCGAAAGAAAGGACAGACGAACGGACGGACGGATGGATGTATGGACTTACAAATGGTCAGTTGTTGGTTGTGTTGGCGAGACGAATTTTAAATACTGTTAGAGAGTATTAATTTGCATGTTGCAAAGTACATATTTTAAATACGAGTAGAGGGAAAAAAGGTTTCGTTTTAATATCACTTTTTTTCGTCTGCTCCCTTTCTCCTTCTTTCAACACTGACCACTTACTTCCCACTGTTTGAAAGCATTTCTTCAGTAGCTACTCCCGTTTCACATTTCGTTGTGACTGCAAACATTTGCCTGGCCCGAGTACAAGAATTCAACTCAACAAAGTGATGAACATGATTTTGACTATTGATTAAAAAACACTTGACATTTCAACACCTTTTTTGTTTGTTTTATTGACGTTTTGGCAAAAATGTTTTAAATGAAATGAATACGCCGGACTTTAAGAGCACGAGTTTATAGAAATTGGTTCGTTTTGACGCCTGTTACTTTGTTGGAGTAAATTAATGAATTTAAACGTGTATTGGCAAAAATAAACAAGATATGAGAGTTTTTCCAATCCAATTGTAAATAAATATTTTTATGTGATAAATAAATTTATTTGTATTGTAGTAATTGGACAGTGAAAATGGATACAATGAAATTGTTACACCTTTACATGAAAAGGAGAAAAGGTGCTACTCGCAAATATAGAAAATCATGACGGTTGTAGATATAAACTAAATTTTCGAAAATATGGAGACGAAAAATAGGCAAATCGCGCTTAGGTTGATCCTCTTAGAGCTGTTAACTCTTTTCCGTCAGACGGTACTTATAAGTACTATTACATACTACGTAAATATATAGTTCCCACACAACATTCCAATCGGAACAAGGGCACTTCTCTCAGACAATGAGCTGCATCCGATTCTATTTTCTAGACTCATTAAAAGTGGCCTATGTTTTAACTCCGGCTCCAAACGACAAATGCATTAGTTAGATAAGTTTTAAATAGCCTAATAATCAATAACCAGTACCAGAACCGCAGCTTTTCGAAAAAAATATTTTTGTAAATTGAATCTGTCCGGGGATCGAACTTGGGTCCTCTGGTATGCTAGGCGAATGACTAACCTGCTTTATTACGCCGGTTCTCTAATATTCTATTCTATTTATCGTTTAGAACAGGATGGGCACTAACACATATGCAAATTTGCGATTGTATTAGTAGAAGCAGAGAAATTTAACCCATATAACCCGGTACCCGAAAACGTTGAGCGATTTTAATGAAAACTTATATAAGTTTAAAGGTCTAACTAAGATATTTTTAAAGTTTAAAGAAAATGGAACGACTGGTTTTCGAGATATTTTAACTTTTAATTTTTGTACAAAAATTCAAAATTTAAATAATATGTTCATTTTTAAAAACATATTTTTTTACTAAAATATTAGGCAAGATTTATAAAAATCTAAGAACCGTATCAAAAGTTATAGGCATTTAAAACGGGTATGTTTTGAAAAAATCTTGAAAAAACCAACTTTGGACCGCCACAACTGTAAGTGAAATTACCGGTTGGGCAATAATGGGTTAAAGAAAACTTCATAGTGTGTGCTCGCTTCATCAAGTGTGTTTAATAGCAAAGTACCAGGTTGACCGAGCCTTGCTCGGAGCTTTATGATAAGCCTTTTGAGGCAAATTTTAAAGTTTTTATATATTTTATTGTATAAAGTACTAAAATAAATTTAGAGGAAAGACATTGTTCAAATATTCAGTTAATTTTGAACTATTTTATTTATTTTGTCCGACCAACACATAGTTTGCATAGTTTACAGTTTAACTCATTTTAATAATTTTGGAAATTGGTCATACCAGCAGAAACCTCCGTCGACTCATGCGCAACAACTTTGCTAAAAATTATAGTCTGATGAAATGCACAGTTTACGATTTAATTCATTTTGAGTAGTTTTCAGTGGAGCCACCTGAAGTTGTTTATACCAACTATGAAACCTTCGCCTGCTAATGCGTAACAACTTTGCTTATGATTATAACATGATCAAATGCACAGTTTACGATTTAATTCACTTTGAGTAATTTTCTGTGGCGCCACCAGTCGGACTTTGCTCATTCCAATTTATAAACCTTCGTCGGCTTATTCGCAACAACTTTGCTGAAGATTATAGCATGATTAAATGTACAGCTTACGATAAAATTGACTTGGTAAATTTCAGTGGCACCACCTGTCAAAATTTCTTCATACCAACTAAGAAACCTTCGTCGGCTCATGTGCAACAACTTTGCTAGAGATTGTAGCATTATTAAATGTACAGCTTACGATTAAATTGACTTTGAGTAAGTTTCAGTAGCGCCACCTGTTGGAAATTATTCATACCAAGTAAAAAGCCTTCGCCGGCACATGCGCTACAACTTTTCTAAAGATCATAGCATGATCAAATGTACAGTTTACGATTTAATTAATTTTTAGTAATTTTCATTGGCGCCATCTGTCGGAAATTAGTCTTGTCAACTTAAAAACCTTCGCCGGCTTATCCGCAACATCTTCGCTATAGAGCATAACATGATCAAATTTACAGTTTACTATTCTTTAAAAACATACATACAGACAAACATTCATTTGTTTAAAAGGTATAACATTACTAATTTTTCCCCCTTTTTATCCCCTAATATCAAAAAGTTCCATATGCATATTTGATACTTCTTTGGTACCAATTGAGTTCGGTACATTTTATTAAAACGCAGTTAACATAATGTTCCTATTCATATTACTTTTTGGGTGTTAAGTTATCATTTTATCCCTTTTTTACCCATTTTGGCCCCAAAATCAAAAAAGTACCAAATACGTGTTTAATGCTTCTTGCAAATCTATTGATTGCACTACAAAGTTTCTTTCTATATTCTTTAGTTTAAAATATAAGAGTGGGTTAAAAAGGTACCAAAAAAAGTATTTTCACCCTTTTTTACCCACTATGGGACATAGTTTCAAAAAAATACCAAACACATGTCCGCTTATTTTGATAGCTGTTTAAAACGTAATTTAAATTTCGTTTCTACTCCTATTACTTTAGGTGATATAGCGTTTTAGATTTTTTCCAATTTTAACCCGTTTTTACCCTCTTAGAGGCAAAGGTTCCAAAAGTCCTTTCTTCTTCGACATATACAACAAAAAAAATATCCACTGTCCAAATTTTATCAAAATCGTTAGACCCGTTTTCGAGATAGCCACTATATATATATATATATATCTATATATATATATATTTATATATATATATATATATATATATATATATATATATATATATATATATATATATATATATATATATATATATATATATATATATATATATATATATATATATATATATATATATATATATATATATATATACAATTATTGCTCGTTTAAGAATATAAGATTACAGAATTTGTCGGTACCTACTCTTTCCGATCCGCCAAAAATGCAAAACTTAGTGTATGAGTTTAAATTATGCCTTTTGGTTTAGGTGATACAATTATACGGAATTTTCCCTTTTTTACCCCAAAAATTTAAAAAAAGACTAAATATATATTTTTTACATTTCTACAATTTAATCGACTTCTTAAAAAATTTAATTTCTTAATTCATTGGTTAAAAAGATATGCAAAGTCTTAGGGCAAAGGACCTACCCAAAAATGTTTTTACATTTTTTTTTACCACTGAAATCCAAAAAGTACCAAGCAGATGCTTGAAGTTTTTATCATTTAAATTAATTTCGGTATAGATTTTGTTCTAATGTTTATTGGCTTAAAAGATACATATGGGTTAAAAAAAGCACCGAAAATTAGTTTTTACATTTTTTACCCCTATTTGTTCCATTTTCGAAAAAGTACTAGATACGTGTTTCCTTATTTTAGTAGATGATTCAAACATATTTTTTGTTTCTATTGCTATTAGTTCTAGGGATATAGAGTAAATGATTTTTCCCTTTTTTACCCTTTTTCCCTTAAACGGCCGGGTTTCAAATGAACATATACAGTAATACGTAAAAGTATCCAAATCGGAATTGAAGAGGTCATTTTCAATCATGAACATTTATTTATTTTCGTTAATCTTGAAACATTAAAGCAAACTTCGTATGTATTATATATATGTATATGTACATAAAATTTAATTCCTATAAAGTGCCTTTGATGTTTGCTATAAATTCCTGAACATTTTATAAATATTCCTTTACCGAAATTGCATAAAATGCGTATAGGTATTTCCTGTGTTAAATTGTTTAATATCATTGTTTCGTAGGAGTTTCTACGAATTTAAATAAAACAAGATGTGGTTTCAATGACCATCAATTTCAGCTGCTGGCACAACAATATTTTATTCTAAAACCGAATTCAATTTCCTAGGAGTAGGATTTAATTATTTCAATATAATGAGAGAGAGACAGTCCACAAACAGTTCTAAATTCAGTGATGCTAACTCTAATTAATAATAATTTATAGAGATTTTAGTAAAGCAAAATAAATACAATAAATTCTATTACAATTCAATAATTCAAATTTAACGGTTTTTTTTTTATCTTATGTTGTAAATTCTCGTTCTTCCCCAACATTCCGGCCCCGTTGAACCGGCAAAGGCGTTCAAGTTTGCAAAGGTAAGAGCGCTAATTTATGAATGGCACGACGAATTATACCAAGTGTTTACATCCACGACGCGAATCTTCCCATCGGGCCCAACAACAACAGCAACAACTCTTCCATACAACCATTTTTGAGGAGGCACATTGTCTTCGTGTACAAGAACCATATCTCCAATTTCTATATTTTTGTTTGAGAGGGTCCATTTGGTACGGTTTTGTAATTCTACTACGTAATCTCTCTGGAAAGCCTTCCAAAACTGTGCCTTTATTTTTGAAATTTGTTGCCACTGCACTGCGGCTGTAGAATGGCCTGCTTCGTTGATTTCTGGTAACGCCTTCAATGAAGTTCCTATGAGCAGGTGACCTGGCGTTAAAACCTCTCCATCGTTGGGGTCGTCGGTCATTGGTCCTAATGGCCTTGAATTTAGTATCGCCTCTATTTCTACCAGTGTAGTGCCTAGTTGCTCGAATGTTAGGTTGGCTTTTGCGATTGTCCGGTACAGCAAGTTTTTTGTTGACTTCACCGCCGCCTCCCATAGGCCCCCGAAATGGGGTGCCCGCGGCGGAATGAACACGAATTCGACTCCGTTTTCTGAAGCAAAGTTGTGTATCTCCATCCTGTTTGTTTCGCTGAACATAAGATCCTTTAGTTCCTTTAGCTTCGAGTTTGCCCCCACAAAATTTGTTGCATTGTCGCAGTACAGGCGAGCGGGTAGACCTCTTCTTCCGATAAACCTTTTGAAAACAGAAATAAATGCATTAGTTGTCAAATCAGAGACGGGCTCAATATGCACGGCTTTAGACGAAAAACAAACAAACACAGCTATATAGGATTTATAGGGTGGCCTGCCTCTAATTCTGAAAGACGTATAAATTGGTCCACAAAAATCTACGCCTGATATCAAAAAAGGTCTAGAGCAAGCAAATCTATCTTTTGGTAAATTTCCCATTATCTGGTTTAACAATTTAGGTCGATATCTAAAACAATGAACACAATTCCTTACGATTTTGCGAACCAATTCTCGACCATTTATAACCCAAACCTTTTGCCTCAACAGACTTAACAGAACTTTTGGTCCAGCATGAAAATTTTTTAAATGTAAATAAGTGGCATACAATAAAATAAATCGCGATGCTTTTGGCATTAGAAGCGGAAATTTCGTATCATATTGTATTGGTGCGTTTAACAACCTACCACCAACTCGTATTACTTGAACTTTACAATTTTCGACAATTTGTTCACGCAGAAATGGGTTTAATTTTTGTAAGCTTGATTTAATAACAGTTCCATCTTTTAAACATTTAATTTCATCCTTAAATTCTTGCCTTTGAATTGTTTCCACAATTTTTAGAAAAACTAAATTTAGCTCATCAACTGTAATGTTCCGGTCAAAATTTTTGCCTTTAGGCTTCATAAATCGATAAATATAAGCCAATATTTTGAGAACTTTAATGTATGATGAACTATTTTCAATTATGTCCTTAATAATACTCTTCTCAGAATTAGTTGTCATTAAAATGGTTTTTGTCTTGCGTGACTCTAAACTTTTTATTTCCTCTGATAGCTCAGTATGTTTGTTTATGGGCCACATTTCTTCTTTTGAATATAAAAATTCTGGTCCACTAAACCAAATTGAATCAATTAACTCATCAACGCCGCATCCCCTAGATACTATGTCTGCGGGATTATGATTAGTCGGAACATGCCTCCAAGTAGCACAAGATGAACCTTCTTGTACATATGCAACTCTATTTCCCACAAAAGTACTTAGACTTGAGGACTCTTTCTTAATCCAAAACAGGACGATCTCCGAGTCAGACCAAAAATATACTCTTTCTACATATGGCATAATTATTAGTTTTATTGTATTCCATAATTTTGTTAGCAGGTGTGCAGCACACAATTCCAAGCGAGGCAGGCTTCGTTTCTTTAATGGAGCTACTTTTGACTTGGCCGTTAATAAAGTTACAAAAATCTTGTTATTTATAGTGGCACGAATGTACAGACAACACCCATATGCTTTTTCTGAAGCGTCCGCGAATCCATGGACCTCTACCTTGTTACTTAACAATGTATAAACGTATCGGGACACTTTGACTTTTTCTATTTTCTTCAACGATAGTTTAAAAATTTCCCATGAAGTTTCGATAGCCATTGGAACTGACTCGTCCCAGTCCAGTTTTCCTTTCCACAATTCTTGAAGTATAATTTTAGTTTGTAATATTATAGGGCTTAAAAGTCCCAACGGATCAAATAAACGAGCGGTCAATGAGAGAATGTTGCGCTTTGTTGCTTTCATATTTTCAAAATCGAAATCTAATTTAAATCCAAAGAAATCTTGTGCCGAAAACCATGTCATGCCCAATGTTTTTGTACAATCAGTATCACTAATTGGCAATGATATTTCTGGCTGTCGATTTTCATTATTAACTTTGTTATTACAGTGCCACTTCGCTAAGTCAAAACCCGCCTTTTTCAATATAATAACTACTTCGTTTTTAATTTGGTTTAATTCTTGTAAATTGTCTGCCCCTGTTAGGAGGTCGTCAACATAAAAATGACTTTCAACAACTTTTGCCCCGATGGGATAGTCGCATTTGTAGCGGTCACTTAACTCCTTTAAACAACGAATGGCAAGAAAAGGAGCAGATGCAGTGCCATATGTAACAGTGTTGAGACAAAATATTCTAATTGATTCATTCTCATCGTGTCGCCATAGTATCATTTGGTATTTTCTATGCTCTTGACTTACAATTACTTGGCGATACATTTTTGTTATATCAGCAATTAAAGCAAATTTATAACAACGAAAACGAAGCAAATGACTGATTAAATCTGGTTGAATGGTAGGTCCTACCATTAAAATATCATTTAACGACACATGAGAGCTAGTGCGGCAAGACGCGTCAAAGACTACTCTTAGTTTGGTTGATTCACTTGTGGGTCTTAGCACGCATTGGTGAGGTATAAAGTAGTGTGGACCGAAGGGAAATTGTTTGACCTCAGTCATGTGATTTAAAGCAATATATTCCAACATAAAATCTGTATATAAATCTTTTATTTCTGGCGATTTTGACAATCTTCGCTCAAGTGATAAAAATCTCCGTTTGGCGATATCAAATGACGACCCTAAAACCGAAGGATTATCTTTGAAGGGTAATTTGACTTCGAATCTACCAGATTTTAAAACCTTTAAACTTTCTTTATAATGGGCTTCACATTGCATATGTTGTTCACTGTATTTGACAGAATGATTAGGCAACTCTTCAAGCTCCCAAAACTTTTTAACAAACATTTCCAAATTATTTAGGCTCTCAATTTTATCTACATTGACCATATTACAAACTGTATTGAAATTACCTTTCACGCTACTAGATTTACCGGCAATAATCCAGCCCAACAAAGTTTTTTGTAATTTAGGTAGTGATTCACCAAGTCGTATCTGTCCCACAGAAAGTATTTCGAAGAAAACATCAGTTCCAATTAGCATGTCAACTTTTTGACATTTTGCGAAATTAGGATCAGCTAACATTATATTACTAGGAATTTTATTTTTAATTCTACCTAAATTAAATTCCGGCTGATAAGAGCATATGGTTTCTAATACTAAAAATTCTTCTTGAAATTGAAAAGAATTCAATCGAGACTTCACTGTAGCAGTTAATTTGTAATTTGAAGTTAAATTAACGGTACCGACACCACACAATTTCTGACTATTTATTTCTAAATTCAGATTTAGCCTACGTGAACATTCTTCCGTAATTAAATTCAGTTGGGATCCAGAATCTAATAAAGTTCTTACTGGTTGATAGTTTCCAAAACAATCTAAAACATGAACAACGGCAGTGGCTAATACTACTGTAGAATTATCTGAAACATGCATGGATGACTGACGAGCTGCTGCTTCGGCAGAAGTGCTGGGTAAAGTCGATAGACTCTTATTAACATAAGTAGTTTGAGTAGTATTTTCGTATCTGTGTAATAAAAAATGATGCGGCTTGTTGCACACCCTACAGCGAGGACACTTACACTTGGCAACCATATGTCCCACTTTTAAACAATTTAAACAACATGAATTTTTCTTAGCAAAATCAAATCTCTCTGCTACAGGTAACAACGCGAAAGTACCACAATCTTGAATACTATGCTTAGGTGCTTTGCAATAAATACAAACTTTTTCATTATTATGTTGAGAACAAGAAAATACAGATTTTCCATTACGATGATTTGTATCTTTTCTTGTGAATGTCTTTTCTTTTCGAATAACTTTACCTTCATTTACTTCTAACGATTGACTTCTACGAATTAAAACATTTGCACAATCTTCCCAACTTGGTAAAACTGAGTAATCTAATTGGTCGTTCCACTTTGCTTTGGTTTCACTATCAACCTTTGACAACACCAATTGTATGATCAAAGCATTAACGATCTCTTTGTGTGAACCCAAGGACTGTAATGAGCCAAAAATTGCAGAAACAGTGTCTACAATATTAAGTATGGAAGATGCATTCGGATTTGACATAGTCGGAATGCTGAACAAATTTTCTATATTGTCAAAGAATATTAATGATTTTTTATCATAACGTTCTTCTAAACGTTGCAAAGCTTTTGGGTAATTATCCTCCGTTACCTGAAAGGCTTTAACAGTTCTTAAGGCGTCACCTGTCAGACAACTCAACAAATGGTTAAATTTCTCTATTGGGGATAAAGTAGGTTCATCGTGTACTAAATTATAAAAAGACGATATAAAATTCTTATATCCGCAATAATTTCCACTAAAAGAAGGTAATTTCAAATTTGGTAAACGTGTGGGTGGTGGAAGGGCTATACCCATTGTTGTTTCCAATGCCGAACTTTCCTTTCGTTTATGTTTGCCTAACAATGTAAGCAATTTAGATTTGGCACTAATACACAATTCTTCTATATCTGCTCGCTTATTATCTTCTTGATCAATTATTTCTATTTGACTTTGAAATGACATTACCTGTTCCATATAAGAAGTTAATATTTCTAAACGGCATTGCAGCTCTACAGGATCCCATTTTGATGCAGATGAATCCAACATATTTTTTATTCGGGTTATGTTCCCTTTGGCCGCACCTCTTTGCCGTTTTAAAAGAGCTAGTGATTCCAATTTAGAAGCTTCTTCGGTCATTATTACGTTTAATAATTAATTATAATTATTCACAATTAACGCAATTTTATTAACTTCAAATTAATTATTTTTTAATAAATTTTCTTATTTTTCTTTTATCCACTTTGTTTACTCAAAACGTTGTTTGTTATTAATCTGCGTCAGCCTTTACCAATAACAAAAAATATTTAATGCCCAAATGACAGCTGTTTAAATCTCTTAATTTCAATTAAAGTAATCAACAACTAAATGTAACTTAATAATTAAGAGCGACCTTTAAACAGATTTGAAACAAAGTAAGATTTAAAAATGGAACGAAGCTAACCAACAAGAGAATTTTTATCGATATTCAAATAATGTATGCTCTTTAAACTGCAACTTAGAACAGATTAAGAGAATTTCAATGTAACTGTGATCCTCTTTCAAATATTATTAACAATAATGTACTAACTAATGTCTGTTCAAGTATGTAGTTATTAAATCACTTTAATATTTTCTCTTTAACATTTAATATCCACCAAATGTTATAACTAATGTTAAGCCGCACATAAATGTTAGTTAAGTAAATGTGTAAGAGATGAATGGTAAAGGTAATTATTTATCTTATTTATGTTAAAAACCAGTTTTTACTTTTCTCTATATTTATTTAAAGTAACGGTAATGTTGCAAAATTTATATTTTTGTAAAACTTAACTGTTGTTTTTTATACAAATTTGATATTTTATTTTTTTATGTTGTGACCTTTACCATACATATGAAGGTTAAATAAAAAACATGTAAATTAAGTGCAATGAAAAATAATTTTGAATTTTCCAATAATCAAATTTTACCAGGTTTTATGCCAAATATTGAATGCCAAATCTCGATTTGAGTGATATTCACGCACTTTCTTTAAATGTTTTTATTATTTGTTACCTGGTCAACACGTTCAATAGAGAATCTTCCCTTTATCTTGTTATAAGACATTCCAACAAGTTTATAAGTCCAATATACAAGTTTTCCACACTATCCCTTCCTTCTTAACACGGCTTAACGATTTCAACGAGCAACAATTATTTCTTCAGAAAATCGGCTATTCTCCAACAAACTTTAAATTATTTATTTTTAAATACAACGAAATGGACTCTTAAGTCCCTGCTCGGGCGCCAAAATGTTTCGTAGGAGTTTCTACGAATTTAAATAAAACAAGATGTGGTTTCAATGACCATCAATTTCAGCTGCTGGCACAACAATATTTTATTCTAAAACCGAATTCAATTTCCTAGGAGTAGGATTTAATTATTTCAATATAATGAGAGAGAGACAGTCCACAAACAGTTCTAAATTCAGTGATGCTAACTCTAATTAATAATAATTTATAGAGATTTTAGTAAAGCAAAATAAATACAATAAATTCTATTACAATTCAATAATTCAAATTTAACGGTTTTTTTTTTATCTTATGTTGTAAATTCTCGTTCTTCCCCAACAATCATTTCACATTTTGAAATTTATCCATAATCCCTTTCAAGCAATTTCTCATAAAACAACAGAAAATTTAAATAAAAAATCTGAAAAATGTACTTAATCTTTAAGGGTTAAGGTTGCATTATTCACAACAACTAGAGGCTGAAGTCACTACTCGTATAACAATATGTGAAGTGTAAGTATTTAGCATATGCAAGTTCCAAAGACCAAACGAACTACATAAATATTGCATGAGAGAGAAAATTAAAAATTTCCAAACAGAAGTTTCAGTTTCTGGTTATGAATTTAATTTTTATTTTGTGCAATTCTGATTAAGTAAAATGCATTTTTATGTTTTATTTACATAAACGAAATCTTTTCATGACTCGAACTGCAAGTGACGTTAAGGCAGGAGTTGTAGGAGCATTAACAGCAACAGAAGTAAATATTTGCTTACACTATGACAGAAAGAATAATAAATTCATATGGATATTAGGGGTATTCACTTGATGTTTGCAAAATATTACTTTTTTGCAAAGGCTTGATATGTTTATATCTGGTTGTTAACCAGATATTATTAGGTAAGAATTGAACTCCCCAGTGTATTTTTTTCAATTTGTTGTTTTCATTAAATCCAGTTTCATCCATCAAAAATATTTTCTTTACAAATGCATTCTACATTTGTCCGCTTTCTCTCTACTTCTCGTTTGAATATTTTACGTTTCTTTGCACTTTTATTTCTGGATTTTTGTTACACGTTTTTCAGAATTTTTTTATAAACAAAAATAACAAATATTAAGTTCAAGAAGGAGTAAAGTCAAAAGTTTGCCTGTGAATGTATTAAAAAATGTTAAGTCATTTGTTTGCATGTATTTTTATTTGTCAATGGCACACATGATAGTCTCCGGATTTCCCAGCAAACAAAATCACAGAAATTTCTAATTTTTTATAAGAAACTTTTCAAAAATTATTATTTTTATAGAATTTTTTTTTTGAAAATTTCTTATTTTTATAAGAAATTTTTCAAAAAATTTTTGTTTTTGTAGGAAATTTTTCAAAAATTTCTTTGTTTTATTTCAAAAAATTCTTATTTTTATAGGAATTTTTTCAAAAATTTCCTATTTTTATAGGGAATTTTTCAAAAATTTCCTATTTTTATAGGAAATTTTTCAAAAATGTCCTATTTTTATAGGAAATTTTTCAAAAATTTCCTATTTTTATAGGAAATTTTTCAAAAATTTCCTATTTTTATAGGAAATTTTTCAAAAATTTCCTATTTTTATAGGAAATTTTTCAAAAATTTCCTATTTTTATAGGAAATTTTTCAAAAATTTCCTATTTTTATAGGAAATTTTTCAAAAATTTCCCATTTTTATAGGAAATTTTTCAAAAATTTCCTATTTTTATAGGAAATTTTTCAAAAATTTCCTATTTTTATAGGAAATTTTTCAAAAATTTCCTATTTTTATAGGAAATTTTTCAAAAATTTCCTATTTTTATAGGAAATTTTTCAAAAATTTCCTATTTTTATAGGAAATTTTTCAAAAATTTCCTATTTTTATAGGAAATTTTTCAAAAATTTCCTATTTTTATAGGAAATTTTTCAAAAATTTCCTATTTTTATAGGAAATTTTTCAAAAATTTCCTATTTTTATAGGAAATTTTTCAAAAATTTTCTATTTTTATAGGAAATTTTTCAAAAATTTCCTATTTTTATAGGAAATTTTTCAAAAATTTCCTATTTTTATAGGAAATTTTTCAAAAATTTCCTATTTTTGTAGGAAATTTTTCAAAAATTTCCTATTTTTGTAGGAAATTTTTCAAAAATTTCCTTTTTTTTTATAGAAAATTTTTCAAAAATTTCCTATTTTTATAGGAAATTTTTCAAAAATTTCCTATTTTTATAGGAAATTTTTCAAAAATATCCTATTTTTATAGGAAATTTTTCAAAAATTTCCTATTTTTATAGGAAATTTTTCAAAAATTTCCTATTTTTATAGGAAATTTTTCAAAAATTTCCTATTTTTATAGGAAATTTTTCAAAAATTTCCTATTTTTATAGGAAATTTTTCAAAAATTTCCTATTTTTATAGGAAATTTTTCATTTTTATTCAAATTTTTTCAAAAATTTCTTATTTTTATAGAAAAATTTTAAAAAAATTCTTATGTTGGTATGAAATTTTTTGAAAAATTTCTTATTTTTGTAGAAATTTTTTAAAAATTTTTTAATTTTTATAGGAAATTTATCAAAAATTTCTTACTTTTAAAAGAAATTTTTCATAAATCTCTCATTATTTTAGAAAATTTTTTAAGAATTTCTTATTTTCATAGGAAATTAAAAAAAAAAACATATTTTACAATTAATAATTAAGTCGTCAGATATTCAGACATTTCTTCTTTCTGACAATACTCAGACTTTATTCAGACAAAACCATACAACCACAAAATCATTTTACTGTTATTTGTTGGGTTTATTTCTTTTCGTTCTCTTCTTATTTAATATTTGTGTATTGTCTGCGTGATTGTGTTTTTTCACTTCAGTCATTTAACCATTCATTCTTTCATTCATTCACTCACTTAGTCAGTCAGCCTGTCAGTCTGCATGCCTGAGACAACTAAAGAATTTTAAATGTCACCAAATACGAGAAATGCATTTCTTTATGCCTCCTTTTACTCTTTTATTTGAGTATTTATTTTTGCATTTTATATTGTCAACACCCTTCAAACAAACAAACAAATACACACACACAAACAGTTCAAGCATGCATGAAAACAAGCAAACAAACATGCATGCATGGAAATTTTCTTTTATTATTGTTGTTATTTTTTTGTATACTTTTCTTATGGCTTTATTATGATTATTTTCCTTAAAGTTTATTTGCGTTTTTTATTTTTCTGTCAGCACATAAAACTTTATTATTTTCATTTTTATTCTTATTTGGTTCTAAAGAAAAGCCGGGGAGTGAAAAAGACAAATGGAAATTTTATGCAATTTTCTATTGTACTAACTAGTAGATGTTTTTGTTGTGCTGGAATGAAGGAGTTTTTCTTTACATTTTAAAATTTATAAAGACTTGGAAAGGGATTTAGTTAAGAAAGTTAACCAGCAAACAAAGAGGTTGGATTTAAAACGGAAATGATTTTCGATCATATTGAATTTAGTTTTCAAATGATTGATAACTCTGGTTAACAGCCAAAACTACATTCAGGTTAAATTTTGTTTTATGTTATGTTCCACTTATGATGAAATCACCAGAAACTTAAAATTTTTAATATCGGTTATTTTAATTTTTTTTTTCTAAAATTTGGGTTGTTGTAGTAAGTTTAACATATCTTGAAAACTACTTGTTCAATTTTACTGGAAAATACAACAATGGATTAAGATCAAAATTGCCCTTAAGAAGTGTTAACAACAATTTCTGTTTGATTAACGGTTTTGAAGTTATTCACATCGCAACGTACAAAAATTGTTTTTTTTTTTACAAAATCAAAAATTTTTTATTTTTTGAAAAATTCATAAAAAAATCGAATATGTCAGAAGCTTGCCACTACTACTCGACGATCGTAAAACCATGAGTATTCTTAACAATAAAAGCCTTATAGTATAAAAAACCATTAATTAGTAGTGATTTTATTAAGAATAAAATACAAAATTTTAGCAAAAAAAAAATCAAATTATTTGAAAAAAATTATGTAATGACCACAATTTACGGGATACTTTTATGAGACATGGTATAAAATATTATTTTATATTTATTTATAAATAGGGATGGGTTTAGACCTGGGTATTTACCTAACGGTGGGTATTTTCCTATTTATACCCACCTTCATATCCGGGTATTTATCTAATTTCGGGTAAATACTCATTTGAATAAGAAATACTCGTTGTTACGTAGAGCAACAGAATTGTTAACATTTTCGAATTTTTCTGAGGTACCTCCTGCATTGGAATTTATTTACACAATGGCACAGGCGCTAAACATAAATGCAATGGCAGATTATGTCAATTTAAGGCCTGAAATGGTTTTTGGGCCAAAACTTTTCTATGGATGAAATTTCTCCAGTAAATTAGTGGAAAGAAACTTGTAGAAGTACGCAATTAAGCAAATCAGATGATCAATTTTAACAGCTCCCTGTACTTCATCTGCTTCTGAACGTCCCCTTAGCACCCACAGCATCTTCTTTAAAATTTTTTTTATTCTGATTTATACCCACATTTTGGGTAAATACCCAAGTGCTTGGGTAAATACCTGGGTATTTACCTTTAAATACCCAATTTACCATTTGGGTATTTACCCTTGTCCCATAACTAATAATAAACAAAATCGTTAAAAGTTTTGGGGTACTTTCCAAGCAATTTTCTTACCGGAATATAGTTTTAAGTTCCTCAAAGCCACGAACTTGTTTTTAGCTTTATAATTTGACACAGGCATTTTTTTTTTTGGCATTTTTATTAATTTTAAAGCAAAAATTGACCAAAATAGGTCTATTATTTTAAATACGTCTCATAGGTCTCACTTCCCGGAATTGAGATTTTGGCCACAAATTTCAGTAGAATTTTATGAAATGAAGATATTGCTTATATAAACCAAATATCAACCAAATTTCGTTGAAATCGGTTCATATTTCTCTATAGCTTCCATATAAGGCTGACAAAATAAGATTTAATAAAAAAATTGGGTATTTTCACTTAATTTACATAATTGTTAATAAAGTATCCATTATTTCATAGCTTTTCAAAAAATAAAGCTTATTTTATTAAGAATATTCAATCATTAAGTTCATGTAATAAAAATGGTAAGTTTTTGCCATATTCGATTTTTGATGAATTTTTAAAAATAAACAAAAAATTAAAAATGTTTATAAAAAAAATTATGTTTTACTTTGTAGTCCAAAGAACTCTGAATTCGTTAAAGATATAAACAAATTTTATTTAAAGCGACTTAGAGGTAATTTGATTTACTTTTATATTCTGTGACTTTCAACCAAATCGAATAGTCCTTTCCAGAGATATGGTAAAATCAATGGATTAACATTTTTTTTATAAAAAGACAACCGTTTTTTACTTTGAAGTTCATATAACTCGTAATCCGTAAAATATTTTAAAAATTATTTAAATTAACTTAAAGATAATATTATTCACAAATATATTCTGTAACATTCAACAAAATTGAACAATCCGTTTCAAAGATATGATAAAATTAATGGATTAGCCTTTTCAAAAATGCAAATTTTATACCTTGAAATGCAAAACTCTGTATTTGATCCAAATTTTTAAGTTTTGAGTTGACTCTGTTTAGAGAAACCAGTGCCACATAAGTTTTGTCTACCATGAATTGTTTACTGGGTTACTTTCTACTGACAATTATTTATTATTGTTATAACTCTTATGAGTTTCTTAAACGTTTTCTGTAAAAAAAGCAATGTCAAGCCTTTTAAAATCGTTAACAATTGTCAACGCAGATTAAAAGAATTTTCAAAGTCAGATTAAAGTAGAGATTTACAGTTTAAAGCGAAAAGATAAAAAAGAGAACTAGAATTTAAAACTAAATTTGTGAGTCCAAGAATGAAACCTAAGGATTTTGGATATTGGTCTACGAGTATTTTTTACTAATGGCCTACCAATTATTAATTTAACATTGGTTCACATTTGACCAGATTCCTCCAAAGCAAATGATAGTAAAGCCATAACTCCGAAGCTTAAATAAATATGATTTAGTTAAACGAGCTTGAGGTCTGCGTTATTTTTCGATATCCTTGGGATTATCATCTACATGGGGCAGCGAGTTACAATATATACACTACGTTAAACATCTTTTTTTGTGTATACGTAATCAGTTTCAGCACTTTAAGATCGAAAATTCAAATATTTTATCCACATTTGACCATGGGTCCTATATTAATCAAACCCTCGGACTTACAATTGGAACAGGGGTTACTTCTCTCAGACAATTAGAGAAGTTTTACATAGCCTAATATTCAATAACCTGTGGCTATTTGAGTTATGAGGTGAACCGATTTTTTTGAAAATCTATTTTTTCAAGTGGGTCTGGCCGGGATCGATCCTGGGACCTCTGGTATACCCGGCGGATGACTATTCAGCTATACCACGGCGGTTCACATCGGCAACGCTATATAATATTTTTAATACACTAACACATATAAAACCACCAACACACAATCACTTCAGAATGTCCACTTATTGGAGGGCCTTGATATGTATCATGGCAGGGATGGCAAATGGCTTTCTTGATATTATAGCAAAACAAAATGTACTTTTTAGATCGTGATGGTAACATTTTTTATAAAAGATATACAATAATAATAAAAATTAAAAACGTCGGTTCAGTGAATAGCCCATTTGATGGCTAACAATTTCGAAACTATAAAATGAATCTTATTTGATCCCTTTTAATCCAAAAATCGATTAAAATATAACAACTGAAGTTCATAATAAAATTTCTATTAAAAAATTTTCCATAGAACTCTTCAATTAAAAAAATCGAGTAATGTAAATGGTCTTACACCCACACTTTTAACACAAATAGAACAAAAATTAATTTAAATTAGAAAATTTTATATTAAGAAATGAATATAGTCTGGCTCGACCGATTCTGTTATACCCTAAATTTCGAAGATTTTGTAATGCTTAGAAAAATATTTGGCAGTATGCGATCCAGGGACACTTACTTGTCACAGGGTATCAATGTAATTATACCCACCATCAAAAAGAATGGCGGGTATATTGAGATTGTCATTCCGTTTGTAATTTCCTTAATATTGGTTTAAGCATCAAAAACGATATATATTCTGAATCCTTATAAAATTCTAAGACGATTGAACGATGTCGGTCTTGCTGTCCGTCCGTCTGTCTGTCTGTTGAAATCACGATAACGCCTAAGCGAAAGGAGCTAGCTCACTGAAACTTAGTAAAACCATTCTTCATCTATGAGAAAATTTTCATATTGAAATTGGGCAAAATCGGTTAACATTTGACCATAGCTCCCGTATAACCTCGACTAGGCTAATCGCTTATTTGCTAATAAATAACAAACTATAATAGCTATGATGAAATTTGGTATATAGAAGTTTCGCATAAGGTCTAGGCAGCATGTAAAATTTCATCAAAATCGGTTCACATTTAGTCATAGCTCCCATACAAAAAACTTACGGAAACAGCCAAAATTTCACCTAAAATACACTTAAATGCCAATAAATATAATAATAAAACTATAACAGATATAACCACTAAATCAAGTACGAGGTGGTCTTATGTCAATGCCAATGGGTGTGCAACATTTTGTTACAATCGGTTACTATTTGACCATAGCTCCCATATAAAAAACTTACGGAAACACACAAATACAAAAAGAAAACATGGTTTATGTCCGTCTTTCCGTCAGAGAAAAACGCGATAGTTCCTTAACTACAAGAGCTAGAGAGACACAATTTAGCAAAAGTATTTTCGATGTATTGTAGAAATTGTGTGCTGAAAATGGGTAAAATCGGTTCACATTTATTTAGATCTCCCATATAAACCTGCCCCGGGAATCACATTTATGCTAATAAATTGAATAAAATTGTAAAATCTATGACTACTAAATTTAGAGGAGGGAAGTTTTATGCAACTTTCAGTCAGTATGTCAAATTTTATAGGAATCGGTCCATTTTTTACCATATCTGTCATATAAAAACAGCTCGCGGCAACCACTAAAATGCCACAAACGCCAGTTAAAAGCTATTAAATTATAAACTATGTCAACTATGGCAAAAATAAACTTTTTACTAATACCTGCCAGTATATTCATTTTTGTAACAATCGGTCAACATTTGGCTGCAGTTCTTATATATATAACATCCCCTTTTTATATCTACAATCAAAAAGATTTGGAGGCACATTCAGTATATTAAGATTGCATCTACGAAATTAGATAGCTATCAATCAATGTTAGGTCTAGACTTTATACACGGTAGATGCATTAGGAACTAATAACAAAATATATGAACCTGCCGTGTTGCTATCTACAGCGAAACAGCTTATTAATGTGAAACTATATTCGGTTATGGAACAGCATTTTGTCCAAGGTAAATACTTGGGAAACCACTTAGATACTTTTAAATGTTGAACTATAGTAACTAAACCACTACAACCGAATTTAGTCCAAATATATTACCAACAATACCACATTTGGTCAACATTTTGAATTAGCTGCACTCTCGTACAACTTGATGGTGGGTATACAAGATTCGGCACAGAATATAACACTCTTACTTGTTTTTAAAGTAAGATCATTAAATGTGAAACAGTCAGTTACAGTGACCTTTTTGTATATTATTTCTTAAATTCTTTAAAATTTCAAAAATTGGTGGCGGCCAAGAGCATACATCTAAGTTCCGGTCGTTTGAATACAATTTCAATAGAAATACTTGAACTTAAAATTAATTTAGAAAGTGCTGCTGAGTCAGTCGGAATACTACAGATTGGTTTCAGATCAATTTCTATGTGTTACAAACAATAGACCAATGGGATAGAAAGTTAGTCGTGTTATGTAGCATATGAAAATCAGTTTTCAGTTTTAGTCTTTCGAAAACTTCATAACTAAACAGTAAAAAAATTTTATAATTGTATCAAATATGATGCGGTAGTACCACGGTACCAATCAGGGGCCAAATTACGGCATTCGATATCGATCGAAATCTTAGATATTTTCAAAACATTTGTATAGCATACTTTAAGGATAATCAAAATTATTTATTTCTATTTAGAATTAATTGAAAAATTAGGTTTAATCAGGCTTGAGTTCATTTAATTTTCAAATTATTAATTTTGAAAATTTGAAAAGTAATTGTGGAGAAAAACTGAAAAAATTATTTTTGAACGCGGCTCAGTGGATTGCAATTTCTGTCCCGCCACAGGACGTCATCAGCACTTAGCGCCCTCGACCACAGTCGAGTTGTCAAATTGCTGAGATAATCATCAATTTAACTCATTGAGTTTGATCGAACATCCCTACGTTTAATTGATTGTGTATTCTCCTATTACTTGTTTTGCTCGATCTTTTCACTTGCCGTTGGCATGTAGAGAAGAACAAGACTTTTTGGTTTGATGCTATTTTTAGAATAGTAACAATGTTAACAACATGTGTATGTAAGTAAATTACATGAATGTATGTAAATTGCAATCCACTGAGCCGCGTTCAAAAATAATTTTTTTGAGTTTTTCTCCACAATTACTTTTCAAATTTTCAAAATTAATAATTTGAAAATTAAATGAACTCAAGCCTGATTAAACCTAATTTTTCAATTAATTCTAAAGTTCGAATAATTAATTCCCAAATAAAGAAAATTATTTCTGCTTAAAAGGTAATTTATTGAAAATATAATAACAATATATAGACTCTTTAAGAAGAGTCTCGGTTAGAGTACCATATTCTTATGAGAAGACAATCATTTGTGATCAGAAAATGAGCATATTTTAATCGCGCAGAGAAGTCATAAATGACTCAAATATGAAACATTTTTTATTATTTTTTGATCATATTTGATACTTTTTCGATTGCCATGGACAATTAAAACTATCGAATATGCCATCATTATCGATTTGAAAAAGACTGTGCCTTCGGGAGCCACGACACTAGAGAACCTTTTAGAGCACCTTCCTGAACCATTTATGAGTCTTACGAGCCATTTTGAACTTAATTTTGATTATTTTTAAGTTGATTTATCACCAATGAGAGTCTATATCGACCAGTTTGGAAGACCAAAAAATGATTTGTCGTCTGCGCGATTAAAAAACTAGTCGAAGGAGATTCGCGCTTATGCTTAAAAAGTTACTATTTAAAAATACATTAATAAAAAGTATATCAATTAAAAATCAAGCATTTAAGTGATTGAAATTCGACAGTTTGTAACGCTATTTTGCAATCAGATTTTGCACAGTTAGATGATAAAAAGCTTACTCCTATAGTGTTGTTTTTGAAATACAATTTAACACGCATAGATAGTGGGTGCTGTAGCTACTAAACATAACACTACTAAACATAACATATCATGTCTGCAAAATAACTATCGAATTTTAATTCGTTACATGTTTGATTTTTAATGGGTATGCTTTTGTTATTGTATTTTTAAACAGTAAGTTTTTAAGCATAAGCGCGAATCTCCTTCTAGTAGTTTTTTAGTCGCGCAGACGACTAATAATTTTGGTGATTTTCAAAAAGTAATCTTCTAAATGCTGACTGGGTTATAACAAATTCTTTCTTTGACATTATTTTGTTAATTTTTTTTTCAAATGAATCAAATTTTTTTACCTTTTCCTGTATGTCCCAATATTAATTTCAACTTTTTTCCTTGCTCATAATTAAAAATACGATATTCCCTTTTTATGTGAATTTTAATTTAAAAATTGACTTCTTACCTGCAAAGATATAATAAAAAAAGAAATTATTTTTTTTATGTTAAAAAAAATATTTGTTTTTATATTAATTTTCTTAGAACTAAAAAAAATCATCATAAAACCATATGTTAGAAAAATTTATTATTGTTTATTTTAAATTAAAGCTAAACAAAAAGAATGAAGAACAAAACAGCCCCAAAAACACATGGATTTTTAGACATAAAAATGTTTACACTAGAAAGATATGATGAACTTTAATTAAAGCAATGGGAAATGGATGAATACCACCCAGTCGGGCAGTTGTTGCTGGAGATCTGTTGACCTTTGTGTTGATAAGTAGGGGAGTAGTCCGCGTATTAAAGTAATCCGGTTATTAGATGAAGATTTAGATTTTCTGTAATACCTGGTTTATTATTTTACTGTCTTAAAGTAGTCAGAAGAGAAGTCAATTGTCTTTTTTTAAAGGCCCTAAGTAGTTAGTGTTTAATCGCTGCAATGATAAATCGTTTAATATATATGTTTACTAGTGACATGTATATATTGGAATATATATATGAGAAATTTGTCCAGTCGGCTTAGAACTAGAAACATTCCAAGTTTTATGTTATAAACACAATCACAACTACAGGCTACAACCTGTTAAAATTAGAATACATTCATTAAAATGGCAATCAATTTTTAAGCCACACGACTACCGACCACCATTGCAGCTGTAGCCAAAATTTAACTAATTTTTATTTTTGTTGGCGACAATAACAGACTTAGTGCTGCCAACATCATAAAATATTTTAAATACCTGAGCGATTTAAAACACATAACTTTGTTTAACAAAAATACGATGAAGAAAATTTATATAAACAATTTACAGACTTATCAAATATTTATATATTGAGGCCCTGATTCATAAGCCAATTATAAAGTTGTGAAAGGCTTTTAGCAGGAATTTTGTAGGAAAAATTTGAGTTATAAGCTTGCTACAGTTTTTGGCGTTTGTGGCATTTTAGTGGTTACCGGGAGAGGTTTTTATATGAAAGCTATGGTCAAAAATGGACCGATTTTACCCATTTTCAGCACACAATTTCTATAACATATCGAAAATACTTCTGCTAAATTTTAGCTCTTGTAGTTAAGGAGCTATCGCGCTTTTCTCTGACGGAAAGACGGACATAAACCGTGTTTTCTTTTTGTATTTTTGTGCTTCCGTAAGTTTTTTATGTGGAAGCTATGTTCAAATAGTAACCGATTGTAACAAAATTTTGCACACTAGCAGGCATTCACATAAATCTTTCTTTTGCAAAATTTTGTTGCTGAAACCCTTTTCGTTAAGGCGCTATCGCGCTTTTATCTGACGCAAAGACGGACATAAGCCCCCTTTTCTTTTTGTATTTTTGTGTTTCCGTAAGTGAATAGAACTGGGTTATTCTATTTAATTTATACTTAGAATTTCTCAAGGAATGAGAAATCCTAAGTATCCTGGAGAAGGCTTGGGAATAGGAAAAAAAGAAATAAGAACACAATGGAATTAGTGTTTAGAAATAAAGTTTTTATTTAGTAGCAAGAGATGCTTACCCTTTCGCAGTTTAAGTTGAATAGGAATTATGTTTTTTAATTTTTATGCCTCGAAGGCTTTTTTAAACTACGTTATAACGGTTTATTCTTAAACGCTAGCTTTAACATAAAAACTTAACGAATGTTAAGAAAGTGTTAACACTTTAAACTTTAATTTAAGCGATTTATATACAGTTAAAGAAAATTCAATGATAATAACTTAAAACTAAAATAATAATAATATAAAAAATTCATTTATAATTAATTTCAATATTAAAAATAATAAATAAATAGCTTTATGCTAATTTAAACAGTAAGTTTTTTATATGGGAGCTATGGTCAAATGGTGACCGATAGTAACAAAATTTTGCACGCTGGATGGCATCGACATAAGACCTCATCGTGCTAAATTTAGTGGTTATATCCGTTATAGTTTTAGATTTATTGGCATTTAAGTGTATTTTAGGTGAAATTTTGGCTGTTTCCGTAATTTTTTTGTATGGGAGCTATGACTAAATGTCAACCGATTTTGATGAAATTTTATATACTGCCTAGGGCTTATGCAAAACTTCTATATACCAAATATCATAGCAATTATAGTTTGTCATTTATTAGCAACTAAGCGATTAGCGTAGACGAGGTTATACGGGAGCTATGGTCAAATGTTAACCGATTTTGCCCAATTTCAATATTAAAATTTTCTCATAGCTGAAGAATGGTTTTACCAAGTTTCAGTGAGCTAGCTCCTTTCGTTTAGGCGTTATCGTGATTTCAACAGACAGACAGACAGACGGACATCGTTCAATCGTCTTAGAATTTCATAAGGATTTAGAATATATATCGTTTTTGATTTTTGAGCCAATATTAAGGAAATTACGAACGGAATGACAATCTCAATTTACCCCCCATTCTTTTTGATGGTGGGTATAAAAAGGGGATGTTATATATATAATAACTATAGCCAAACGTTGACCGATTAATTTAATTGACCGATTAATTTAAATGCCTTTGTTACCATTTTTTAGTTTCCAGGAGTGATTTTTATATGGAAGATAGTGAAATATGAACCGATTCGTATAAATATTAATATACTGACCAATAGTTGCATAAAACTTCTCTATTCTTAGTTTAGTCGTCATAGCTATTACAATTGTATTCAATTTATCAGCATTAATGATTCCCGGAGAGGGGTTATATGGGAGCTCTAATTAAATGTGAAGCAATTTCGCCCATTTTTAGTACACAACTTTTCTATAATATCGAAAATACTTTTGCAAAATTTTGTTCCTCTAGCACTTTTTTTTAAGGCGCTATGTGATTTCATTTGATGGGCCCCCTATATTTGTTGTATTTTTGTGTTTCCGTAAGTAGTTATATGGGAGATATGGTCAAATGGTAACCGATTGTGACAAAATTTTACACACCGGCTAGCATTAACATAAGACTTTCTTGTACTAAATTTAGTGACCATAGCTGGTATAGTTTATCATTTATTCGCGTTTAAGTGAAAACAGCCTAAGTTTTCGTAATTATTTTGTTTGGGAGCTATGGTTTAATATGAACCGATTTTAATGAAATTTTAAACTCTGAATTGCTATCATGTAGAACTTATCTGTGCTATATTTTATCATCATATCTGTAATAGTTTGTCATTTACTAGCGAATAACCGATTGGTCTATGCGAGGTTGTACGGAAGCTGTGGTCAAATGTAAACCGATTTCGTCCAATTTCAATACCAAAATTTTCCAAGAAATGAAGATAATTAGTGTCAAATTTCAGTGACCTACATCCATTAGTTAGGGTTTCATCGTGCCGACAACAGACATATACACATACGTACAGACAGACATATGGACAGGCGGGCATCGGTCAATCGTCTTAGATTTTCCTAAGGATTCAGAATATACATCAGTTTTGGTTTTTTAGTCAATATTACGGATATTACAAATAGAATGACAATCTCAATATATCCCCCATTCTTATTGATGGTGAGTATAAAAATCGGTTGAAAAAATAAGTTCTGAGTATATAAGCTCTTAATCCATTATATATCGAAACAATATTTTTATTATTGGAGAGGTATTTTTATATCTGATATAAACTTCTAAAGTTAAGGCGTATAATTCTTGAAATTTTAAAAGCCCATAACTCAAAAGATCAATCAAAAATATTTTTATTTAAATTTTTTGATTTAGATATACTATCAGGTACAGAGAAATCGTTGATATCGGAGGTTATTTACTTAAATGAATATGTCATTTCTATCAAAATTCAAATTTGTATTTAGTCGATCTTATAAACGAGATATTGGCACCACTCATAAACTGCTGTTTCGGAATGTAGCTGCCGTCCTAGAAATAATTGAGTAGCTGACTACGAGGCGACGATAGAAGTCAACGATTTTTGTAGTCGGTGTTCGTGTCGCCTGATGTCTTTATTGTGTTTACAGCATTATTGTGTAGGGTATTCCTATAACCAGAAGTCGAGCACGTGAGTAATAAATTCTGGTAACAAAAACCAATTAGAAAAAACATTTTGAAAAAAAAAAATCAAATTAAATAAACTACAACAAACATTTACACAGGTTTTGAATTACAAAACGAAATCGTAGAAACGGGAATAGAATTTTAAATTCAAAACTTTAGCACAAAAGTAATATAAAAAAAAATCCTTTAAGGCAAAGAAACAAAAAAAAAAAGAACTCTAATACTTAGAATTAAATGAAATCAAATAAATTAAAAAAAAAAAAATATATATATACCTGTTGGCTAAATATCATAAGTATTCCAAAGACTTGCTAACCACCACAAAACCCAAAAAAAAAAACAACAAACCAAGATTTTAAAATTCTAAAAATGTATCTCAATAACGACAAACTACCCCTAAATAAAAGGCTTTTAGTTTTACAAAATCTTCATTATTAGTACTTGAAGGTACATTTCATTTCAGTCTTTTCATACTCAGTCATCGACAACATCAGTCTGTCAGCCGTTTGCTAAACTAAAGTCCCCTTTGAGAATTGTGTAGACTCAAGGCTTTTGAAAACAACAGCCTCTAGCATGCAGCCATTAGCATTCAGGGGTTAAACTTCATCATACAAGTAGAACACTTCATTTTAAAAAATTCTGCAATTTTAGTTTTATATTCTGATAACATTGACGGATCCACACTTGAGGCGTTTTTATTGAATGAAACGTCAATTGTTGTTATTTAAATTGTGTTGTTGTTGTTTTTGTTATGGCTTTATATAAATTTGTCATTGTTTGGCCTACACCCCTCCTGGTTTTGTACCAAATTTTCAGTTTCACTTTTATTTTTGCTTATTTTTTTGTTCGTTTTTTATTTGAGGATAAATTTATAGTTTGATTTCGCTTAAATATTGCGCCATAATTTATTTTGTTAGTCGTCGGTGTAATTGCAATAGTTCAGGGGTAATGCGTGGTAATCACTCGTTTGTTTTTGTATTTGGGTATAGGTTTTTTAGAGGATTTACACTGAGAAAAAATTATTCATATAGGTTTAGTTCATCGTCACCTATCGTAGAATCCATATAAAATTCTTGTACAGGAAATTTGTCAGTGGGATAGCTTTTCTATAGAAAACTTGACATTGGGAGGACTTTTCTATATCAAAATTGTCTTTGGGAGGACTTTTCTATAGAAAAGTTTATATGACAATACTTTTCTATAGAAATGTTATCATTGTGGTCACTTTTCTATAGAAAAAATTTTAATAGTGATGACTTTTCTATAAAAATGTTGTCCCTGGGAGGACTTTTCTATAGAAAAGCTATCATTGTGATGACTTTTCTATAGAAAAGTTATCGTTGTGATGTCTTTTCTATAGAAAATTAATTATTGTGATGAATTTTCTATAAAAATGTTGTCACTGGGAGGACTTTTCTATAGAAAAGCTATCATTGTGATGACTTTTCTATAGAAAAGTTATCGTTGTGATGATATTGATATTGTGATGAATTTTCTATAGAAAAGTTTCATTGGGAGGATTTTTTATAAAAAACTTATCATTGTGATGACTCTTCTATAGAAAAGTTATCATTGTGATAAATTGTCTATAGAAAAATTGTCACTGTTATGATATTTCTTTAGAAAGGTTGTCATTGTGATGATTTTCCTTTAGCAGAGTTGAAATTGTAAAGACCTTTCTATAGAAAAATTATCATTGTGACGACAGTTCTACTGAAAAGTTACCATTATGATTACTTTTTTATAGTTATCATTGTGATGATTTTCCTATAGAAAAGTTATCATTGTGATGACTTTTTTATAGTAAAGTTGTCAATGTGATGACTTTTCTATAGAAAATTTATCATTGTGATGACTTTTCTATAGAAAAGCTATTATTGTAATTACTTTTCTAAAGAAAAGTTATCATTGTGGTAACTTTTCTATAGAAAAGTTATAATTTTTATAGAAAATTTATCATTGTGATGACTTTTCTATAGAAAAATTATCATTGTGATGACTTTTTGTAATGACTTTTCTTTCGAAAAGCTGTCATTATGATGACAATTAAACTTTTAAAAAATTTCTTATTTTATAGAAAGTTTTTCAAAAATTTCTTATTTTTATATGAAATTTTTTAAGTTTATAATTTCCTAGCAAATTTTTTTTTAAATTTCATATTTTTATAGGAATTTTTCAAAAATTTCTTATTTTTATAGGAAATTTTTCAAAAAATTCTTATTTCTATAGGAAAATTTTCAAAAATTTCTTATTTTTATAGGAAATTTTTTAAACATTTCTTATTTTTATAGAAAATTTCTTAATTTTATAGGAAATTTGACAAAAAATTCTTATTTTTACAGCAAAATTTTCAAAAATTTCTTATTTTTATAGCAAAATTTTCAAAAATTTCTTGTTTTTATAGAAAATTTTTCAAAAATTTCTTAGTTTTATAGGAAGTTTGTAATTTTTCAAAAATTTCTTAATTTGATAAGAAATTTTCGAAATTTTCCTATTTTTATTTAATATTTTTTTTTAAATTTCTTATTTTTGTAGGAAATTTTTCAAAAATTTCTTGTTCTTATAGGAAATTTTTCAAAACTTTCTTACTTTTACAGGAAATTTTTCAAAAATTTCCTATTTTTATAGGAAATTTTTCAAAAATTTCTTATTTTGATAAGAAATTTTTAAAAAATTTCTTATTTTATGGGAAATTTTTCAGAAATTTCTTATTTTTATAGGAAATTTTTAAAAAATTTCTTATTTTTATAGGAAATTTTTAAAAAATTTCTTATTTTTATAGGAAATTTTTCAAAAATTTCTTATTTTTTTAGGAAATTTTTCAAAAATTTCCTATTTTTATAGGAAATTTTTCAAAAATTTCTTATTTTTATAGGAAACTTTTCAAAAATTTCTTATTTTTATAGGAAATTTTTCAAAAATTTCTTATTTTTATAGGAAATTTTTCAAAAATTTCTTATTTTTATAGGAAATTTTTCAAAAATTTCTTATTTTTATAGAAAATTTTTCAAAAATTTCTTATTTTTATAGGAAATTTTTCAAAAATTTCTTATTTTTATAGGAAATTTTTCAAAAATTTCTTATTTTTATAGGAAATTTTTCAAAAATTTTTAATTTTTATAGGAAATTTTTCAAAAATTTCTTATTTTTATAAGAAATTTTTCAAAAATTTCTTATTTTTATAGGAAATTTTTCAAAAATTTCCTATTTTTATAGGAAATTTTTCAAAAATTTCTTATTTTTATAGGAAAATTTTCAAAAATTTCTTATTTTTATAGAAAATTTTTCAAAAATTTCTTATTTTTATAGGAAATTTTTCAAAAATTTCCTATTTTTATAGGAAATTTTTCAAAAATTTCTTATTTTTATAGGAAATTTTTCAAAAATTTCTTATTTTTATAGGAAATTTTTCAAAAATTTCTTATTTTTATAGGAAATTTTTCAAAAATTTCTTATTTTTATAGGAAATTTTTCAAAGATTTCTTATTTTTATAGGAAATTTTTCAAAGAATTCTTATTTTTATAGGAAATTTTTCAAAGATTTCTTATTTTTATAGGAAGTTTTTCGAAAATTCCCTATTTTTATAGGAAATTTTTCAAATATTTCTTATTTTTATAGGAAATTTTTAAAAAATTTCTTATTTTTATAGGAAATTTTTCAAAAATTTCTTATTTTTATAGGAAACTTTTCAAAAATTTCTTATTTTTATAGGAAATTTTTCAAAAATTTCTTATTTTTATAGGAAATTTTTCAAAAATTTCTTATTTTTATAGGAAATTTTTCAAAAATTTCTTATTTTTATAGGAAATTTTTCAAAAGTTTCTTATTTTTATAGGAAATTTTTTAAAAGGTTCTTATTTTTATAGGAAATTTTTCAAAAATTTCTTATTTTTATAGGAAATTTTTCAAAAATGTCTTATTTTTATAGGAAATTTTTCAAAAATTTTTTTATTTTTATAGGATTTTTGCAAAAATTTCTTATTTTTATAGGAAATTTTTCAAAAATTTCTTATTTTGATAGGAAATTTTTTAAAAATTTCTTGTTTTATAGCAAATTTTTAAACATTTCTTATTTTTATAGGAAATTTTTTAAAAAATTTCATATTTTTTTTAAGAAATTTTTTAAAAATTTCTTATTTTTAAAGAAGTTTTTTCAAAAATTTCTTATTTTTATAGGAAAATTTTTTAAATTTCTTATTTTTATAGGAAATTTTTTAAAATTTCTTAAATAGGAAATTTTTCAATAAAATATTATTTTTATAGGAAAAATTTCAAAAATTTCTTGTTTTTATAGGAAATTTTTCAAAAATTTCTTGTTTTTATAGGAAATTTTTCAAAAAAAAATTTTAATTTTATAGAAAATTTTCAAAAAAAAAAAAACTAGAAAGGTTGTCACTGCGATGTTTGAGGCAAAATTTCAAGTTGTATACTATGTCATCTCACAAATTATTTAGTTTTATCTAAATATGCAAATGTATGCAAAAAATTTATATCGGTTTATAAAGGTATCACTACAGGCTATATCGAATGAAAAATTTTGATGTTTACTTTTTATATGAAAAATGTTATGGTTTTACAAACTCCAGATATTTCTTTACAATATAGGAACTGGATCGATTTTTCTCATTATTTCCAAAACATAAATATTTTTCTGCTCAATAATTAATTTAAAATCTTCTTAATCGATCACTTGTACTAGGCCATGCCACTAATTATTGATTTCAAGCTAAATATGCAAAAATATGCAGCTAATTTTAATTTCATTATAAAGCTGAGACTTCAGCCTGTAACTTTTGATATATTTTTGGGTTTAAGTATTCAAGGTAAAACTATAATATCGCATAATATAGATGCCACAATATATTTTTTATGTACATTTATATCATATTAAAATGAAACAACATTTTTTCTCAGTGTCTTCTGCACAGATGTACTTTTAACATCATCTGGCCTTGGCTTATGAATCAGATGAAACAAACAACAATTGTTTAATGCGTTTCAAACAAATTTTTTTGTTGTTCTCCAGAACACTTCTGTTTGATATTAAAATAATAATAATAACAATTGCATGTAAACGTTGTCGGTGGGTAATAAAGATCTTCCTCTGAACTGGTACATACATACGTACATGAAAAAAATTCAAAATTCATCAGGCATTTAACTTCTATTAATATTTTCCGATGAGAATGAGGGGGTGGTTTTGCTTTACAACCGAATATTATTTGTAATTATTATTAAGCAAAAAAAAAAAAAAAATCAGCATGAAATGATGACAAAAGAGGGTGTGGGTCTATGTTTTGATGTCAGGGTATATTGAGAGCAAACAGAAGAACTAATAATGAAAATTATTGTACAAAAATTATAATTGTTTTTGGAGGTTGGTCTATTCTTTTGTGAAAGAGCATGTGAACTAGAAAAACATTAGCAGAAAAAAATTATAATTAAAATTTATGTTTATCCGACGTGTTAATGGTCACTTTCATTGCATGTTTTGGTCCCCTTTTGTTTAGGTGTTTATTACTTTTTTTAGCTGCAAGATAATCTTGATTAGAGTTTTTTTTATTGTGCGAATCCACCCCGGGAAAATGCGTTTGAAATAGAGTATATTTTTAGAAAGATTTTCTGTTTGGGAGTTTTAAAGATTCCCAGTTAAAAATAATTTTTTTTCAGAAAACTGTGGGAAAATGTGTTTACTTATCGTCAAATTTTCTATAGAATATTTTGCCTATTTTTATTTTTCTGACTATTTGTCTGTCTTAAATCCTTAAATTTTTAAAATATTCCTCAAAAACATTGTTTTACTCTTTGTATTCAAAACTTTTTTTTCGCCTTCTTGTCCAGCCATTTTTGTGGTCTACATGCCACATTACTCAAGTGCTTAACATTTTCTATGAATTGTGGTTCCTTTTTAGGAGTCCTCCTCTTCCTGCCGGCGCCATAAATAAAATATATACTTTTCTAAAGGTTTAAAATACAGGAAATGAAGCCTGACAGATAGTGTCGTTAAACAAGTTTTGAAGCTCTTCTTCGCTGTATAATTTTGAGTTTAAAACATTTTTTTGGTTAAAAACTATTTTTGTTATAGAAAAACTGAAATGTCCTTAAACTTGCACACACACACACATACAAATAGACAGACAGACTTTATGGCTATAACTCTTTTGCCATTTTTATGTGTGTATGTTTTGTTGCCGAGTTTTTCATTTGTTGCTGCAATTATTGTTGTTGGCAGCAGCAATAGCAACAGACATTGTCTCGTCTGGAAAATTATTAATGTATGAATCAGCGAAGAGTAACGAACAGATACCAAACAACAAAGTCTTGTTTGGTGTTTTTTTTTTTTTTTTTGTTGCTGGTCTGGCTGGTCACTAGGAAGTGCTGCTGCTGTTGTATTGCATAGACAACATCACACAAGCAGCAACAGCAAATAAAATAAGGAAAAAGCCAGCAAAAACATGGATGTAATGATGCTGATGACATGAATACCAAATAATGCACAATGGAATCCTCAAGAAAAAAAAGTAATGGAAAATGTATGTATATTCGTTAGTAAAAACTGAAAATCATGGAAATTAAAACAAAAGAAATACAGAAAATTTTGACTTAAAAAAAAAAATATGGTGGGAACAGTTTTCTATAGAAAAGTTGGCAATGGAAAGAGTTTTCTATAGAAAAGTTGACGGTGGGAAGAGTATTATAGAAAAGTTATCGATGAGAAGAGTTTTCTATAGAAAAGTTGGAGGTGGGAAGAGTTTTCTATAGAAAAGTTGGAGGTGGGAAGAGTTTTCTATAGAAAAGTTGGAGGTGGGAAGAGTTTTCTATGGAAAAGTTGATAGCGGGAAGAGTTTTCTATAGAAAAGTTGGAGGTGGGAAGAGTTTTCTATAGAAAAGTTGGAGGCGGAAAGAGTTTTCTATAGAAAAATTGGAGGTGGAAAGAGTTTTCTTTTGAAAAGTTGGCGGTGCAAATAGTTTATATAGAAAATTTTTAATAGAAAAAATTTTCTATGGAAAAATTGTTAAAGAAAAATTTTCTATAGAAAAATTTTTATAGAAACATTTTCTATTGATTAATTTTCAATATAATAATTTTCTATAGAAAAATTTTTTATAAAATAATTTTCTGTAGAAAAATTTTGTAAAGAAAAATTTTCTATAGAAAAATTTTGTATAGAAAAATTTTCTATAGAAAAATTTTTTATATAAAAATTTTCTATAGAAAAATTTTCTATAGAAAAATTTTCTATAGAAAAATTTTCTATAGAAAAATTTTCTATAGAAAAATATTCTTTAGAAAAATTTCCTATAAAAAAATTTTCTATAGAAAATTTTTCTATAAAAAATTTTTCTATAGAAAATTTTTCTACAGAAAATTTTTCTTTACAAAATTTTTCTACAGAAAATTATTTAAAAAAAAATTTTTCTAATGTCTATAGAAAAATTTTCTACAAAAACAATTTCTATAGAAAAATTTTCTATAAAAACAATTTCGATAGAAAAATTTTCTATAGAAACAATTTCTATAGAAAAATTTTCTATAGAAACAATTTCTATAGAAAAATTTTCTATAGAAACAATTTCTATAGAAAAATTTTCTATAGAAACAATTTCTATAGAAAAATTTTCTATAGAAACAATTTCTATAGAAAAATTTTCTATAGAAAAATTTTCTATAGAAACTTTTTCTATAGAAACATTTTCTATAGAAACATTTTCTATAGAAACATTTTCTATAGAAAAATTTTCTATAGAAATATTTTCTATAGAAAATTATCTATAGAAACATTTTCTATAGAAACATTTTCTATAGAAACATTTTCTATAGAAAAATTTTGTATAGAAACATTTTCTATAGAAAAATTTTCTATAGAAACATTTTCTATAGAAAAATTTTGTATAGAAATATTTTCTATAGAAAAATTTTCTATAGAAACATTTTCTATAGAAAATTTTCTATAGAAACATCTTCTATAGAAAAATTTTCTATAGAAACATTTTCTATGGAAAAAGTTTCTTTAGAAACATTTTTTATTGAACAATTTTCTTTAGAAACATTTTTCTAGAAAAATTTTCTATAGAAACAATTTCTATAGAAAAATTTTATATAGAAACAATTTCTATAGAAAAATTTTCTATAGAAACAATTTCTATAGAAAAATTTTCTATGAAAACAATTTCTATAGAAAAATTTTCTATAGAAAAATTTTCTATAGAAACTTTTTCTATAGAAAAATTATCTATAGAAACATTTTCTATAGAAAAATTTTTTATAGAAATAATTTCTATAGAAAAATTTTCTATAGAAACATTTTCTATAGAAAAATTTTTTATAGAAACATTTTCTATAGAAAAATTATCTATAGAAACATTTTCTATAGAAAAATTTTCTATAGAAAAATTTTTAATAAAATAATTTTCTATAGAAAAATTTTCAATAAAATAATTTTCTGTAGAAAAATTTTGTAAAGAAAAATTTTCTATAGAAAAATTTTGTGTAGAAAAATTTTCTATAGATAAATATTCTTTAGAAAAATTTTCTATAAAAAAATTTTCTATAGAAACATTTTCTATAGAAAAAACTTTTTTTCTATAGAAAATGTTTCTATAGAAAAAATTGTTTTTCTATAGAAAATTTTCTTTAGAAACATTTTCTATAGACTCATTTTTTATAGAAACATTTTCTATAGAAAAATTATCTATAGAAACATTTTCTTTAGAAACATTTTCTACAAAAAAATTTTCTATAGAAACATTTTCTATAGAAAATTTTTCTATAGAAACATTTTCTATAGAAAAATTTTCTATAGAAACTTTTTCTATAGAAAAATTTTCTATAGAAACTTTTTCTATAGAAAAATTTTCTATAGAAACTTTTTCTATAGAAAAATTTTCTATAGAAACTTTTTCTATAGAAAAATTTTCTATAGAAACTTTTTCTATAGAAAAATTTTCTATAGAAACTTTTTCTATAGAAAAATTTTGTATAGAAACTTTTCCTATAGAAACATTTTCTATAGAAAAATTTTCTTGAGAAACATTTTCTATAGAAAAATTTTCTATAGAAACATTTTCTATAGAAAAATTTTCTTGAGAAACATTTTCTATAGAAAAATTTTCTATAGAAACATTTTCTGTAGGAAAATTTTTTATAGAAACATTTTCTATAGAACAATTTTCTATAGAAACATTTTCTATAGAAAAATTTTCTATAGAAAAATTTTCTATAGAAACATTTTCTATAGAAAAATTTTCTATAGAAACATTTTCTATAGAAAAATTTTCTATAGAAACATTTTCTATAGAAACATTTTCTATAGAAACATTTTCTATAGAAACATATCGAAAAATTTTCTTTAGAAACATTTTGTATTGAACAATTTTCTTTAGAAACGTTTTTATAAAAAAATTTGCTATAGAAAAACTTTCTATAGAAATGTTGACTTTAAGATAAGTTTTCTATAGAAAAGTTGACGTAAGGTTAAGTTTTCTATAGAAAAGTTGACGTAAGGTTAAGTTTTCTATAGAAAAGTTGACGTAAGGTTAAGTTTTCTATAGAAAAGTTGACGTAAGGTTAAGTTTTCTATAGAAAAGTTGACGTAAGGTTAAGTTTTCTATAGAAAAGTTGACGTTAGGTTTATTTTTCTTTAGAAAAGTTGACGTTAGGTTTAGTTTTCTATAGAAAACTTGACGTTAGGTTATAGAAAACTTGACGTTAGGTTTAGTTATCTATAGAAAATTTTACGTTAGGTTTAGTTTTACAAAGAAAAGTAGACGTTCGGTTTAGTTTTCTGTAACAAGTTAACGTTAGGTTTAGTATTCTATAGAAAACTTGACATTAGGTTTAGTTTTCTATAGAAAACTTGAAGGTAGGTTTAGTTTTCTATAGAAAACTTGACATAAGGTTTATATAGAAAAATATAGACTTAGACTTAGTCTAAGACTTAGAATAATACAAAGACAAAGGCAAGACAAATTTAATATGAAATAAACTTTTTATTTATCAATAGCACTCATCAATTTCCTCAATATTTCTCTATTAAATTTTGATTAATTAATGAACCTCAACATCTCAAGTTGTCATTTAATTTGACACTTAACAGCGTGTGACGGTGACATCTATTAAATGACACTGACATTTAGGAAAAATACACTTGGAATTATAAAATCCCCCTCTTTATAAACACTTTCTCTTTCAGGCCACTCTCGACAGCTCTCGCTCTTCATGTAAACTGTCAAATAATACTTGTACTTTTACGTAAATAAATGTTTAAGAAACATATGCTAGAATTTTTGAGGAAATAAAAGACAACTACCCCAGGAGTTTGACTTGAGTTGGTTTTAACCTTAAATAAATATAGAAGAAAAAGTAAAATGCATTTTAGTATTTCATTTCAAAAATAATTGTTGGCTCCCCAGGATATCAGTATCTATGTACTCTCTTAACTTGAAACTTGAGGAAACATACGCACTCTTAACTAAATAAATACTTTGGTACTTGTTTAGTCCTTAAATCTTATTTCCTTTTTTTGTAAGAATTTTAAGGATGTTCTTGTTTACTTTTATCATAAGATTTCAGATGATGAATAAAAATTGTTTGTCTAAATATATTTAACCAGATATACAATATTTTAACATTTTTTGTCGAAACATTTTCGAGAGGGGGAACTTGAGTACAACCCCCTTTTTGGGACCTTTTGTGTTTGTTTAATTTAAAGATAAAATATAAATTTTCTTTTATTATTAATATCAATAAAATAGAAGAAGGAAACTAAATAAATTTACTTTATATATTTGTTTAAAGACTTGCTGGCTAGTATCATAGTTAAGAGGGGGAAAAGTTTATTTAATGGTCAAGACTGGTCCAAACTAGTTCAAAAACGACAAAGGAAGTTCTTGTTCAGTTAATGGAAAATATAAGGTTAGGAGAAGTAAGAAATTTTGGTTGGTTTGATATAGTCATGGATTTGTTAACAGAAACGAACAGAAAAAATCTCAATATTAAATCAACATGAACAATTGCCTAAAAAGATCATTATACCCTTCAACACCATAGGTGGAAAGGGTATCTTAAGTTTGTGCTGTATGTATGTAACGCATAGAAATATTTTCTTAGACCCACCTTTTAGTATACCAAAAGACTTAGAATTACTTTTTGGGTCCGCCCGTCTGGTTGGACGGCTCACAGTGGTACTTTTTCATACATCAACGCGCAAAAAATAGATGGAGTGACCCTACAGCGATAAAATTTTGTATAGATAAGAAAACGTCTAAAAATTTCCGAAATCCGCCTACCCCTTGGGGCACCTGCCTTGTGTCCGCTTTTGTTCACCTATTTTTCTTCTCAAGTTGCAATTCTAAGCAGAATTTGTTTTGTTTTTGATGTACAATCCGTAATTCTTAATAGAATTTGATAAAATGCGGCACACGTATATAAGTTGAAAAGAGGTCTACCAATTGTTTTCAATGTATAAGAAACAGTTCTCATTAAAATTTGAAAAAAACACGTCTAATAACACTGCTCTGCAGCCAAATCCTCCTTTTAATAAAACTATATGGACTACATCTATTTTGATGCGCTCAACTCAGATCCGTTGTCGGTTTTTTTCCATCAGATTTGGATTTTTTTATGGGTGTGGCAAATTTTTCCCCTTAAATTAGTCAGGTACGGAGACCTATTTCGTCCCAACCCGAAAACGACTCATCCGATTTTCAAAATTAAAACACTTGAAGATGCATAACAAAATTGCATTTATTTATTTTTCTATATCTCTTATCGTTTTAGAGTTATTTAGAAATTAATGGAGAAAAATTTTTTTTGTGCGAAATTCGCAATTTTTTCAGGTTAAAAATGTAATAAAAAAGATAAAGTAAAATTTTAACATTTTAAACATTTTTCTAATGCAAGCCACACACGTTGCGATAGTTGGTCAAACTTTACATTGTTGCAAAGCTGATTGTAAAGTTCGTGTGGTCGTTGTGTGTAAGTTGGGGTTGGTTGTACAAAAGATCAAACAATTTTGATTATTTTGCAAGTTGTACAACAGAATTGAAACGTTTGTGAACAAGTTTGTGCAATATTATTCAGTTTTGTTCTTCATTTTCATACTGACAGCGGAGAAGTGATCATCTACTCTCTCTAAAAAACCTCATCAATTAGAGCACAAACAGCCATCTTTACTAACACCTTCACCTTTTAAAATAAAATTGTATATTGAGATTGTACTGAAGTTGTATTGTTTGTAAGCAAAGAGCACAACCCGATTACAATTAAAATTGTACAAACAGTCGCAGGGTGTATGGCGTGCATAAGAGTTACATATCTTAGGAATAAAATAAGCTATAAACCATAAAAATCGGTTTAAAAATGTGAATTTTATTACCAATTTACCGCAGGTACCCAATATTGCAATGCAACCAACCTTACATATGACAATAAGATTTCAATAGGTAATAAAGCTAAAATACAACGGTATTTTTTATTGGGTACCTGCGGTAAATTGGTAATAAAATTCAAATTCGAATCCGATGAGTCGTTTTCGAGTTAGGACGAAATAGGTCTCCGTACCTGTCTAATTTAAGGGGAAAAATTTGTCACGCCCATAAAAAAATCCAGATCTCATGGAGAAAAACCGAAAACGGATTTGAGTTTAGCGCATCAAGATCCATATAGTCCGCATAGTTTTATGAAAAGGAAAGACAAAAAATGAATTTTTGCAGAGCAGTGTAATTGATGGCACGCGAATTATATTTATATAATTGTTCTTTAGAACAAATTAAAAAAAAAACAATATTTAAATTTTTATTTTTGGTTGTTCTCTTAGGAGAAACAACCTCTTTTATTTATGTGAATCTTAAGACTAACTTATACAAACAATTTGTATTTAAATTAAACTTAAAAAATACAAATTAAAAATATCAAATTAAAATAATTAAAGGTAAGCAGCGCAAAAATATTTGCTTACGCTGCTGTCTGGCAAAATGTGGGAACGAAAAACAAATGTGTAATTTAAACTATTACAGTCCCTACACTTTACCAGCCAATACTATTAGTTTAGGGAATGGGTATGTAACTCCTCCACCCCTTGTCTAAAACACTCCTGGGTTTTAATATAGTGAATCTAATAGTATGTATAATAAAATTTTTATTTTGTCAATATTCAATTCTAAGTATTTAGTATTTTACAGTTCATTTTATATAAAAAAAAAATTAATTTTAAATTTAAATTGTAATTATTATTATTTTTATTATGGTTTATATTTTTTTATTATTTCGTCCAACTCAATTGAGCTGGGAGCAATTGTATTTCTATTGGGAGCATTTTCTTTAATAGTTACATTTACATTATTTCTTTTGATAAGACAATATAAGGCTATAAACATTACAACGATTATAATTACTAGTGTCATACTTATACCGTATGAAACTGTTTTATGAAACTCAAGCTCCTCGATTTGCTTAACGTTCTCAAAATTTCTTAGTTCTATTTGCTTAAAATTAATTGGTGTTATATTAGGAAGTGAAAAGTTATTGTTTGGATAGAAATACCTGTCCTGGAAAGCCATTCTATTATTTTTGAAAACTTGTCCTCTAATTCTTAGTTTACAATCATTAAAGAAAAGTAAATAGTTTTTATTAATTCTTAACTTTCGATCGTCACAGTCCTGTATAATCTCTAAGTCGTAAGCATTTTTTATTATAATCATATCGTCTTCATACATTTCAATGTCGGTGACATTATTATATTTAAAATTACAGTTATTTAATAGGGTGCAATGTTTACTATGTTTTAAATTTTTGAGATAAACATTCTCCTCATAGTTAAGTACATAGTGTTCAATTTCTATAATATAGCTATTTGGCTCATTAATTTCCATATAATGTTTATTTGGTAATGCTGTAATCATTTTTAGGTCAGTTTTAATGTAGTCGATTGGAATTTTTATAGCAATAATCAGAATTCCGTCTTTGTAGTTTAGAATGTCAGCTTTCATGGATTTTAATTTAAATAAATCTATTTCAAATTTATCTATTTCTTCAGATGTTAGGATACTTGGATGAAAAATGTGATTCTTAGCAGAGGCAATGTTATCCTGAATATGTTCAATTTTTCCTTTAAGGTAATTAAGTTTAATCATTTGGTCTGTATATATAAGTCTTTGAACAATTTCGCTCTGCCTATTCTTAAAACTAGTTAATGCATTTTTAATATTTACTCTGTCCTCTTCTACTGTTGATTTTAAAGTTTGGAGCGATTCATTGAACTGTGTGTTTATATAAATTTGTTTATAACGTTATTGGTATCATTACCATCATTACTACAATCGCTGGGATCTGCATACTTATGTGGTCTTTTAATGTTGGAAACATGTACGTTTTCCAAAGGCTTTTTAACAAACTTTGGTTGTTCCTTATGCCTAAGACTTTTATAATTTTTTATAAAGCCTTCCTTCCTATTTTCTACATAGTTTTCGCGAAATTTATTTCTTTTTTGAATGATGTTGAATTTAGCATTTTCTAATCTTTCTTTTATAATGTTGTGATCAATTAATTTATTTTGAACATCTAAAGGACTACATTTTATTGTACTGTGATAATTACTATTGTAGAATTTTATTGCCTTAAGAATTTGGGAATTTATTGGAAGTTTTTCTTCCAAATTGAAAACTCTAATTTTTTCTGTAACTGTATTATTGAATCTTTCAATATCTGAATTACCGGTATGGCTGTTCGGTTTTGTAAAATGATATTGGATTCCCTCTTGATCAAGGTAGTCCCTTACATTCGCATTATTGAATTCATTGTCTAACACAAATTTAGTGATTTTACCTTTAATGGCTAAAAATGCTCTAATTTTCCTAACTAGGGTTTGGCTATTTCTGTCGAGCAAATGAAATGAAATTACGTGTTTTGAAAATTTGTCGATAAAGATTATGAATGAGTGCTTACTGTTTACATAAGTATCGACATGAATAATTTCATTTGTTGAGGAAGGGGTTTCAGTTAATTGGAATTTATTTTTTATCGGGTTTCTATCGTACTTCGCCGACGAACAGATATGACAATTATTTATTATTTTGTGTATAAACAGTTTCAAATTTGGGTTATATATCTTATGCTTGATGCTTTCGTAGGTAGCTAATATGCCTGAATGTCCACTTTCATATTTATGAAATAATGATATCTGTTTATTGAGTTCACTTTCATCCTCAATATCTCTAGCAAGATGAGAACACTTGACTAATTTAAAGTTGTTTCTATCTGGAAATTCATCTATCAACTTCAGTTGAACCTTGTAATATTCGTGATCATTTAATTTGGAAAATATTCCAATTTTTCCTTTAGAAACTTCCCTTCTTAAAATATTAGATATGTTATTATTAGCAATGTCATGTCTATCTATATAAATTCTTTTATTGCCGAAAATCTTTTCAGTGTTTTTTTCTTTATTGTCCACAACAATAATTTGAGTTCTAAAACGGTTTACTACCGTATCCAATATTGGAATGTCATCATGAAGATCCTCCTCTTGAGAGTGTGCAGTCTCAACACCTAACGAACCTTCAATATTGCTTGTTTCATCGCAGTCCATCAATTCCTCTGACGTATTTATCTCGTTTCTATCAACATTGATTCTACTTAGAAAATCTGCAATATAGTTACATTTCCCTTTTATATATTCTATTTTAAAATTATATTCGCCTAAATCAATAAGGTATCTCTGTAGCCTAGGGCTTATATCTTTGCCTGCATATTTACTTATGAGCCACTTTAGTGGTTGATGGTCGCTTTCTAGGTCGAATTCTTTCCCATAGATGTATGGCCTAAAATATTTAACACCCCAAACTATTGCCAACAATTCTTTATCAATTGTTGCATAGTTTGTTTCGTGTTTGTTCAACGTTCGCGAAGCATAAGCTATTGGGTGGCCATCTTGAGTTAAGACAGCTCCAATTGCATAATTGCTTGCATCAGTGACGATTTTGAAACGTTTTGAAAAATTTGGATATCTAAGTATGGGTGAACTCGTTACAAGCTCCTTAAGTTTTTCAAAAGCTACTATATAGCTAGGGTCATTCATATTAATTTTTTCGTTTTTTCGCAAATACTTGGTCATTGGGTATGCAATTTTGGCATAGTTGTTAATAAATTTTCTATAGAAACCGGTCATGCCTAGAAACGATTTGATTTGTTTGGTCGTTTTTGGAAGTTGCAGATTTTGTATTATTTTAATTTTTTCAGGATTCGGCTTCATACCTTTGTTTGTCAGTAAGTGACCTAAAAACTGCGTTTCTTTCTTCATAAAGTCACACTTATCAATTTGTATTTTTAGCTTAGCTCTTCTTAGGGTTTTAAATATGTCTTTTATGTTATTAATATGTTCCGCTAAGGATGAACTGAATATTAAGATGTCGTCCATATAAACTAAACATGTCCTATTAATGAAATTTTTCAGCACAGTATTCATCAATCTCTGAAAAGTTGATGGTGCATTGCGAAGTCCAAAAGGCATTCGAATAAATTCGTAGTGCCCAAAGGGTGTGGAGAATGCCGTCTTCTTTCGATCTTCCTCCTTAAGGAGTATTTGATGGAAACCTTTTGCCAGGTCCACAGTGGAAAAATATTGGGCTCTGCCCAGTTTATCCAAAATACCGTTTAGGTTAGGTATAGGGTACCTATCTTCTACTGTAAATTCATTAAGTTTACGGTAGTCTATTACTATTCGCCATTTTTTCTTTCCAGAATTATCGACCTTTTTAGGTACAATCCACAAAGGGCTATTGTAAGCAGAATTGCTTTCACGAATAATGTTTTGCTTTAGCATATCATTTATTTGATTGTTTATTTCATTCTCATGAATTTGGGGGTACCTATATATCTTTGAATAGAGGGGTTTATCAATTGTAGTAACAATTTGATGTTCTATTTCAGTTGTAGCTGAAAGATTATCACCTTCGACATAAAACAAATCTTTGAATTCGGAAAGCAAACTTTTGATTGCTTTAGTTTCCTCTTCATTCAAGTGACAGAAATCTAGTTTGTCTAAAATATTTGCTTTTGCAACTGGTTCCAATAAACTTATGTTCTCAGCACAGAAATAATATTGTATATCTTCAAAAAACAATTTTTTTCCTAGAATTTCTATATAACCATGTTCATTATTTATTCTTGTCTTAAGGGGTATCAAAAAGTTTTGTCCAATTATTCCGTCATATTTATTATTAGAGAAATCAATAATTTTCCAACTCAAAGTTCCTTGAGCCGAAAATTCCTTTGGAAAGGGGGTTACTACTTTAAATTTAATTACATTTGTACCGTTAATTGTTTTATATTGAACAGGCTTTATTAATTCTTCGACCTGAAAATTGTCTTTCAAAATGTGGGGTTTAATGATACTAGTTGATGATCCAGTATCAATCAAAAATCGTATTTTCTGTTTTTCAATAGTGAGTATCACTATCGGTAATTGGATTCGGGAGGCTGTGTTAAAAAATTTACTTCTTTTTCCTCACCATTTGCTATGTCCATATGAGTAGTTTGCTGATCTACACTCATATAAGAGTTCCTAGTCCTATTCGAACCTCTTTCGTCGATTTGGTTGTTTTGGAAGTTATTATTATACCTATTAGTCTTATTTTGAAAACTCCCTACATTATTATTTTGGCGGAACCGCTCTTGCGGATTTCTTCTGACATTTTCACTATTTTGTGCCTGAAAATTATAACTTTTTTGGCTACTACTGTTAGTTATTCCTTGTCCATAATGGTTATAATTAGAATTTTGACGCTGAAAGTTATTTCTATTAGAATTAAACGACTGGAAGCTATTACTTGTTTCGCCTTTTTTCAAATAACTATTAGAAAATTTATTGGGCTTCGACTGTTGCCAATTGTCATTTTGCTTCCTATGGTTAAATGAAATTGCTCTTATATCGTCCAATAATTTAAGTCTTGTATATTTTAGAATAATGTCTGTCAAAGTCTGATGTTCTTCTATATGTGCCCTAATAGGTCCATCTATTTTCTCTAGCAGTATATCTACAAGATCCCTGTCTACATTTTCTGGCCTATATATAGTTGGCTTAGACTGATCTCCCAAATAAATATCATTAATTTCAAATTTGGCTTTTTCGAATATGTTAAATAAATTATTTAAGTTCCTTACTTTCACTGTACGGCAGTAATTAAAAATTTCGGCATAGCTCCTTCTCGGTCTGTACTCCTGCAGTATTTTTGTTTTAATTTCCTCCCATGAGGCATTGTCTGGTAGTTCTCTCACTCTTTTACCAGCATTGCCGAGGATTTTTTCGTTTGCAGCAATTCTGATGCAAAATTGGGCTAAAGCTCCGTTATTTCTACAGAGAGCCAGATTTGCTTCAACGGCATATATAAAAGCTCTGGGGTTATGCCTTTCATCTAGAGGCTTTATAAGCCGGAACTGCTCGATGACGTCTTTAGCCGTCATATTAAATTCGTACTCATTGTTCAGAGGATATTGTTGTGGGGGAATCTGTTGTTGTTGAGCCTGTTGGAAATGCTGCTGTTGTTGTTGAGCCTGTAGAAATTGCTGCTGCTGTTGAGCTTGTTGGAATTGCTGCTGCTGCTGTTGTTGAGCTTGCTCTAGTTGTTGCTGTTGTTGTTGAGCTTGTTGGAATGCCTGTTGTTGCTCTTGAGCTTGCTCTAATTGTTGCTGTTGTTGTTGTAACTGCTGCTGCTGCTGTAGAACTTTTTGTTCTTGCATCTTGAGGGTCATTTCTAACTCGGCAATCCTATTTCTTGCCTCATCTGCTTCCCTCAGATTCCTGTTTGCATCAAACTTATTCATTTTAGTTTTAAACTTTGCACTTTTTTTTCTTTTCCTATGCTCTTTGTTCTTAAAAAATAAATCTTTGTAAATTAATTTTAAACAAAGATTTAATTTATTTTTTATTTATAAAAAAAATATCACAAAGTTTCTTTAATTTGAATGTTCAGCACAACAGTTTTAAAATTTCTTTTATTCTCCTTAAGAAAACTTTCCACTCTTTTCCCTAAGTCAAGTAATAATTTTTTCTGTTTTTTTTTTTTTTTTTTTTTTTTTTTTTTAGCTTAAATAATAAAGTTTCTTTTTTTTGGGTTTTTAATTTTTTATTAATTTTATATATTTATTTCCTTTTATAATTTTGTATTAATTGTATTTATATTTAAATCTTGTTTATTGTAGATTTAGTTGCTAATTGTTGTTTCACTGCGATCAGTAACAGAAATCACTTTTTTAATAGTTTTAATTAATTTTTTATTTTTCTTTATACAATTTTGTTTTATATTGTTTAATGTTGAAATTTTATTTGTGGTAATCTTGTTGATAATCAGAGTGTTATTATTTTTCACTTGAAAGATTCTTACGTTTAGTATATATTTCTTTTTTTTTTTTTTTTGTGTTATTTTTTCTGTTCGTTTCCCGACTGCGCCAATTATATTTATATAATTGTTCTTTAGAACAAATTAAAAAAAAAACAATATTTAAATTTTTATTTTTGGTTGTTCTCTTAGGAGAAACAACCTCTTTTATTTATGTGAATCTTAAGACTAACTTATACAAACAATTTGTATTTAAATTAAACTTAAAAAATACAAATTAAAAATATCAAATTAAAATAATTAAAGGTAAGCAGCGCAAAAATATTTGCTTACGCTGCTGTCTGGCAAAATGTGGGAACGAAAAACAAATGTGTAATTTAAACTATTACAGTCCCTACACTTTACCAGCCAATACTATTAGTTTAGGGAATGGGTATGTAACTCGCGTCTAATAATTGATCCAATAAAGTGTAATACTAATTTGGGTTGAGATCCCTTGACACTTTGACGTACTTTCCTTATACCCGCATATCTCAATTTTTATTGTTCTCAGTGTATAAGCCGAAATTCTCAAAGAGCTTAACCAATTTTGGTTGAAATCCGTCCACTCCTCTTTTGGAAACCCTTTTTCATTTATTTTTCTACTCAATATAAGCCGCAATTCTCAACAGAATTTAATGAAATTTGACACAAATCTATTGGTTGATCCAAAAAATAGCTCTATCAATGAAATCCCTCGATACCTATGAGACTTGCACTTAAATTTAATTTAATTCAAAAGTTACGCCTAAACGACTGCAACACTTTTTGCTTAACTTTCACGAAACAATTTACATGATTTTTTTTAGTAAATTTTGAACTTTGTTCCACTATCGGTAAATTTCAGTGAATTTATTTCGCTCAATCTAAAAAAAGAGACTTTCAACTTTTACATGTTTATGGTGGGAGCACCGAGCAAAACCGAGAGAACTTAGTTCTTGTCCAAAAAAAAAAAAAAAACACACAGAATTTTGATTTCCTGATATATACGAGATTAGGGTATTTTCTTCTGCAAAATGTCAAAAAATGGCTTTAGTGCGGCGGTTCACAATTCTAAATAAAGTTGTGATATTTTCACAATTTGATTTAATTCATCAGAATTAATTTGATTCCCGTGGCGGGTTTATATGGAAGCTCTAACTTAATGTGAACCGATTTCGTACATTTTTAATACTCAACTTCTAAAGATATCAAAAATGCTTTTGTAGAATTTTGTTCGTCTAGCTCTTTTCGTAAAGGCGATATCGCACACTGGCTGGAATTCACATATTGGCATTCAAATATATTTATAGTGGAATTTAGGCCGTTTCCGTTAGTGTTTTGTATGTGAGATATGGTCAAATGTAAACCGATTTCTCCCAATTTCAATAATACAATTTTCCAAGAAATAAAGAATATATTTGCCAAATTTCGGTGCCGACAACAGACAGACATGCTGACAGACAGATGGACAGAGAGACGGACATCGCTTAATCGTCTTAGAATTTCATAAGGACATATACATGAATTTTGGGTTTAAGAGCCAATATTAAAGAAATTACAAACGGAATGACAATTTCAATATATTTCAATATCGTTTTGATGGTGGGTATAAAAAAATTTAAATTATATGAAGTTTTTAACACATAAAAATTCTTCAAAGCTTGTGTACCGAAAGAAGCTTCAAAGATTAAATCTTTTTCAAAAAAGTTACTCTATTTTTTCTATATTTTTGAAAACTTTTTTCAAAAGTTTAAATTTTTTAATTTTTTATAAAAGATTAGGCTTCAAGGATGCGTGTAAATTATATTTTGAATAGTTATGGACATTCGCTCTACAACCAGCAGTGGTCGAATATAGCAATTTTCGGACAAAACTTGAGTTATTTGTGTCTGTAAAAAAACTTGATTATGGATTTCAAAAATTTTTTTTAATTAAATAACATTAAGTGTATTGATCTTAAAGTCTGTGCAAAAATCTGATAGGGCACGGCCATAAATAGGGTCACAAGTCTCGTTCTTCTAAAAAAACTTAAATTTTCGAAAAGCGTACTCTTTTGTATTGAAAACTGATAATTAGAGTCTCAGAACTCGTTCTTAAATTAATATTTCTGAATTTCTAAGATACTGATATATACTGAGTCCAAAAGTGGTCATAATACCTTATTCAGTTTTCGATATTATTGCGAAAAAATTACAATGTAATGTTTAAAAATCACATAAATTTATTGCAAAAAGTGTAATTTTCTGTATTCAATAATTTTCATTAAAATTTCAGAACTCGTTCTGAAATATTTCTGAATTTTAAATATATTGCTCTATACTGTTTCCAAAACCCATCCTAATACCTTGTTTAGTTTTATAGATTTTTGCCAAAAATTACGAAGTGATATTCAAAAATTATGTAAATTTATTGTTGTTGCAATTTTTTGACAAAAGTCTTACACCAATTTCTCTATAAAAAAAAATGTTTAACCTCACTTAAAAGATTATGAAATTCCCTTTCCGCCGATGTATAACATGTCTACCTTGTCTTTAGTAACAATGTTTTTTATACCCTTGACCAAAATAGGTGGAAAGGGTATTATAAGTTTGTGCTGATGTATATAACGCAAAGAAATATTTGTCTTAGACCCACCTTTTAGTATACCAATAGGCTTAGAATCACTTTCTAAGTCTATTTAGAGATGTCAGTCCGTCCGTCCGTCTGGCTGGCTGGACCTCCATGTAAACCATGTAATCAAAGTACAAATCGCACTTCTAAAGATAATATGATCAAATTTGGCACAGATAAATGATATTGTGACCAAGGCTATTGAAATTCGTCAAAATCGGTCCATTATTTATGGTACCTCCCATAGGTCCTACTTCCCGGAATTTATGTTTTGGCCACAAATATCAATATTTTTTCATGAAATTTGAAACAAATACTGCTTATATAAACCAAAAATCACTGAATTAAATTTCGTTGAAATCGGTCCACATTTGACCATAGCTCCCATACAAACTCTTCTGTCAAAACGCACTAAATGAGACAAAAATCACTAAAACGCTTGTGAATCTAAATAATAAGAATTTTGAGTTTATTTTTTGAATACATATTTTTTTGTGAAAACTGTAATCATTTTGCTAAATTTTGAGATAATCGGTTCACATTTGACCCTAGCTCTTATATAAGTCCCAATGTCGGAAACAGCTTAAATATATAAGTTTTGAGAAAATGTTTGTATGATGGCAAAATTTAGCAATATTTGTCTTTATACAGAAAAAAGAACACCTTTGACCTTAGTGGTGAAGGGTATCGTATGGTCGGGCTTGACCGACTACAGCACTTTCTTACTTGTTTTAATTTTATTTGTTCCAGTTACTTAAAAGCCTCACACTGTTTTTTTATTATAAAAAATAGTTATTTTAGTTTATTTTTCCAGAACTCAAAAACTACCGGTCTTCTTGTCTAGTCTTAGGTTTTAAAATATAAAAAATAAACCTAAACAAAAAACTAGAAGAAACCACTACAAAAGTCAATACCAATTTTTTTAAAAGAACACACAGCGAAATGTCATAAAAATTATCACAAAATCCTAAACCAAACGTAGGTCTAAACAAAAGTAGAGACTATAAAAAAAGACTAAAAATAATTAAGTGGTTGCCAATAAATTTAAATTTTTGAAAATCATCCAATGTGACCTTGATCACATAAATTACTAAAGTCTCACGCTTTCTCTAGAACAACGACAATAGACCAAGAAATACCAGCACTAGAAAGACATCAAAGATATTTAAGATTTATTGTATGGAAAGTTGCTATAGTGGCTTTTTCTTATACACAGACATCCAATGTCATAAACACAAATTTCAATAGCAAATTTTAAGATGTCTTTGTCTATGCATAAGTATTAGTCTATGTCATAGTTTATGTCTTAGTCTATGTCATAGTTTATGTCCCAGTCCATGTTGTACTCCAAGTACAATTTCTAAGTTCTCATCTTCTAGTCTTTTATTAACGAAAACTTTTCAAAATCATCTAAAGACTTCCAATATTTTTCAACCTATATTTCCGTTATATTTTTAAATATTTGTTCAAAATTTTTATATTTGCTGTCGTTGACATTTAATATCCCAGACTAGAGATTTATGATCAAACAAACTGTAACTCTCAAGGGATGCATCTGTAGCTACTCCTAACAGGAAGAAAACCCTTAAAAAATGAAAAACTTATTTCTGTTAAAACGAAAAGCAATAAAACAAAACTATCACAATAACAAAAACAACAAATTGCATTTTAACTGAATGAGTAGTCGCTGGAATAGCTGGTGCCCTAAAATATTTATTCCTTTCGTATTTACTTGGTGTGATACACCATCCATCCGGCTTGTAGGTCTCGTGTTTATGTCTGAATATTTGTTTTCCATTTTTTTTGTTCTGTTTTTCATTCATTTACTGTCTAAATACAAAACGGATTTATTAATAGTGAATGAATCGTTCCTAGTGGCAAATTGGTGGAATTTGTGATGCTGCAGCCTTTGATCAAGGGTGGTGGTTTTATTGGATTTATGTTGTTTTAATATTAAATTTTCTTTATATTTATTTTCGAGGGATGTTACGAAACAAATTCCTATTGACTGCTTCTGATGCGTATTAGACATAAAATTCGATAAAATATTAAATTTATTGCTGAAATTTATTGACAGGGACTTAAGGCGTTAAAAGAAATGAAGCAAATGCGTTTTAAAAGGAACAAAATTGTTTGGTAAATAGACTTAGAAAAAGACAAATTTTCTATAGAAAACTCTTCCCAACGACAACTTTTCTACAGAAAGCTCTTCTCAAGGACAATTTTTTAATAGAAAACTCTTCCCAACAACAGCTTTTCTATAGAAAACTCTTCCCAACGACAACTTTTCTATAGAAAAGTCTTTCCAACGACAACTTTTCTTTTTGAAAAACCTTCCCACCGATAACTTTTCCATAGAAAACTCTTCCCAATAAAAACTTTTCTCTATAAAACTTCCTAACAACAGCTTTTTAAAGAAAACTCTTTCCAACTACAATTTTTCTATAGAAAACTCTTCTCTACGACAACTTTTTAATAGAAAACTCTTCCCAACGACAACATTTCTATAAAAAACTCTTTCCAAGGACAAACTTTATATAAAAAACTCTTCCCAACTACAACTTTTCTATAGAAAACTCTTCTCTACGACAACTTTTTTTATAGAAAACTCTTCCCAACGGCAAGTTTTCTACAGATAACTCTTCCCAACGACAACTTTTTAAGAGGAAAATCTTCCCAACGGCAACTTTTTATAGAAAAGTCTTCTCAAGGACAACTTTTCTATAAAAAATTCTTCTCACCGACAACTTTTCTATGTAATACTATTAACAACGGCAACTTTTCTATAGAAAACTATTTCCAACGGCAACTTTTCTATAGGAAACTCTTTCCAACGGCAACTTAACTATAGAAAACTCTTCCCACCGATAATGTTTCTATAGAAAATTCTTCCCACTAAAAATTTTCTATAGAAAACTCTTCCCAACAACAACTTTTCTATAGAAAACTCGACAACCTTTCTATAGAAAACTTTTAACAATGACAACTTTTCTATAGAAAACTCTTCCCACTGTCAACTTTTCCAACTCTTCTCAGCGACAGCTTTTCTATAGAAAACTCTTCCCACCGACAACTTTTCTATAGAAAACTCTTCTCACCGACAACTTTTCTATAGAAAACTCTTCTCATCGACAACTTTACTATAGAAAACTCTTCTCACCGACAACTTTTCTATAGAAAATATTTCTTACTGACAACTTTTTTGTAGAAAACTCTTCTCATCGACAACCTTTCTATAGAAAACTCTTCTTACCGACAACTTTTTTATAGAAAACTCTTCCCACCGACAACTTTTCTATAGAAAACTCTTCCCAACGACAACTTTTCTACAGATAACTCTTCCCAACGACAACTTTTTTATAGGAAAATCTTCCCAATGACAACTTTTTATAGAAAAGTCTTCTCAAGGAGAACTTTTCTTTAAAAAACTCTTCCCAACGACAACTTTTCTATAGAAAACTCTTTCCAACGACAAATTTTCTATAGAAAACTCTTCCCAACGACAACTTTTGTATAGAAAACTATTACCAGCGATATCTTTACTATAGAAAACTATTCCCAATGACAACTTTTCTATAGAAAACTCTTTTCACCGACAACTTTTCTATAGAAAACTGTTCCCAACGACAACTTTTCTATAGAAAACTCTTCTCACCGGCAACTTTTCTATAGAAAACTCTTCTCACCGGCAACTTTTCTATAGAAAACTCTTCTCACCGGCAACTTTTCTATAGAAAACTCTTCTCACCGACAACTTTTCTATAGAAAACTTTTCTTACCGACAACTTTTTTATAGAAAACTCTTCTCATCGACAACCTTTCTATAGAAAGCTCTTCCCACCGACAACTTTTCCATAGAAAACTCTTCCCAACGACAACGTTTCTATAGAAAACTCTTTCTAGTATCAAAGACTCTAAGATAAAGAATAAAAACTTTAGAAATTTAATATAATTTAATAACTCTTTCAAATAATGACATAGAATGAACAACAACGAATAAGTAATTAAGATTTTCCTACAAGAATAGTTTCAAAACTAAAATCTGAACGTTTCAAAATAGCAAAGAATATAAGACACTAAAAACTACTTTCAAAAATGTCCTTTTTTCTCATTCATCATCCAACTTCAAAAATTCCAAATACATCCTAGAGTGAATGCATGTATGTTTGTATGTCTGTCTGTATTAGTTTTAAAGCCAATTTCAGTTTCTTTGTTGTTATTTTAGCTGGAGTTTATTTAGTTTTCAGTCAAAAAACAACATTAAAAAAAAAAAAAAACTTATTTCAATTTAGATATTCTTTCAATATTTTGTTTACAAATACTAGTACATATTTATCCCGAAAATGTATTGTTTTATTTCTGCTGCTGCTGTTGCTTCGAAATTTTGAGCAACATTTGGAAAGAACAATAACACGTTAGAACAATACACTAATATTGTCATATTGTAGTAACAACTTCAACTACATACAAGTATTAAGTACTTTTTCTACTTATGTTCAGATACTAAATATTTGTACAATCGAGAATGTTAAAATGTTTATGTTTTTAGATTTGTTAGTTTTTGTTTTACAACAACAAATGGGAAAACTACTGAAAACTATTTTTAAGTACTACGGACTCGAACAAAGTGACATTAAAAACTAACTGATGCATGTAAGTAATCATGAATGAATGAACGAATGAAATTCTGACAGGAAGAATGAACGAACAAATAAGTAATAGACGGGCTCAAGTATGAGTTTAACTGACACCCCCCCCCCCCCCTTAAAATGAATTTTAACCAAAAATTTTAAATAAAAATATTGTGAGTTAAATATTTACCAATTATCCAAATTATTTAGAAGAAAACGTACCTGAAATGAAAAAAATAATAATAATAAAAATAAATAATTGAATTAAATAAAAATATTTTGTACTTATAACAATGATAATTGTTATATTAATATTCAATAACTTAACTAATGCATATACTAAGGTATAGCTTACCCCTTTATTTACAAATGAATAATAAAGTTATCAAAGGCTTCCAGTTGGAATTTTGTACGAAAAATGTTATTTATAAGTTTGTCATAACTTTATTTTTCGTTAATCCCCCTAAACCAGAGACCGAATATTGTTTTATTTTTTAAATCAATCAAGTATAAATATCATTACCGATGAAAATTTATTTTCATTTTGATCGATGAATAAAATGAGGGATTTATATTTGTAATATAAATATCCCTCATGATGAAAATTTTAAATATCTTTAACGATAAATATCCGAACAGAAAAATATTTTATTGATTGTTTTATTTTTGAACTTCTGTTTTGACTTTGAAAATATAAAATATTTTTGAAATTTTAAAATTTTCAACAATGAATGTATGAATATGTTTCCAATTAATTGCAATGTTTTAGAACTTCGAAGTTAAGTCTAATAGTCCTAATGGAACTATTGGTGGTTTCTTTGACTTGCAAAACCATTTCAAAATAAAATTTGCAACAATAATTGAATTGATTATTATTTAAACGTCCTAAAGACTTTCCGGTATGTGCTGGAAATCGAGCGTTTTCAAATCGTTCGATTTCTGATATATTTTTGAGGTAATTATCGGTTATTTCCCTAAAACAAATGAAAATTTGGGCTTTAATCCCTTGACTGATATCTTATCTTTCATTTGGTTTGAATTTTTTGTGGAAATAGGGGAAATTATCTCAAAAATTTATCAGAAATCGAACGATTTGAAAACGCTCGATTTCCAGCACATACCGGTTTATATACCAGGACAAATCTTCTTCTTCTGTCATCCTTGACTCCCAGTCGATCATAGGGTCTGGGAGGATGCAGCAATTGCCTGGCGTCTCTAGCTACCAGGTAAGAACTGTATCCAATTCCTAAAAATCTGAGCAACCTAGTTTTAGATGCGGTAAACAACTCGTGTGGGATTCTAGGTCAGGGCTAATATAAAAGGGAGTTATCTTAGAGCCATTCCACCGTATATGGTCTAAGGGTCTATGATGCTTGTACTTGGTAAAGTACGAAAATGCAGCGTGGCTTGTGTCTTTGGACCCATCACCCATCGACTTAGCACTCATTATGTTTTAAGCATGGAAAGAAACAACATTACAGAATATACTACTCCAAAGGGCAATCATTGGATCAAGGATTTTGGAGTTGCCTAATCTATGCAAGAACATTATGATGAATGAAACCAGGACAAATACAGAAATAAAATTTTAATATTTTCTATCAAAATTTTTTTTCATCAGATGAAAAAAGATGAAAATTATTTTGAACTGATAAATATCCCAAACGATTTTTTTATTTTCATCGGATTGACAAACGATACAAAATTTTTCGAACAATTAAAAATCTTTAGGGATTTTTATTATTTTTTAAACTTCAATGATTGTTTTTGTATGGATTAAAATATGAAAATATTGTTTAAAAAGTATTAATATTCGGTCTCTGCCCTAAACCCCCTAAGACATGGACTAAGTAAAAACTAAGACATAAATATATTATAGTTTAAGATGTAGACTACTTAAGGCTTATAACGAGCGGTTGGCACAAAGAGAATGTAGTAATAAATGAGATTAAAATGATAAAAGAATAAAAAATACAATTCTGTTGTATTACGAAAATTATGAAAAGTCGTCGGCTTCTGGTAATATTACTAACGATGCCTGCTTATAACCCACTCATGTAAAAAACAAGTAAAAAAGCATTATAGTCGATCCAAAAATGATGTCCTTCACCATTGTGGTCAAATATGAACCGATTGTCTTTTTAGAGTCCAGATAAACATATTCGTTTAATAATATCATCAAATTATTCATTTCTGGAGAATTCAAAGATTTTTGGCATTTGGTCTTATGTGGGAGCTAGGGTATAATGCTTATCAAATGTTCTTAATTAAAGTCTCAAATAACTGTCAGTCTTGAAGTCAATTTAAACCATTTTGTTTCACTGTTATCCAATAGTTTTTTACCTTAAATTTTTTACCAAAAGAGTTAATTCTTCTTCTTCTGTTATCCTTGACTCCCAGTGGAGCATAGGGCCTCAACCATCTTTTTATATCGGACTCTATTGCGAGATGTTAGGCATACATCAATCCATGAATAGTTTGCTGCAATTGACCTTCTCCACGTTCTAGCAGGTGCACCAACACGGCGGCCGCTTCCTTGTGGATTCCAACGAAGCGTTTGTTGGTATTTGGCCTTCGAAGTGTGTGGCCTTTCCATCGCCATTTCCGTTGACGTACCTCTGTGGAAGCAGGGATTTGGTTTGTCGCATTAAGTAGATCTTCATTTCTTATGCGATTCGGCCACCATATATTAAGAATTTGTCTTAAGCATTTGTTTGTAAAGGTTTGCAGTCGTTTATCGATGGCATTTGTGCGTTTCCGTAATACAGGATGGACTTGACATTCGAGTTGTATATTCGTAACTTAGTTCTTGTTGATATTTGCCGAGATTTCCAAATAGCTCGAAGAATGCCGAATGCAGATTTTGCCTTATTAATACGCGATTTAATATCCTTGTCTGCGCCACCTTTTGTAGTTACAAAACTTCCCAGGTAATTGAAGGTATATACACGCCCAATAACATCGTTATTCACATTGATGTGTGTCAACGGGTTTGCGCCATAGCCTCCGGGCATAATCTTTGTCTTGGAAATATTAATTTCAAGACCAACTATACGAGATTCAACAGTAATAGCGTTAGTATTCTCTTGAAGGTAACCAGAGCTTTGGCTTAGAAGACATACGTCATCGGCACATTCCAAGTCGTCAAGTTGTTTAAAGGGTGTCCATTGGAAACCGTGTCTACCATTTAGACCCGTGCGCATTATGTTGTCGATGACGAGGATAAAAAGTATAATTGATAACATACATCCTTGCCTTACTCCAGTAGTAACATCGAACGGATCTGATAGTTTATGTAGGACTCGATATTTAAAATCAACGTACATTGCCCGGATTAAGTTGAGAATTTTCTTCGGCATGTAACGATTTTCTAAAATTATCCATATATAGCTTCTATTGACACTGTCGAAGGCCTTCATAAAGTTGATAAACACTAGGTAAATGGTAGTGCGGAATTCATTACATTGATCTAATACTATTCTTACTGTGTTTATAAGATTAACACAAGAACGGTTTTCTCTAAACCCAAACTGATTTTCACGGAGTGTATAGGAAACTGCGTCGGATATTCTATTGTCCGTTATTAGTTGTTCAGCCGCAGTTGAAAGGAGTGTGCCACTACTACTCAAGATGGGACCTGTTACTGTAAGTAGATTTACCACACATATATCAAGTATACAAGGTCTTCATATCGCCTTTGATTGTAGCTGATTCAGTTTGGCTCGCTTACTCGTCTATCCACATTCTCTTGACCCTTCTTGCAGACTTCTTTATTTTGTTGAATAGATCACGATATGTTGCACTGAGGGCTCCATCATCTCCGCTTTCATTTGGCATTGTATTTTTTAGGGATCTGCGTTGTTCTACCAAGTCCCATGTTGCCTGTGTTATCCAAATGTTTCTTTTGTGATCTTTAAATTCTAGAATTTGACTGGGCATCACTGACTTAAAAAATGAACAAAGCAATATAACTTACAACTCTACTCGACGCTGTTTTTCGTTTTTGAAAGAGCTCACAACACGTTATCACGATATGAATTTGTGGGAAATACTTGCAGAAAAAGAGATCATTTTACTTAATAATGAACTTAACATTATCAGAATAGCTTTTTTGAGGAGGTTTTCTATAGCTTATTTGATGACGTTTCAAATAGAATTTACAACTTGTCTGATAAAATTTTCTATAACAAAGCTTCTTTTATGAGATTTTCTCTAAAACAGCTTCTCTGAAAAAATATTTTTCAAAAGTATTTACAAAAAAAAAAAAAACTCATCTGATGAGGATTTCTAAAGGATAACGTGTGCGATGAGACTTTCTAAAAAAAAGGTTATGTAATGAGCTTTCCTATAGAAAATATTCTCTATAGAAAAGCTTCTTTTATGAGATTTACTATAGAAAAGCTCACATGCAAGTATTACTTAGAAAATCTTTTCTTATGATAAAGAGTGCTCTAAATAAAATTTGTAGTTGGATTTTCTTAAATAAAAATCAAACCTTTTAATATAAAAACTCTACAAAATACGCAAATATAATGACATATTATACAAAATCATTTAGCATTAAAATGTTTACTTAGTACTCGGGTTTTGCAAAATTATCGACTTTTTTCGGAAACCCTCCCATTAAAGATTTTACAGTTGCTTCTGATACCTTTTTGGAGCATGTGTTTCACCTGCGCTTAAAATCGGACATGTTCTTGGAAATCTTTCCTGTGTTCTTCAATTCCTTTTTTACCAGAGCCCAATACCTTTCCACAGGCCGAAGTTCTGGACAGTTAGGTGGATTTGCCTCTCGTGGTACAAAAATGACATTATTCTTTGAGTACCACTCAAGTGCCTTTTTTCCATAATGGCATGATGCCAAGTGGGGCCAAAAAAATGTAGTCACTCTGTGCTCTCTTAAAAAGGGTAACAACCGTTTTTGTAGGCACTCCTTTATATAAATTTCTGTGTTTATTGTGCCAGATGCCACAAACACTTTACTTCTTTTGCCACAACTGCAAATAGCTTGCCACATGAGAAGCTTCTTAGGGAATTTTGTTTGTTTTTTTGTGCGAAACTCTTGCCGAACATTGCCTCGTTTATCAGCAACATAAAAATCTTGACCAGGAAGTTGAGAAAAGTCTGCCAGTACGTATGTTTCATCATCCATCACACAACAGGTGTATTTTTTTGGACTTTGTATGTCTTCAGTCCAGTATAAGCTTTGACTCTATGTGCAAAATTCGTAGAACATTTCACCGTACGAGCTGCTTTTCTTAAAGAAGTGTTAGGCGCTTTTCGAAAGAGTCGCTCGACTTCTTTTGCCTTACCAATATCTGTAGGACCTTTTTTCCTCCCTGATCCAGGTTTTCTTTCAATGCTCAGGTTTTCCTTATACCGTCTGATGGCATTAGAAACCGTTCGATGGTTAACTTTCAAATTTTTAGCTATTTTTTTCAAAGTCCATGACGGATTTTTTTGAAAAGTTTTAATTATATTTTCACAAACTTTTTTTTCGCAGTCCATTTTGATTAAATAACTATTGAAAATTAATAATTTCTAAAATAATAGTATCTGACATATCTATAGAAACTAACTTCATCAAAAAATAAATTATTTCTTGCACTATGGATAAATTTTGTCTAAAATAGTAAATGCATATTTTTTTTAGAACACTCTCTATAAAGTTTAAATTATGAGATTCCTATAGCATTTCTTAAAGAAAAGCTTCTCTTATGAGATTTTATACAGAAAGCTTGTGCATTATGATTTTCTATAGAAAAGTTTCTTTGATAAAGTTTTTTTTAGAAAAGATTTTCTAGAGAGCTTGCCTGTTTTTTATCTTCACAACCTTCTGCCAATTTTCCCCTTTAAAGATTGGACTGAATATCTATGACGGCCGCTTAAATAATCTTTCAACTCACTAAATTTTTAGAGGTTTGCTCGTAGCTCGAGGCCTTGTTCTTTATTCCACAAGCTTTAGTTATCTTTTTCATTAAATCTGTCTGTAATAGCTGATGTGGAACTTTTAGCTTTTTCACTTTGGATAAAGCTTAAGGAAATTTAGAAGATATACTTTGTTAAGCTGTAATTTCTTTTGAACTTTGACACGCTCTGCCATCTTTATGTTGATATTTTGCAAAGACACTATAATTCGTATTTATTTTGACCCTCAAATATGCTCAGTTTTTGATCAGTGTAGATTAAGGGATACTTCACCTGATGGTGATATCCTAAGCAACCTTCGAAACATGTAGATATTTTTGGTTTTATTAAAAGAAATATTTATTATAATTATAAATTATTGTCACAAATTGGAAATCTAGTGCAATACATTTACGAAAAACTCAAATGTTTGATATCCCATAAATTTAAAAAAATGGTATTTTTAGTTGATCCCGTCTATTGTTAAGGGTTCATAGTACGAGTTCTTTGTATTAGGAGCCATAGTTTTTCAACCATCAATAGTCCTTAAAATTAAACAAAACTATAATGTTTCAAGCACAAGGGGAGAAAATCCCAATAGGAAATTAGACTCGAATTTGAAAGGAAATATAAAGAAATATTTTTGTGACATTTAAATTTTCTAAAGGGCTTCTTTTCGAATCATTCCCTAAAACTTTATGTTACATGAAAATGAATGTATATTTTTTCATTTTACTAGAGATTTATCATTGAAAAAAAAAAACAGAGCATTAAATAACTAAAATGAGATATTTTTGTAACATGAAAAACATCTGTGAATTAATTTTCACAAAAACAGAAACTAAAAAGAAAATCTGTTTTAAAAAATTCAAAAAAGAACTGAAAATAATGCAGCTTAAAAAGGGAGATTTTCATCTTTTCTATAGATTAATAAAGAGATTTGCTTGATTTCAATGGAAAAAAACTTTTTTAATATGTAAATTAATATTCTTTTTTGTTTTTGGGCAATACTAATTTGTGAATATCCTTTTGTTGAATAAAAGTATAATTTTTCAATTAGTTCTTGACCACATTTTTGGCCACATGTTGATCTGTACAGAAGAAGGTTACAATTATTTAGGATTAATTTGAAAAAAAAAACTTTGACTTTTTATAATTAACAAATAAAAGCTGTTTCTCAGGCCAAACCAAACAACCGTCCCACCCCCTTTAAAGGCAAAGTCTATGCATGATTTAATTTTATTTTAGAAAAAACTAATCAAATTTTACTTTTGCAATAACAATTTGTTCAAAAAAGACAAAAAATGCTGCAGTGGTTTTCATATCAAATCATTTCAGCATTTTCGTTATACTAAAATTGTAAAATCCCCTTTCAGTTTTTTTTTTTGTTCGTATTTTGGCTTCATTAGATCCATAATTATGGATTATAATCAATTCAACCTCCTATGGTTAAATATAATTAGATTTGTAGCACATTGTGGCCAATGGCTTTTTATAGTTTTCTACATGAGAGTGATATTTTGGGGAACACATGTGGGTATTTTGATTATACACACAATTAAACCGTAAGATTCAATTCTATTTGATATGAGAATTTAAATCATTCTAATCGAATCTTCAGCTCGAAAGCACTAGAATGCAGATTTAGTTAATATGACATTTGTTAATGTTGCATGAAATGACATTAAATTTTGATGAATGTAAAACAGATGAAGAAAACTTAAATTAATATTGACAAAGTCTATAGAAAAATTGTCGATGGGAAGAGTTTTCTATAGAAAAGTTGGCAGTTGGAAGAGTTTTCTATAGAAAAGTTGACAGTGGAAAGAGTTTTCTATAGAAAAGTTGACATTGGGCAGAGTTTTCTATAGAAAAGTTGACAGTGGGAAGAGTTTTCTATAGAAAAGTAGACAGTGGAAAGAGTTTTCTATAGAAAAGTTGACAGTGGAAAGAGTTTTCTATAGAAAAGTTGGCAGTTGGAAGAGTTTTCTATAGAAAAGTTGACAGTGGGAAGAGTTTTCTATAGAAAAGTTGACAGTGGAAAGAGTTTTCTATAGAAAAGTTGACAGTGGAAGGAGTTTTCTATAGAGAGTTGGCAGTTGGAAGAGTTTTCTATAGAAAAGTTGACAGTGGGAAGAGTTTTCTATAGAAAAGTAGACAGTGGGAAGAGTTTTCTGTCAAAAAAATGATATTGAAAAGAGTTTTCTATAGAAAAGTTGACAGTGAAAAGAGTTTTCTATAGAAAAGTTGGCAGTTGGAAGAGTTTTCTATAGAAAAGTAGACAGTGGAAAGAGTTTTCTATAGAAAAGTTGACAGTGGAAAGAGTTTTCTATAGAAAAGTTGACAGTGGGAAGAGTTTTCTATAGAAAAGTTGACAGTGGAAAGAGTTTTCTATAGAAAAGTTGACAGTGGAAGGAGTTTTCTATAGAAAAGTTGGCAGTTGGAAGAGTTTTCTATCGAAAAGTTGACAGTGGGAAGAGTTTTCTATAGAAAAGTAGACAGTGGGAAGAGTTTTCTGTCAAAAAAATGACGTTGAAAAGAGTTTTCTATAGAAAAGTTGACAGTGGGAAGAGTTTTCTATAGAAAAGTTGGCAGTTGGAAGAGTTTTCTATAGAAAAGTAGACAGTGGAAAGAGTTTTCTATAGAAAAGTAGACAGTGGAAAGAGTTTTCTATAGAAAAGTTGACAGTGGAAAGAGTTTTCTATAGAAAAGTTGACAGTGGGAAGAGTTTTCTGTCAAAAAAGTGACATTGAAAAGAGTTTTCTATAGAGAAGTTGACAGTGGGGAGAGTTTTCTATAGAAAAGTTGACAGTGGGAAGAGTTTTCTATTGAAATATTGATAGTGGGAAGAGTTTTCTATAGAAAAGTTGACATTGGGAGGAGTTTTCTATAGAGAAGTTGACATTGGGAGGAGTTTTCTATAGAAAAGTTGACAGTGGGAAGAGATTTCTATCAAAAAAGTGACATTGAAAAGAGTTTTCTATAGAAAAGTTGACTGTGGGAAGAGTTTTCTATAGAAAAGTTGACTGTGGGAAGAGTTTTCTATAGAAAAGTTGGCAGTTGGAAGAGTTTTCTATAGAAAAGTTGACATTGGGAAAAGTTTTCTATAGAAAAGTTGACAGTGGAAAGAGTTTTCTATAGAAAAGTTGACAGTGGAAAGAGTTTTCTATAGAAAAGTTGGCAGTTGGAAGAGTTTTCTATAGAAAAGTTGACAGTGGGAAGAGTTTTCTATAGAAAAGTAGACAGTGGGAAGAGTTTTCTGTCAAAAAAGTGACATTGAAAAGAGTTTTCTATAGAAAAGTTGACAGTGGGAAGAGTTTTCTATAGAAAAGTTGGCAGTTGGAAGAGTTTTCTATAGAAAAGTTGACAGTGGAAAGAGTTTTCTATAGAAAAGTTGACAGTGGGAAGAGTTTTCTATAGAAAAGTAGACAGTGGAAAGAGTTTTCTATAGAAAAGTTGACAGTGGAAAGAGTTTTCTATAGAAAAGTTGACAGTGGGAAGAGTTTTCTGTCAAAAAAGTGACATTGAAAAGAGTTTTCAATTAAAAAATTGACAGTGGGAAGAGTTTTCTATAGAAAAGTTGACAGTGGGGAGAGTTTTCTATAGAAAAGTTGACAGTGGGAAGAGTTTTCTATAGAAATATTGATAGTGGGAAGAGTTTTCTATAGAAAAGTTCACATTGGGAGGAGTTTTCTATAGAAAAGTTGACATTGGGAGGAGTTTTCTATAGAAAAGTTGACAGTGGGAAGAGATTTCTATCAAAAAAGTGACATTGAAAAGAGTTTTCCATAGAAAAGTTGACTGTGGGAAGAGTTTTCTATAGAAGAGTTGACAGTGGAAATATTGATAGTGGGAAGAGTTTTCTATAGAAAAGTTGACATTGGGAGGAGTTTTCTATAGAAAAGTTGACATTGGGAGGAGTTTTCTATAGAAAAGTTGACATTGGGAGGAGTTTTCTATAGAAAAGTTGACATTGGGAAGAGATTTCTATCAAAAAAGTGACATTGAAAATTGTTTTCTATAGAAAAGTTGACTGTGGGAAGAGTTTTCTATAGAAGAGTTGACAGTGGAAAGAGTTTTCTATAGAAAAGTTGACAGTGGGAAGAGTTTTCCGTAGAAAAGTTGACAGTGGGAAGAGTTTTCTGTAGAAAAGTTGACAGTAGGAAGAGTTTTCTATAGAAAAGTTGACAGTGGGAAGAGTTTTCTATAGAAAAGTTGACAGTGGGAAGAGCTTTCTATGGAAAAGTTGACAGTGGGAAGAGCCTTCCATAGAAAAGTTGACAGTGGGAAGAATTTTCTATAGAAAAGTTGACAGTTGACAACTTTTCTATAGAAAACTCTTCCCACTGTCAACTTTTCTATAGGAGAGTGGGAAGAGTTTTCTCTAGAAAAGTTGACAGTGGGAAGAGTTTTTTATAGAAAAGTTGACAGTGGGAAGAGTTTTCTATAGAAAAGTTGACAGTGGGAAGAGTTTTCCATAGAAAAGTTGACAGTGGGAAGAGTTTTCTATAGAAAAGTTGACAGTGGGAAGAGTTTTCTATAGAAAAGTTGACAGTGGGAAGAGTTTTCTATAGAAAAGTTGACAGTGGGAAGAGTTTTCTATAGAAAAGTTGACAGTGGGAAGAGTTTTCTATAGAAAAGTTGACAGTGGGAAGAGTTTTCTATAGAAAAGTTGACAGTGGGAAGAGTTTTCCATAGAAAAGCTGACAGTAGAAAGAGTTTTCTATAGAAAAATTGTCGGTGGGAAGAGTTTTCTATAGAAAAGTAGACAGTGGAAAGAGTTTTCTATAGAAAAGTTGAAAGTGGAAAGAGTTTTCTATAGAAAAGTTGATAGTGGGAAGAGCTTTTTTTTATAGAAAAGTTGATATTGGGAAGAGTTTTCTATACAAAGGTTGACAGTGCGAAGAGTTTTCTGTCAAAAAAGTGACATTGAAAAGAGTTTTCTATAGAAAAGTTGACAGTGGGAAGAGTTTTTTATACAAAAGTTGTCAGTGGGAAGAGTTTTCTATAGAAAAGTTGACAGTGGGAAAAGTTTTCTATAGAAAAGTTGACAGTGGGAAAAGTTTTCTATAGAAAAGTTGACAGTGGGAGGAGTTTTCTACAGAAAAGTCGACAGTGCAAAGAGTTTTTTTTTTTATAGAAAAGTTGACAGTGGGAAGAGTTTTCCATAGAAAAGTTGACAGTGAAAAAGGTTTTTTTATGGAAAAGTTGACAGTGGGAAGAGTTTTCTATAGAAAAGTTGAAAGTCTTAAGTCTATATATTAGTCTATTGCTAAGTGTTTGTCTTAGTCTATGTCTTGGTCTATGTCTATGTATCTTAGTCTACGTCTTAGTGTAGGTCTGAATCCAATTCTTAGTCTATGTCTTTATTATATAGTCTTTATTTTCAGAAACGTCAAAAAACAAATCTAAACTTATGCTAAATCTAGTTAATCCATTTAACCATTTTTACTTTTCATTTTTTTTAATGTCAAATTGCAAGTTCAAAATATAACGTCAACACAAACATCCTAATATTGTCAAGAAAAAGTGTCAATTTCAAAGGATTATTATTTAAAGTGAAAACGGCACGAACAACAATATCCATTTTTAATCAAGGGGTTAATAGTTTCCTTAACACCTTGTCAAAACAACAAAAATAGCACAAAACAACAGCAGATTCTAATTAAACAAAATCTGATGTTACTCGCAACAGGAATTTTAAAAAAGATTTTCTGTGAAAAAAAAAAATCAGAAAATAACACGTTCGTGAGGAAGCACAAAAATCTTTTTTTTGCTAAAAAAAATGTGTTATAAATTATTAAAGAGCTTGTGTCAGGAAAAAGGCAGCGGTTACTTTTAAAAAAGTGGTGGTTTTTTTTTTATATCCGTTTTAGCAAACGTCAGGGAAAAATGTGCATGATGATACCTACAAACACACAGACAGACAGACATTCTCATTTCTTTGGGTGTAAATTTTCAGTAATTCGATGCTTTTCCTTCACTTTCCATTCAAGAGTGGATTTGAGATAGAAACCTAAAGAAAACTCAGCACGTGACTCATGTGCTGTTATTGGCCTTGGCTCTTGGACGGATGGTGTCAAGTACTCACAAGTACAAACATGCAAAGAAAAGTAAATACTTGGATAAAGAAAAATATAAACAAAAATTTTGGTCAAAAGTTTCATTTTTCTTTATTGTTTGTGCTTGTGATTGTTTAGAAAAAAAAATTCTCTATTAGCATTTTCTTCATGCTTAATTAATTAATTCGGTTACGCCCTGTCACTTGCCAAACATTAAATTTATTGTTAAAAAAAATCTTAAATTGTAGCTTTAAACTGCAACTGAAGACCGTGTAATTATAATAAGGGTTATTAAAGAATTAATTTAATTAAAATGAAAGTAAAAATATTCATGAAATATTCAGACTCTAAACTTTTTCATAGACCACTTTTCTATAGAAAATTCTTCCCACCGACAACTTTTCTATAGAAAACTCCTCCCACCGACAACTTTTCTATAGAAAACTCTTCCCACCGACAACTTTTCTATTGAAAACTCTTCCCACCGACAACTTTTCTATAGAAAACTCTTCCCACCGACAACCTTTCTATAGAAAACTCTTCCCACCGACAACTTTTCTATAGAAAACTCTTCCCACCGACAACTTTTCTATAGAAAACTCTTCCCACCGACAACTTTTCTATAGAAAACTCTTCCCTCCGACAACTTTTCTACAGAAAACTCTTCCCACCGACAACTTTTCTACAGAAAACTCTTTCCACCGACAACTTTTCTATAGAAAACTCTTCCCACCGACAACTTTTCTATAGAAAACTCTTCCCACCGACAACTTTTCTATAGAAAACTCTTCCCACCGACAACTTTTCTATAGAAAACTCTTCCCTCCGACAAGTTTTCTATAGAAAACTTTTCCCACTGACAACTTTTCTATAGAAAACTCTTCCCACCGACAACTTTTCTATAGAAAACTCTTCCCACCGACAACTTTTCTATAGAAAACTCTTCCCACCGACAACTTTTCTATAGAAAACTCTTCCCACCGACAACTTTTCTATAGAAAACTCTTCCCACCGACAACTTTTCTATAGAAAACTCTTCCCACCGACAACTTTTCTATAGAAAACACTTCCCACCGACAACTTTTCTATAGAAAACTCTTCCCACCGACAACTTTTCTATAGAAAACTCTTCCCACCGACAACTTTTCTATAGAAAACTCTTCCCACCGACAACTTTTCTATAGAAAACTCTTCCCACCGACAACTTTTCTATAGAAAACTCTTCCCACCGACAACTTTTCTATAGAAAACTCTTCCCACCGACAACTTTTCAATAGAAAACTCTCCCACCGACAACTTTTCTATAGAAAACTCTTCCCACCGACAACTTTTCTATAGAAAACTCTTCCCACCGACAACTTTTCTATAGAAAACTCTTCCCACCGACAACTTTTCTATAGAAAACTCTTACCACCGACAACTTTTCTATAGAAAACTCTTCCCACCGACAACTTTTCTATAGAAAAGTCATCCCTTTGTCAACTTTGAAGATAAATTTTGTTAGTGTTTGCACCAACAACATTTCTATTGTTTACACTGACAAATTTTCTGTCGGAAACTACTATTAACTTTTTTTTTCTATAAATATAATTTGTATTACATAATATTACTTTAGAGTCATAAATTACTTCTTTTGATCATAAAAAATAAATGAAAAATATATTTCATTTGAAACTGTCAAAAGCACTTAATAAATCCATCTGGGGTTGAGTTCCAAATAAAAAGAAAAATTCGCAATAAAAATAAAATCATACGCATTTTTTGCATTTATTACTCAATTACTTCTATTGCAAAAAAATATAACTACCCACCACCAATTGCGTAGATCTGCAAAAAATGCTAAGGGAGTGAATTGAAGAATTCTTTGAAATATAATAGAAATCCTTTACAAAAATAAAATTCCAAAACCATATTAATATATTTTTATCAAATTTCTCTGTTTCAGCAAAAACGATTGTTTTTGATGTTTTGTCAAGTGTTAAATTTGCACAAAATTGTTTCAATTGCTGAAAACCTTTCGAACTTAATCTTTAAAGGTGGAAAAGTTACGCAAAAAATATAAGGGTTTTACATGTTATACCACTGGGAAATATTACATTTTGAAGTTGTTGAAAACGTGCCATGATGAGGGGGAATACCATATGGTCGGTCTTGTGTAGCATAAAGACCCTAACTTTATATTTGGGTTTTATTTCTTTTAATGTTAGAGTTTATTTTCTTTCTTGTTGAATGTATAATTTTCTTTAATTAAGTTTGATGATGTTAGAACACTTAAGATTTTATTATGTTCCATAGTTATTTTATACGGGAGGGAGTTTTCTTGAAGTGGTCGATGATATATGTAATGATTTCAAGTGCAGTTTTAGATTTTGGGGTAGTTGAATGCAAGAAATGTGGGTTACTTATGTGATGGTTATTAAGGGTATACTGGACCCTTTAAGTTCACATCAACAGAAATTTCCATAAAGATTCTTATTTCGAAAAAAGTAATAGCCTGTTTCACGATTTCGAAAGAAAATCTACTCGAAAGAAAGTGAGTAACTCGAATTCGTATTAATTTTGGTTTCACTATTTCGAAGCCTTTTGTTCGTTTCTATTCGAAAGCAAAATATCAAGTGACTCATTTTGACATTTGCTTTCGTATTGCTGGTAACTTGTTCGAAATAGTGAAACAGAAATTTGTATGAAAAAACTTACGTTTTCATTCGACTTGTTTTTCGACTTATCTTTCGCAATAAAGTTAGTGAAACGAAAAACAAATTTCTTTCGTATAGGATAAGAAAGAAAGCATTCTTTCGAGATCGTGGAACAGGCCATAAGTTTTCACACATAACTTGTGTTCAGACAAACAACTTTTCTAAATAGAAAATTGTAGGTGTTCTCACCAACAACTTTTCTATAGAAAACTGTATTTTTGTATGTATATTACAGAAGGTGTTTACACCAACCACTTTAGTATATAGAAAACTTAGTGTTCACACCAACAACTTTTCTATATAGAAAACTTGGTGTTCACACCAATATATGGTGTTCACACTATATAGAAAACTTGGTGTTCACACCAACAACTTTTCTATATAGAAAACTTGGTGTTCACACCAACAACTTTTCTATATAGAAAACTTGGTGTTCACACCAACAACTTTTCTGTATAGAAAACTTGGCGTTAACACCAATATATGGTGTTCACACTATATAGAAAACTTGGTGTTCACACCAACAACTTTTCTATATAGAAAACTTGGTGTTTACACCAATATATGGTGTTCACACTATATAGAAAACTTGGTGTTCACACCAACAACATTTCTATATAGAAAACTTGTTGTTTACACCAATATATGGTATTCACACTATATAGAAAACTTGGTGTTCACACCAACAACTTTTCTATAGAAAACTGTAGGTGTTCACACCAACAACTTTTCTATAGAAAACTGTAGGTGTTCACACCAACAACTTTTCTATAGAAAACTGTAGGTGTTCACACCAACAACTTTTCTATAGAAAACTGTATGTGTTCACACCAACAACTTTTCTATAGAAAACTGTAGGTGTTCACACCAACAACTTTTCTATAGAAAACTGTAGGTGTTCACACCAACAACTTTTCTATAGAAAACTGTAGGTGTTCACACCAAACAACTTTTCTATAGAAAACTGTAGGTGTTCACACCAAAAACTTTTCTATAGAAAACTGTAGGTGTTCACACCAACAACTTTTCTATAGAAAACTGTAGGTGTTCACACCAACAACTTTTCTATAGAAAACTGTAGGTGTTCACACCAACAACTTTTCTATAGAAAACTGTAGGTGTTCACACCAACAACTTTTCTATATAGAAAACTTGGTATTCACACCAACAACTTTTCTATATAGAAAACTTGGTGTTCACACCAACAACTTTTCTATATAGAAACTTGGTGTTCACACCAACAACTTTTCTATAGAAAACTGTAGGTGTTCACACCAACAACTTTTCTATAGAAAACTGTAGGTGTTCACACCAACAACTTTTCTATAGAAAACTGTAGGTGTTCACACCAACAACTTTTCTATAGAAAACTGTAGGTGTTCACACCAACAACTTTTCTATAGAAAACTGTAGGTGTTCACACCAACAACTTTTCTATAGAAAACTGTAGGTGTTCACACCAACAACTTTTCTATAGAAAACTGTAGGTGTTCACACCAACAACTTTTCTATAGAAAACTGTAGGTGTTCACACCAACAATTTTTCTATAGAAAACTGTAGGTGTTCATACCAACAATTTTTCTATAGAAAACTGTAGTTGTTCACACCAACAACTTTTCTATAGAAAACTTGTAAGTGTTCCCACGAACAACTTTTCTATAGAAAACTTGTAAGTGTTCCCACCAACAACTTTTCTATAGAAAACAACTTTTCTTTAGAAAACTTGAAAGTATTTACACCAACAACTTTTCTTTACAAAACTTAAAAGTATTTACACCAACGACTTTTCTATAGAAAACTTAAAAGTGTTTACACCAACAATTTTTTTTACAGAGAACTTGAAAGTGTTTACACCAACAACTTTTCAATAGAATCTTAAAAGCGTTTAGTGTTTTCTTCAGAAAACTCGAAAGTGTATAGGACTATAACTTTTCTATAGAAATCTTAAAAGTGCTTACACCTGAAACTTTTATTCCGAAAACTTGAAAGTGTTTACACCAACAACTTTTGTTTAGAGACTTAAAAGTGTTTACATCAACAAATTTTCTAAAGAAAATTTGAAAGTGTTTACACCAAAAACTTTTCTATAAAAAAATTGAAAGTGTTTACACCAACAAATTTTCTAAAGAAAACTGGAAGACTTTAAAATTTTCTTTTAAAAGGTTGTTGTTATAAACACTTTCAACTTTTCTCTTACAAACTTGATAGTGTTTATACCAACAACTTTTATATAGAAAACTTGAGACTTTTACACCAACAACTTTTCTTTTAAAACTTCAAAGTGTTCACACCTTAAAAGGGTTTACACAAACTTTAAAAATGTTTGAAAACTTTTCTGTAGAAAGCTTAAAAGTGTTTGCACAACTTTCCTATAGAAAACTTAAAGGTGAAACGTTAAAGTGTTTACACCAAGAACTTTTCTATATAAAAACTGTAGGTAATCAGACGAACAACTTTTTTATAGAAAACTTAGTGTTGACACTTTTCCATAGAAAACTTTAGGTGTTCATACCAACAATTTTCTATTGCTGGTTTAAGTACTTCATATTTCTTTCAATAATTTTTATTGTCCCATTAATTTTAAATATTCTTCCACCCAAAACAATTCAAATTAATTTCGTATCTAAAAAAACAGCAATAAAATTGTTTATAAATTCAAAACCCAATTCACACTCAATAAGGAAATGAACTTGATAGTCTTGAATATCATTAAACAAAAGTATTAGATGAAAATGATGATGTTGCTTAATAAATTTATAAACAATTCCATTTTATATTCATAACAATTCAACAATTGGAAGAATTTAAAATTCAATGCATTTTCTAATTGATACTCATAGACAGTGTTAGAGGAAAAGTTTATTTGTATTTAAGGAAAAATAAGCACAAAAGTGAATAAGAAAATCTTGTAAAGAAAAATGGAAAATTGTATAATTTAAGAGGGAATAGAAATATTTGTATAAAGGCCTATAGTAGTTATGATATAAGACAGTTACATAAAAGAATGAATTTATTAGGGCATCACTAACATTTTTTTTTAATAAACACTTGCATTCCTTTAAATATCAGCTTAAATTCTTTAGAACATTTAAATATTTCACTCAACAAGACACCAAAATGTCAGTGTGCAACAACATCGCCTCCGCTGTATGCCACAAACTATAATTGTTGTAATATGACGATGACACCAGCCGACAACCCGTAATGAACCACAAAATTAAAAAATATTCAGTCTATTTTGTATGAGTTCTTTTTTTGAGCAGAACGAGAACGAGCACATTCATTCAATGGATTTTGTACAAGTACTAATTTCTAAATTCAAAAGTGTGAGGCTACATCATCAGGCAAGAACGAGACGAATGAACTTGGAGTATGAAAAAAAAAAAATACAAGTCAAGGGTTAATATCCTGTAATCAAAACATTAACATATAAATATACAAAACCAACTGAACCAACAATACCCGAGAAAAGGGAAAATACATTTGTATATATTTTGCTAACGATATAGGGAAATCTAAACAACATTAACATCAGCGGCAACAAGAACAATAAAATATTTCTTATAGTAAAGAATTGGTGTTAATAAATTTTAATTAAAATGCTACTTTAAAATTTTAATTTAAGAACACAAAGAAACTAGATGAACAAGAAATTGAAGGGAGAAAAATTCTGTATAAATCTTGTTAGTGTGCACACTCACTGTTTTCCTATAGAAGAGTTGTAGACGGGAACACTTATAAGATTTCTATAGAAAAACTAAGGAATATTGTTTTGTTGGTGGGAACATCAAGTTTTCATTACAAAGAATGGTTAGTGTGGACACCAAGTTTTTAATATTGAATGTTTGTACCTAAACAGAAAATTTTCTATGTTAAAAAATTGCTGGTGTGAACAATGAGTTTTCTATATAAAGAAAAGTTTCTTCCAGAAGAATTGTTAATGAGAACACTTAATAGACGTATGTAGTTAAAAGTTGTTAGTGGGATCACCAAATTTCAATGTAGAATATAGTCGTTGCACGGTGGTTAAAAGCGGCCAAAAATGATTTTTCTTAATTTTATAATTTTGATTAAATTTTGATGGTAGTTTATAGCCAACACTCTAAAGTATCCAATTTAATTTTATCTTTGACTATCGATAACTGATTCGTTTTTTATACTAGCTCAAAGTCTATACTTTTTTGCCTACAATTTTAAAATTAAAAAATTTGATTTCTATATACTTCTGAATAAAAGCAGATATAATTTTTCCACTAAAGTTTTTGTTCTAAGTTTTTATACACTTTTTAAATATTGTTATTAATGAATCATTTGTGCAGTTTTTAGAAATTTCTGTGGTTTAGTTTTTTCGAAAATTGAAGTGAATTTGAGATAGTTAAATAACTAGTGAAAATCATAAAAATCAAAATTTTGGAAGGCCATATCTAAGAAAAAGGAGCTAAAAGAGGTTACACATAAATTGGATCTTCTACTGTTAAGTACTAGTAGTATATATTTCGAATTTCAGCCGCATTCTCTTTCCGGCCTATTCGCCAGAATCATTTTACTAACTTCATCTTTTTACATATTTTAAACATTCTTAATTACACCAGGGTGCAATTTAGTAAGAAAAAGGTCCATAAAATACTTGAAAATAATCTAAAGCAGTATTTATTAAATGATTAGATTAAAATTTACTTTAGTTACCACCAAAAAACCAATTTAGGATAACAAATTATATAATAAGTTCAAATAAGTATAAATGACCTGTATAATGAAAATTTTGGCGTGGCGTTGAATTTTTCAGCCAACTTTGTTAGCCAACACGTTCTTGAGTTAAATTTTTATAATAAGATTGGGAAAAATGGAACTATACTTTGTTTTTAAGGAAATTCTGTAAACAATACATATACACAGGTGGTGGCCACATTACAATGAACAAATAAAAAATGCAGAAAGAACATGAAAATCACAATCTTGAACATATTTTCATGAATTTTCAACATTTTATTGAAATATTGAGCTTTTTTTATGTTTTTTGATATAATAATAAATCTTGACTAATGCACAAATTTTTTCAGAAATTTAAATATATCTCTCAAACTACTCATCCAAATTTTCCAAATTATATATAATAAGGTAGACAAAAGGCCTGTACATAAATGAAAATTATTGAATATTTTTAAAATTATTAAACACATTTTATTAATGTATCTTATAGGTCTCCTTTTATTTGGCCAACCACTTTTAATTTTACCATATAATTTATACAATATAAAGAAAGGACCATAATATGTCAGCTTAGTAAATATCAGTCAAAAATATGAAGAAATAAACAAGTTATTGATTTTTGGCCGTATTTTACCACCGTGCGTTGGGTAGACACCAAGTTTTCCATATAACAAGTTTGTAAACAGCAAATCTATGTAGAAAAATTACTAGAAAAGTTGTTAGATTGAACACTGACAAGTTTTCTTAAGAAAAGTTGTTAATGTGAACACCCATAAGTTTTCTAAAAAAAGCTTTTGGTGGTAACAAGCACAAGTTTGTTAAAGAAATATTTTTGATGTGAACACTCACAAGTTTTCTAAAGAAAAGTTGTTGGTGTGGAAACTCACTAGTTTTCTATGAAAATATTTTTGGTGTAAATACATTAAAATCTTCTATAGAACAGAAGTTAGTAAGATTACACTTAAGTTTTTTTTTTGTAGAAAATTTGATGGTATGGGTACAATCAAGTTTTCTATTTTTTATTTTGTAATATGTTATCGGTGTATGGTCGTTTTAAAAAGTCCCAGCAAAAAAAGTTGTTGGTGTAAACACTCAAAAGTTTTCCTTAGAAAAGTTCTTGGTGTGAACACTCACATTAAAATCTTCTATAGAACAGAAGTAAGTAAGATTACACTTAAGTTTTTCTGTAGAAAAGTTTTCAATATAAAAGTTTTAATTGTGAAATGTTTTCGGTGTATGGTCGTTTTAAAAAGTCCCAGCAAAAAATGTATGGAATACAATATCTTTTTATTATGTTGTCCTTGCCTGTCTTGTCTTTTATAAAATAGTTGTTGGTGTTTTCTATTAAAAAGTTGTTGGTGTAAACACTCAAAAGTTTTCCTTAGAAAAGTTCCTCAGAAAAGTTGTTGGTGTGAACACTCACAAGTTTTGCATAGAAAAGATTTGTCTTATACAATAGTCTTGTAGGCTTTGGTGTTCACTTTTTTGACCTATAGTCAAATATCGACAAAAATAGTGAGGTTAGCAACCTCACTATTAATAAATAGTAGATAGCCAACAAGAGCTGAAGCGTTTATCTTGTCGGCTTATGGCTAGTCAATCGGATCATTATATGATAATTTCTCGCAGTTAGCCGGACCTTATAGTTAACCGGATCAATATTTCGAAGTAGCCTTTAAGAAGCGTTTGTACCCTAAATCGAGCCAAAGTTTCAAAAAAGTCGATAAATTTAAAATTACGAATGCGGATCGTTAGATCAAAAAAGCTCTACAAAAATCAGTGTTTTCGTTTCTCTTTGGACAAAACTAAGTTCGCTCGGTTTTGTTCGGTGCTCCCACCATAACCATGTGAAAAGTGAAAGCCTCTTCTTTAGAATGGACGAAAAAAATTTACCGATCGTAGAACAAAGTTCAAAACTTTCTGCAAAAAAAAAACACGTAAGTTGTTACGCATAATTGAATTTTCCAACGCGAAAAAAAACTAAGTAAATTCGATTAAATTTAAACAAAACTGAATTATATAATACTTACAAGCGATTAAATGATAAAACATGTCTAACTTTGGAATTTTTTCATTTACAAAAAGAAATGTTAATGCATGTCCTAGGCGCTTTTTCAGGAACATGCATTTTAGGGGGAAAAATAGAATAACTCCAAAACTACTTCATGCATTTTTGTTTTTGACTATTTAAAAAAAAGCTGTGTAAGTTTTCTTTAATTTTCCATTATTTTTTCTTGTAAAAATTTTTTATTTTTGGTTGAAATTTCTCAAAAATGATAAAAATAACCCAAATAACATGATCTCTTAAACTTTGTACCCGATGCGCGCCCATAAAACGTTGTTCGATTTTGCTTAAGTTTTCAGAACAAAATTTTTAGACCTAGTGTCATAATATTTCTTTTGAAAGAAAGAAGAAAATTTTTCCTATCACCCTAGAGTACTTGTATTTCATGTTCCCAATTTGTTGAAGCGAATACTAAATTCTTTTACATCTACATTTTTACCTGTTTCGATTTAGCCAAGTTATAAGTGCGCTTACCTGCAATAAAAAAAAACAGAAAAGGTAAATTTAGTTGTTAAGTAATAAATAAGATAAAGTGAAGATTGTTTTAATAAGAATAAAGTGAAGAATCAGAATAAAGATAAGAAATAAGCGAAAGAAATTTAACGAATTCATAGATGGATTAAAAAACTGCAATATTTATGAGAATAATTGCGACAATAAAATTTTGTATAAAATCTTTATGGGTAATATTTTTGTTACAAATTTAACACTATTTGAAAAGCAATTTAAATATTATGAAAAAAAAAATATTTCAACGGAAGTGTAAAGTTAGAAATATGGCAATTATAAAAAATTTCCATAAACGAATTTCCAAAAAGTATCAATACAATGTATTTTAATAGCCCATAAAAATCCATAGCAAAACTTGTATTTAATGATAAATGATTTCAAAAATAACACAACTGTCAAACATAGAAAAACTCTGTTTACACTGACCACGTTTTTATACAAAATTGTTTGTGTTTACATTGACATAATGTTTATAAAGGAAATTGTATATGTATTTGCAAAAGTAGCTTCTCCATGTGATTAAGATGTTCACACTGTAGAACTTTATCATAAATTGAGTGTCCACACAGACAACTTTTTAGCACATAAATCATTCTAATGGGTGTTTTTTTAGAGGTATAGAACTTCGAATTGAAATAAAACACAAGAAAATCGTTTTAATGTCCATCAATTTGGCTTTATTGGAAGGATAATTTTATGCCATTAATGTTTAAATATGATTTCGGGCATGTGGCCGCCGCGGCTGGCTCGAATAAAGCCAATTCTACAGGTCCAATTTTCAACTACTTTTTCGAGCATATGGGGCCGTATGTTGGCAATAACGCCACGAATGTTGGCTTCCAAGTCCCCTAACGTTTCTGGTTTGTTGGCGTAGACGAGCGACTTCACAGCTCAAGGGTCTCATGTGGATTCTCTTCACTCCAAATGCGGCAATTTTGCTTGTTGACGTAGCCATTCAACCAAAAATGAGCCTCATCACTGAACAAAATTTTGCGATGAAAATCAGCATCGAGATCAATCTCATTTTCGGCCCATACACCAAAATCACGACGCATTGCATGGTCTCGCGGCTTTAATTCTTGCACAAGCTGGATCTTGTAAGGTAGCAAGCCAAGATCTTTGCGCAAAATCTTCTCCATAAAGTTGATGGACAAAGCTCCAATTGCTGTGCACGGTGGCGAATCGATTCATTCGGGTCCTCTTCAACACTTTGCTCTACAGCGGCAATTGTTTCTTCGGTGCGCACTGTTCGACGTCGCTGCGGATGCGTATTATCACATAGAGTAAACGTAGTGCGAAAACGATCCATGGTTAACCGAATTAATTGCTCTGATGGACGATTATGTCGACCATAAAATGGACGGAGCTTGCGGTAAACTTCGCGAACTGAACCATTATTTTCGAAAAAAATTTTTCACGATTTGCAAGCGTTGTTCCTTTGTCAACCTGTTCATGATGAAATGGCAAACCAAACTAAATATTAATCACTTGACAGCTGACAAAATGGCCGCCAGTTAAAAAAGTGATGCCAACTTAAAGTTCTATACCTCAATAAAAAACCCCCGATATGTTACACCTTTAACATTTTTATATTTAAAAGTGTGAGAGTATTTACATTGACAATTATACTTTGTTGAAAAGAAGGTCTATATGCTATGAATGTCTACACTAACAGCTTTTTCTTATAGAAAACTAAATGTGCTTTCGTACTTAGGACAAAAAAAACAATTTTGTAAATTCTTTTAAAACTAAAAATATTTATTTTTGCTTAATTTTTTTTTTAATCATTTCAAAAAATTCACAAAATATTTTAATATAACCCAAACATTTTCCTTTGTACTTATTCATACTATGAATATTCACTCATCCAGATAAAACCTTTATAAAATTCAAACTTTCATAGTAATACATAATAATTTTTTTAGTTCCCTCTTAAATAAACATCTACAACATTCCATTCCATATGTTTGGTCTGACTGTCTGTAGTTGGATTTCTTTGTCGGCGTCTCGCTTTTGATTCCCAAAAGCATATATTTCGGTTTAGTTTCAGTAACCATCAAAATAAATTTTGTTGTGCGGGAGTAAAGAAAGAAATTTATGTATCCAGTTTCATTTAAATTAGTTAAAGGCCCCTTTAACAAAATTCCAGAAAAAAAAAGAAATATTTTTATGTGGCTTTTGGTGTTTCATTTTATAAAACTGATGTATATTTTTTGGGGTTGCATATTTTCTTTTTTAATTTAGTTTGAATAGTTAGTTTTTATGGAAAATAATTAACACCAATTTGTTGCTGTTAATGCTTATCTGCATTTCTTGGAAATTTTATAAAAAGCCATTAATTTGCAGAAAACTTTCTTCTTTATTAATAACGAGGGCAGTCGCACCGTTTACAATGGCAACATTTAAGAAACTTTCGGCACACACACAAAAAATTTCAATTCGACACTTAAGGTCTTAAACCCAACAAGTTTTCTAAAGAAAGCTCCAGGTTTTTATACCAAAAACTATTTATAGAAACTCAAAGTGTTTAGACCAAGCAATTTTGTATAACAACTTCTAATATTCATAAAATTTTTCTATGTCAAATTTGTCAGTGTTCAAACCTACAACTTTTCAACTACAAAAATCTATGGGTTCGAATCAGTTCCCACCAACAAGATTTCTATAGAAAACTTGTTAGTGTTCCCACCAAAAAGTTTTCTATAGAAAACTTGTTAGTGTGCCCACCAAAAAGTTTTCTATAGAAAACTTGTTAGTGTTCCCACTAAAAAGTTTTTCATAGAAAACTTGTTAGTGTTACCACCAACAAGTTTTCTATAGAGAACTTGTTAGTTTTACCACCAACAAGTTTTCTATAGAAAACTTGTTAGTGTTCCCGCCAACAAGTTTTCTATAGAAAACTTGTTAGTGTTTCCACCAACAACTTTTCTATAGAAACTTGTTAGTGTTTCCACCAACAACTTTTCTATAGAAAACTTGTTAGTGTTCCCATTAACAACTTTTCTATAGAAAACTTGTTAGTGTTCCCACCAACAACTTTTCTATAGAAAACTTGTTAGTGTTCCCACCAACAACTTTTCTATAGAAAACTTGTTAGTGTTCCCATTAACAACTTTTCTATAGAAAACTTGTTAGTGTTCCCATTAACAACTTTTCTATAGAAAACTTGTTAGTGTTCCCACCAACAACTTTTCTATAGAAAACTTGTTAGTTTTCCCACCAACAACTTTTCTATAGAAAACTTGTTAGTGTTCCCACCAACAACTTTTCTATAGAAAACTTGTTAGTGTTACCACCAACAAGTTTTCTATAGAAAACTTGTTAGTGTTACCACCAACAAGTTTTCTATAGAAAACTTGTTAGTGTTACCACCAACAAGTTTTCTATAGAAAACTTGTTAGTGTTCCCATTAACAATTTTTCTATAGAAAACTTGTTAGTGTTCCCACCAACAAGTTTTCGATAGAAAACTTGTTAGTGTTCCCACCAACAACTTTTCTATAGAAAACTTGTTTGTGTTCCCACCAACAAGTTTTCGATAGAAAACTTGTTAGTGTTCCCACCAACAACTTTTCTATAGAAAACTTGTTAGTGTTCACACCAACAACTTTTCTATAGAAAACTTGTTAGTGTTCCCATTAACAACTTTTCTATAGAAAACTTGTTGGTGTTCCCACCAACAACTTTTCTATAGAAAATTTGTTAGTGTTCCCATTAACAACTTTTCTATAGAAAACTTGTTAGTGTTCCCACCAACAACTTTTCTATAGAAAACTTGTTAGTGTTCCTACCAACAACTTTTCTATAGAAAACTTGTTAGTGTTCCCACCAACAACTTTTCTATAGAAAACTTGTTGGTGTTCCCACCAACAACTTTTCTATAGAAAACTTGTTAGTGTTCCCATTAACAACTTTTCTATAGAAAACTTGTTAGTGTTCCCACCAACAACTTTTCTGTAGAAAATATGTTAGTGTTCCCACAAACAACTTTTCTAAAGAAAACTTGTTAGTGTTAAGACCAACAGATTTTCTATAGAAAACTTGTTAGTGTTCCCACCAACAAATTTTCTATAGAAAACTTGTTAGTGATTCCACCAACAAATTTTCTATAGAAAACTTGTTAGTGTTCCCACCAACAACTTTTGTATAGAAAAGTTGTGTTCCCATTACCAACTTTTCTATAGAAAAGTTGTGTTCCCATTAACAACTTTTCTATAGAAAAGTTGTGTTCCCATTAACAACTTTTCTATAGAAAAGTTGTGTTCCCATTAACAACTTTTCTATAGAAAAGTTGTGTTCCCATTAACAACTTTTCTATAGAAAAGTTGTGTTCCCATTAACAACTTTTCTATAGAAAAGTTGTGTTTCCATTAACAACTTTTCTTTAGAAAAGTTGTGTTTCCATTAACAACTTTTCTTTAGAAAAGTTGTGTTTCCATTAACAACTTTTCTATAGAAAAGTTGTGTTCCCATTAACAACTTTTCTATAGAAAACTTCTTAGTATTCCTACCAACAACTTGTTAGTGTTCATACCAACATCTTTTCTATAGAAAACTAGTTAGTGTTCCGACCAACAAATTTTCTATAGAAAATAATAACTTTTCAATAGAAAAATTGTGTTCCCATTAACAACTTTTCTATAGAAAAGTTGTGTTCCCATTAACAACTTTTTTATAGAAAAGTTGTGTTTCCATTATCAACATTTCTATAGAAAAGTTGTGTTCTCGTTAGCAACTTTACTATAGAAAAGTTGTGTTCTCGTTAGCAACTTTACTATAGAAAAGTTGTGTTCCCATTGACAGCTTTTCTATAGAAAATTTGTGTTCGCATTGACAGCTTTTGTATAGAAAATTTGTGTTCACATTAACAACTTTTCTATAGAAAAGTTGTGTACCCATTAACAACTTTTCTATAGAAAAGTTGTCTTCCCATTTACAACTTTTCTATAGAAAACTTGTTAGTGTTCCCACCAACGACTTTTCTATAGAAAAGTTGTTAGTGTTCCCACCAACAAATTTTCTATAGAAAACTTGTAAGTGTTCTCACCAACAACTTTTTATAGAAAAGTTGTTAGTGTTGCCACGTATAACTTTTCTTATAGAAAACTGATAGTGTTCACACCAACAACTATTTTAGTGCATACTCTGTTCCCGCTGGCGACAGCTTTCCTTTTTTAAGCGTTTAATTAAAAATTTAAAAAATAATAAGATTTATATCTAAAATTCCTTTCATATGTAAAAGTAAAACTATTTTTTCTGAAATTGAGGTTTTTCCCTTTTAAATCCAATTAAAAATTCTCAGAATTCCATAGCAGCTGACCCAAGTCATACGAAGTAAATACCAAAAACAAAAATATTTCATTTTAGCCATAAATGGTTAAACATTTTGCTAAGTAAATCAGTTCAGTTGCTTACTAAAGAAATCAGTAGTTTTAATGAATAAATTAATTAAATAAAATGTTACTGACTAACCATTTACAATTGTTTAATCATTAACTTAAACCAAAAGAGTAAATGCTTATGTGTTTTAAAGCAAAACAAAAAGACAAGGTGAACAAGTTTTATGCAAAAATATTTTAAAATTTATAAAAGCCAATACATATAAAATCAGTACACCATTTCCGAAAGCCAATTCAATACCTCTACCTTCAGTAAAGAAATCATTAAGCGCAAGGCATCAGTTATAAATCAAAATCACAACTCAAACTCACAATTTATTAATGTTTAGGCTATTATTTACGTTTATTTTATTTAATCTGTTTTTTAGTTTTAAACTTTGCTTATGAATAATGTAGATAAATAAATATGTTATAAACAATATATAAAATATTGCAAAAACAAAACCAATAAATAAAGATATGGCAAAAAATGTTTTTATAATGACCAACAATTGCATTTGTGGCTTTATAATAATTGATTTGACTTGGTTTTTAACCAGTTTTTTTGTGTTTTCTTTGTCTGAAAGCGTGTGTACACAGTTAACACTCAACAACAAAGTATGAGTTAAATTGGTATTGATATAAAGCCATTTTAGGTGAGTAACTTAAATGCCCTAACACTGACTTTACAAAAGTGGGAAGGCAGTTGTCTTTTAAAATGATGTTGGAGCTAAGCAGATCTCAATATCAATAAGTTGAAACCTTTCATTGTCCCTATACCAAATAAGTAGGAAAAGCCCGACTAAGGTCAAATATGGACCATTAATTTAACAAGTTTTCCATAAAACTTAGAGACATACATACATAAGTAGATTTATGTCAATTTAGATCAATTGTGGATCGATTGTTACCAAATTTCGGTTATTGGTATATATTCACAAAATATTTATCTATGCAAAAGTTTTAGTAATAAGATGCCTTTATCTTTAAACTTATAAGCTTTTATGGGTATTTAAACTAACAGGTTATCCATTTCGTGGTTTCAAAAGTATAGGACTGCAATTCCACATCTGTCAAACTAAGTTGTTAAACCAATTTTTTTCTTTTCAGTAGAAAGTCTGACAATGACGACAATGGATCGATTAAGTATCACATAACGCATAAAGATTACCAAAAATGGTGATTTAAGTGCTTTAAGAGGAAATTATGGTTTACATAATCGTTCAACTACGCAAGCAACTGGCAAAATTGTGAAGAAATTTGAAGAGACTGGAGCGGTTACAAATATTGTAAGGCCAGTGCATCATCGTTTCGCTCGTTCCGCTGAAAATATCGCTGCTGTAAGTGAAAGTGTTACCGAAGACCCGAATATGTCGATTCCTCGTCGTTCTCAGGAATTGGAACTGTCTTACGGCACATTACACTGCTCTGCAGCCAAATCCTCCTTTTAATAAAACTATGTGGACTACATGGATTTTGATGCGCTAAACTCAGATCCGTTGTCGGTTTTTTTCCATCAGATCTGGATTTTTTTTATGGGCGTGGCAAATTTTTCCCCTTAAATTAGTCAGGTACGGAGACCTATTTCGTCCTAACTCGAGAACGACTCATCCGATTTTCATTTTCATTTTTATTTTTTTAATTACATTTTTAACCTGAAAAAATTACGAATTTCGCACGAAAAAAAAATTTTTCTCCATTTATTTCTAAATAACTCCAAAACGATAAGAGATACAGAAAAATTATATTAGACTAAAATAAATGCAATTTTGTTATGCATCTTCAAGTGTTTTAATTTTCAAAATCGGATGAGTCGTTTTCGAGTTAGGACGAAATAGGTCTCCGTACCTGACTAATTTAAGGGGAAAAATTTGCCACGCCCATAAAAAAAATCCAGATCTGATGGAAAAAAATCGACAACTGATCTGAGTTTAGCGCATCAAGATCCATATAGTCCGCATAGTTTTATTAAAAGGAAAGACAATAAATGAATTTTTGCAGAGCAGTGTTATTGAAGAATACGACTTGGAGAATATCGTCACCTTAAAGACGAAATAATCTATCTGCAGTTTTAAAAAGTTTACAGGAGAGAGAAAAAGCGTTATAAAATTGGACTTTTTGCAATATTGAAACGAAAATAACGTAATGTCACGAATTTTTAAGTTATCAGCCCCATTGTGCAAAGTTCACTACTTTAAGTTCTTCCCCTAGTTTTCTAGAATTTTTCTGTTATTGTTGTTGTTATTCTATTTATGTCTACAAGCAGAGCAACATGTTTCTCTTATTTGCTGTAAAGAGTGTAGCAACAGTTTTCTCTTTTATCTACATTCTCTCTCTCTCTCTCTTAGCTGCTGTTAACCTCAGATAATCTATTTGTACAACGTATGTGTGAGTGTGTCCTTGATAATGTGAGAATGTATTGGAACATGCATGAACTTTCGTAAGCCACATTGTTAGTGTAATCAACGACAGCAGCTCTTTGTTTACGTCTGCAGAAAATGCTCTACTATATAAGGCCGATGAACGACAGTTTTTAATTGAGACGCGTATAAAAGAACAGTGAGACTAAAAAAAATTTGTAAGGCAATTTTTTGAGGTGTGTTGAAGTGACTAACTCTAAAGTTAATACAAATATAACTTTGTAAAACTACATAAAGTGTTTTTATTTTGTTTTCGATTGTTTGCAAAAAGAATTCCTTCCAAGTTTTTAAAGGAAAAATGTAAGAGTATTTTGATTAAAATGAAGTAATATACAACGGTTGAGAAAATTTTGTTTTTCTAAACACAGCTTATGTTATGTCACTTAGGTTATTTGGAATTGTAAAAATTTGAAACCTGCAGTACTAATTAGTATGAATAAATAAGAAAATTATGTTCATATGAATATTATATACATTACATCATAACAGTTATAGTTTCTTTTACTGGTTTAGGCAAATGAAAGTTCTTAATTATTGTTTAAATTACACTATGCAACAAAATTAAACTTTTATCGCGATTTTTCATGATTTAGTTTAATCTTTTTTTTAGTGCGTAACGGTCCTCTAGGTACAAAAACTATAATAATTTGGTTATTTGTGATATTAGATGTTCAAAGCTTTTCACAGTTATACGCTATGATATAGGAAATAATAATCCATAAAAAAAAACATTTTTTAATTTTTGCAGATAGGTAATTAGGACTTTCAACAAGAAGGTGCGAATATGGCCGCATAATTTCTCGTCGTGGTGATATCAACTGAGCACCAAGATCATGCGATTTGATACAATTAGACTTTTTTGTGGGGCCATGAGAAAGACCGTGTTTATGCGGATAAACCCTTAACTCTTGAGCACCTTAAAACCAACATTCGTCAAGTTATGGCTGAAATACCGCCTAATGCTTGCAAAACTTCGTGTGGTGGTCATTTAAATGATGTAGTATTTTTTACATAATGTCAATGTTCAAACTTTATAATAAAAAAGTAATGTCATGAAAAATGAAAATATTTTATATGTGTTTATTTTCGATTATTTTTGAAACCGAAAAATGGATAACCCTGTTATGCAAATTTATCAATAGAAAATATTGTTTACCAAAAATTTTAGATCGAAAATTTTTTGTAGAATTTTTTTAAAGAAATTTTTTGGTGAAAAATTTTTCTATATAAAATTTTCTATATAAAATTTTCCATAAAAAATAAATAACTCCAAAACTATAAGAGATACAGAAAAATTATATTAGACTAAAATAAATGCAATTTTGTTATGTATCTTGTTTTAATTTTGAAAATCGGATGAGTTGTTCTCGAGTTAGGACGAAATAGGTCTCCGTACCTGACTAATTTAAGGGGAAAAATTTGCCACGCCCATAAAAAAAATCCAGATCTGATGGAAAAAAATCGACAACTGATCTGAGTTTAGCGCATCAAGATCCATATAGTCTGCATAGTTTTATTAAAAGGAAAGACAATAAATGAATTTTTGCAGAGCAGTGTTATTGAAGAATACGACTTGGAGAATATCGTCACCTTAAAGACGAAATAATCTATCTGCAGTTTTAAAAAGTTTACAGGAGAGGGGAAAAGGGTTATAAAATTGGAACTTTTGCAACATTGAAACGGAAATAACGTAATGTCACGAATTTTTAAGTTATCAGCCCCATTGTGCAAAGTTCACTACTTTAAGTTCTTCCCCTAGTTTTCTAGAATTTTTCTGTTATTGTTGTTGTTATTCCATTTATGTCTACAAGCAGAGCAACATGTTTCTCTTATTTGCTGTAAAGAGTATAGCAACAGTTTTCTCTTTTATCTACATCCTCTCTCTCTCTCTCTCTCTCTCTCTCTTAGATGCTGTTAACCTCAGATAATCTATTTGTACAACGTATGTGTGAGTGTGTCCTTGATAATGTGAGAATGTATTGGAACATGCATGAACTTTCGTAAGCCACATTGTTAGTGTAATCAACGACAGCAGCTCTTTGTTTACGTCTGCAGAAAATGCTCTACTATATAAGGCCGATGAACGACAGTTTTTAATTGAGACGCGTATAAAAGAACAGTGAGACTAAAAAAAATTTGTAAGGCAATTTTTTGAGGTGTGTTGAAGTGAATAACTCTAAAGTTAATACAAATATAACTTTGTAAAACTACATAAAGTGTTTTTATTTTGTTTTCGATTGTTTGCAAAAAGAATTCCTTCCAAGTTTTTAAAGGAAAAATGTAAGAGTATTTTGATTAAAATGAAGTAATATACAACGGTTGAGAAAATTTTGATTTTCTAAACACAGCTTATGTTATGTCACTTAGGTTATTTGGAATTGTAAAAATTTGAAACCTGCAGTACTAATTAGTATGAATAAATAAGAAAATTATGTTCATATGAATATTATATACATTACATCATAACAGTTATAGTTTCTTTTACTGGTTTAAGCAAATGAAAATACATAATGATTGTTAAAATTACACTATGCAACAAAATTAAACTTTTATCGCTATTTTTTATGGTTTAGTTTTATCTTTTTTTAGTGCGTAACGGTCCTCTAGGTACAAAAACTATAATAATTTGGTCATTTGTAATATTAGATGTTCAAAACTTTTCACAGTTATACGCTATGATATAGGAAATAATCAGGGGTGTCATAGAAACCAAGTCGGTTTTTAAATTTCTCGATTTTGAAAACCAATACTGGTATTATTTGGTGTCATGAAACCAAGTCGGTTTTGTTATTATTGGTTTGAAATCAAACAAAATGTTCGAATAAATTGTTTATTATTTCATTTTAAATTTTTTTGAAACATCAAAAATCAAATAAAGAAAGACTTTCAGTTTTTTGCGATGTTTGTGGTATAGGTATAATGAAAACGCTGCTATTTGGACAAATGAAGCTTGTATACCCCAACATCATGAAATGACCGAATTGCGGACTGAAAAAAATAGAATCTACCTATTCCAAGAAACAAACCACAGCCAATCATAGGACGATTGTCACTTACATGCGATATTCATTAAATTGCAAACAAATATGTTGATATGCATTTGCTTCGCCAGTACCTCCACACAAAAAATATTCTAGCCTTACAATTTTCCCCATTTTTTATATTTTTTATGTTTGTCGATACGGTTCATTGATTCCAAAGACAAAAAGTACCAAAACTTGTTTTTATCTTATTACATGATAAAAAATGCTATGTAAACTTTTCACCCATCTCTTTTTATTTGAAAATTAAAGCTAAAAAGTACCAAAAATACTTTTTCTTTTTTTCTCCCCTTTTTTTCGAAAATTACTTACCACTTGTACTGTTATTTTTGTAGCTCATCTAAACTCGATTTAAATTGTAGTTCTATTGTTTTTAGTTTGGGAATCATATCGTTACAGAATTTACCCTTTTTTATCCCCCAAAAGGGCGAATTATATAAAATCCGTTCTTAGTGGATCTTTAAATCGAAAAAGGCACCAGCTGGCCAGTTTTAAATAGATATACCAATTTTTAAATGAAATCTGTTAGCTGTAAGTTGCTTGGTTTATTTCCAATACTAAACCAATAATATTATTTTCTGTGACACCTAAAACCAATAGAAAATGTAGCTCGAACATTTATATTGGAATTCATGACACCAATTTAATTTTTGTCGTTTTCAAAACCAATACCAATGAAATTGGTTTCTATGACACCCCTGAATAATCCATAAAAAACAACATTTTTTAATTTTTTTCAGATATTTAAGATTACGATATGTGATTTCAACAAGACGGTGCCACATGCAATACAACTCGAGTGAATATGGCCGCATAATTTCTCGTCGTGGTGATATCAACTGATCACCAAGATCATGCTATTTGACACAATTAGACTTTTTTTGTGGGGCCGCGAGAAAGGCCGTGTTTATGCGGATAAACCCTTAACTCTTGAGCACTTTAAAACCAACATTCGTCAAGTTATGGCTGAAATACCGCCTAATGCTTGCAAAACTTCGTGTGGTGGTCATTTAAATGATGTAGTATTTTTTACATAATGTCAATGTTCAAACTTTATAATAAAAAAGTAATGTCATGAAAAATGAAAATATTTTATATGTGTTTTATTTTCGATTATTTTTGAAACCGAAAAATGGATAACCCTGTTATGCAAATTTATCAATAGAAAATATTGTTTACCAAAAATTTTAGATCGAAAATTTTTTGTAGAATTTTTTCAAAGAAATTTTTTGGTGAAAAATTTTTCTATATAAAATTTTCTATATAAAATTTTCCATAAAAAATTTTTATATAGAAAACTTTTTGATCTTAAATTTTTTATAGAAATTTTTTTCAATTGATATATTTTCATTATTTCATTTCATAATTTTTTTTCTATAGAAAACAAATTTATAATAAAGATTGTTTAAAGAAAAAAATTTGTAATGAACATTTTTAAATAGAAAAATTTGGTAATGAACATTTTTCAATGAAAACAAATTTTGTAATGAAAATTTATCAATAGAAAAAATTCTATTTTAAAAATTTTTTTTATTGATAATTTTCATTTTTTTTTTCATAGAAAAATTTTAAATTGAAAATTTTTCTATATAAAAAAATTTATAATGAAAATTTTTTAGTAGAAAAAAATTGATAATGAAAATTTTTCAATAGCAAACAATTTTATACTGAAAAAAAAAAAAAATTATCAATAGAAAAAATTTTATATTAAAAATTTTCTAATAAAAATTTTAGATCGAAAATTTTCTATATAATTTTTTTTCGTTTAAGAAGCAAAATTTAAATATTATGTGTTTTTTTAATGGGAAAAGAAAATTTTTGGGTCATTTAAGTCCCCATGTCTGTTCGGATTTAATATATATTCTTTAATAAAAAAGGCTTAATCTGGCAAAACATAATTACTTCCATGGATTTTTATTAAAATTCGCTAATTATTAACTAATATTCCGTAGTCTCGCTAAGAAAATTTGTAGGATCTCCAAATTTTGACCTTTGACCCCCTTGATGAAAGGGTTAATTTTGACCAATATTACAAAGCCTTTCAGCATTGGTTTTCCATAAAACTAACAAAAAAAAATTACCGATCATCTACTCGAATTATGCTATTTGAATTTCGCAAAACTACTGCGAAACTTTTCAAGATATCGACCTAAATTTTTATACCCTTCACCAACATAGGCGGAAAGGGTATTATAAGTTTGTGCTGATGTATGTAACGCATGGAAATATTTGTCTTAGACCCACCCAATGGGACCATTGCTATTAAACTTCATCAAAATCGGTCCATTATTTATGGTACCTCCCATAGGTCCCACTTCCCGAAAGTGATATATTGGCCACAAATATCAATATTTTTTCATGAAATTTATAACAAATACTGCTTATGTAAAGTAAAATCTCTGTACCAAATTTCTTTGAAATCGGTCCACATTTGACCATAGCTCCTATACAAACGTTTCTATAAAAACTAAATAAGACAAAAATCACTAAAACGCTCGTAAATCTGAAGATAATGAGAATTTTAAGATTATATTTTGCACACATAATTTTTGTAACAACTTCTATCCATCTGATAAATTTCGAGATAATCGGTCCACATTTCACGCTAGCTCTCATATAAGTCCAAATGACGGAAACAGCTTAAATATATAAGTTTTGAGATAATGTTTCTATGATGGCAAAATTTAGCAAATATTTCTCTTAATACAGTAAAAAGAACACCTTTAACCTAAGTGGTGAAGGGTATCGTATGGTCGGGCTTGACCGACTATAGCACTTTCGTACTTGTTTTGTTTACAAATATTTGGAGCATATCCTTAGGCGCGTTTTCTGGGACATGAATTTTCAGTTGAAAATTCTAATAACTTCGATAAGTGCCCAGGGAACGTTGTCAGATTTTGCTAACCCTCTAATTCATAAACGCTAAATAAGGATATGACAAACTTATAATTCAAATTTTACATATAAAATTTCTATTATAAGACTATGATAATTTTTTAATACGTTTATGAATTATGAGGTTAGCTTTAAGATTAAATCGTTCTGTTTGAGAAAAATGTACCAAAAAAGTACTTTTTCTAGAGCTTTTGTACTCAATATGTAAATTTATATCTTGTCTACATTTTTTGTATAATTCATTATCTAAAATGCAAAAAAAGGAAAATTGTAAAAAAATATCTGCAGATATTTACCGAAGCCGGTTGTTTATAAAATTTTGTATTTTGTTGATATTTTTTGCTCAAAATAAAAATAAATAATTTTTGTTATTTAAACAAAAACGTGACTGAATGTAAGAATATTTTTTTGTATTTTATTTGTCATTTAATTGTGTGGTTTTTTGTAATTTGTAGACAAATGTGACTTTTGGTGAAAT
>OW121743.1:48736517-48929017 GCA_933228675.1 Stomorhina lunata | reverse complement strand
CTGTGTGGCATGTAGCGCCGTCTTGTTGGAACCACAACTCATCCACATTCATGCCATCCAATTGGGGAACAAAATAGTCGGTTATCATGGCTCTATACCGGTCTCCATTTATGGTAACTGACTCTCCAGCATTATTTCGGAAGAAGTATGGCCCAATGACTCCACCAGCCCATAGAGCACACCAAACAGTCAGTTTTTGTGGATGTAATGGCGTCTCAAGGGTCTCATATGGATTCTCTTCACTCCAAATGCGGCAATTTTGCTTGTTGACGTAGCCATTCAACCAAAAATGAGCCTCATCACTGAACAAAATTTTGCGATGAAAATCAGCATCGAGATCAATCTCATTTTCGGCCCATACACCAAAATCACGACGCATTGCATGGTCTCGCGGCTTTAATTCTTGCACAAGCTGGATCTTGTAAGGTCGCAAGCCAAGATCTTTGCGCAAAATCTTCCATAAAGTTGATGGACAAAGCTCCAATTGCTGTGCACGGTGGCGAATCGATTCATTCGGGTCCTCTTCAACACTTTGCTCTACAGCGGCAATTGTTTCTTCGGTGCGCACTGTTCGACGTCGCTGCGGATGCGTATTATCACATAGAGTAAACGTAGTGCGAAAACGATCCATGGTTAACCGAATTAATTGCTCTGATGGACGATTATGTCGACCATAAAATGGACGGAGCTTGCGGTAAACTTCGCGAACTGAACCATTATTTTCGAAATAAATTTGCACGATTTGCAAGCGTTGTTCTTTTGTCAACCTGTTCATGATGAAATGGCAAACCAAACTAAATATTAATCACTTGACAGCTGACAAAATGGCCGCCAGTTAAAAAAGTCATGCCAACTTAAAGTTCTATACCTCAATAAAAAACACCCGATATAATAATTTGAAAATTAAATGAACTCAAGCCTGATTAAACCTAATTTTTCAGTTAAAACAGGCATATTGTTAAAATTTTGTATGAATTTTAAGCCTGTCATACATTATTCTTTGCTTAGGAATATAAAAAAGGTTTATTTTTTGCTTAGGAATATAAAAAAGGTTTAAAAATTTGCCATTTTTAAACTCTAAAAATAAGAAATTTTTCTCCTTCTTTAAGAAAAAGCTTTTCTTACGTTAGTCCCTTTTGCTTCTTAGCTGACGTTATATAATTTTGCACACAGAAATTTTAATTGCTTTTATAGGTGCTGGCAAAACTAATTGATTATTTATAATTTATTTGATATTTAGAAAATCATAAATAATCGGTATTACAAACTATCAATTAAATATTAATAGAAAAGCCATAAAATTAAAAAAAACTTATGAATTATTGGGGAGTTATGTCAATAAATTGAATTTTAGATACGATGATAACTAAATTGTTGATGTAATTAAATAGAAATGAAAATGTTAGATACAATAAATAAAATTGTTTTATTTGAAAATTAAATATTTCAAAATTTTCATTATAAATAAGTACATAATTCAATATAATCAAATATGTAATAAATTTTATGGAATTTACTTTTATTTTAAATCATCATAAGGTGTGATTAAAAAAATTGTAATACAAATAAAGTTAACTTTTTTAACTAATATTTTTTAAAAGAGTTTTCACCAAAATTTCGATTTTGACTTAAAATAAAGAAGATCTATTTCTCAGTTGAAAGCCTATTTAAGAAAATATCGATAATTTTGTATTTCTCCCCGTGTTTTGTCAAAAACAAGATTTTTAATCAGAAATAGGTGTAATCCATTTTGGATTACACCAAAAATGGCTTAGAGACTTATTAAAGACGCATAGATGATTTTATATTTTTTAAGATTTTTCACAAAAAGTTCGATTTTTACTTAAAATAATGTAAGTTTCCAATTAAATTTCCGTTCCTCAGTTTGCCGCCTATTTAAGAAAACAGCGAAATTAAGCTCCTTTTCTCATCGTCTAATCAAAAAAATATTGACGATTTTATAGTTATATACGAAAAATTCGATTTTTACTTCAAATTAGATGAGATTCCTATTAAAGTACACTTCTGAGTTGGAGACCTATTTAAGAAAAAAGTCTATTTCATATTATTTCAGACTTTTCCTAAAAAATTTATATTTTTCAAAATTTTCACCAAAAATTTGATTCTATTTGTGATTTTAAATAAATTTGTGATTTTTAAAGAGGTTGTCCTCGTTAATTTAGCACATCTCAAAAACGATTAGTCCAATTTCATTTAAAAATACATCAATAAATTAAGAGCTAAATTTCCCTTAAAACATGTTAACATAAGATTTTTGTGTGACCAACGGTTTTAAAGTTATTGACATCGTAATTTAAAAAAAAAGTTGAAAAAAATTTACAAAAAAAATAAAAAAAAAAAAATTTAGAAATGTTGTCGATGGGAAGAGTTTTCTAGAGAAAAGTTGTCGATGGGAAGAGCTTTCTATAGAAAAGTTGTCCATGGGAAGAGTTTTCTATAGAAAAGTTGTCGATGGGAAGAGTTTTCTATCGAAAAATTGTTGATGGAAAGAACTTTCTGTAGATGGGAACAGTTTTCTATAGAAAAGAAGTTTCTATAGAAAAGTTGTCGATGGTAAAGTTTTCTATAGAAAAGTCGTCGATGGGAAGAGTATTCTATAGAACAGTTGTCTACGGCAAGAGTTTTCTATAGAAAAGTTATCGATGGGAAGAGATTTCTATAGAAAAGTTGTCAATGGGAAGAGTTTTCTATAGAAAAGTTGTAGATGGGAAGAGTTTTCTATATAAAAATTGTCTATGGGAAGAGTTTTCTATAGAAAAGTTGTTGATGGGAAGAGTTTTCTTTAGAAAAGTTGTCGATGGGAAGAGTTTTCTATAGAAAAGTTGTCGATGGGAAGAGTTTTCTATAGAAAAGTTGTCGATGGGAAGAGTTTTCTATAGAAAAGTTGTCGATGGGAAGAGTTTTCTATAGAAAAGTTGTCGATGGGAAGAGTTTTCTATAGAAAAGTTGTCGATGGGAAGAGTTTTCTATAGAAAAGTTGTCGATGGGAAGAGTTTTCTATCGAAAAATTGTTGATGGAAAGAACTTTCTGTAGAAAAGTTGTCGTTGGGAAGAGTTTTCTATAGAAAAGTTGAAGTTGGAATGAGTTTTCTATTGAAAAGTTGTAGATGGAAAGAGTTTTCTATAGAAAAGTTGTCGATGGGAAGAGTTTCCTATAGAAAAGTTGTCGATGGGAAGAGTTTTCTATGGAAAAGTTGTCGATGGGAAGAGTTTTCTATAGAAAAGTTGTGGATGGGAAGAGTTTTCTATAGAATAGTTGTGGATGGGAAGAGTTTTCTATAGAAAAGTTGTGGATGGGAAGAGTTTTCTATAGAAAAGTTGTGGATGGGAAGAGATTTCTATAGAAAAGTTGTGGATGGGAAGAGTTTTCTATAGAAAAGTTGTGGATGGGAAGAGTTTTCTATAGAAAAGTTGTGGATGGGAAGAGTTTTCTATAGAAAAAATGTCGATGTGAAAATTTTTCAATAGAAAATTTGTGGATGGGAAGAGTATTCTAGAGAAAAGTTGTCGATGGAAAGAGTTTAGAAAAGTTGTCGATGGGAAGAGTTTTCTATAGAAAAGTTGTCGATGGGAAGAGTTTTCTATAGAAAAGTTGTCGATGGGAAGAGTTTTCTATAGAAAAGTTGTCCATGGGAAGAGTTTTCTATAGAAAAGTTGTCCATGGGAAGAGTTTTTTATAGAAAAGTCGTCGATGGGAAGAGTTTTCTATAGAAAAGTTGTCGATGGGAAGAGTTTTTTAGAGAAAAGTTGTCGATGGGAAGAGTTTTCTAGAGAAAAGTTGTCGATGGGAAGAGTTTTCTAGAGAAAAGTTGTCGATGGGAAGAGTTTTCTATAGAAAAGTTTTGAATGGGAAGAATTTTCTATAGAAAAGTTGTCGATTTGAAGAAAAAATTATATTTTATTAATCATTTTGATTCCCTGAAATGCAAGTAATGACAACCCATTACCCTTTGGCATATTTTGTGATTACCATGGGCTTTTAATTATACTAATATATTAAGCATTTGCTTAAACATTTTTTTCTATTAAGTTAATGATTTTAACCCCTCAAAATCCCAGTAATTACAACCCATTACCCTTTGGCATATTTTGTGATTACCATTGGCTTCTATTTTAACACTCTTAATTTTTTTTTATTGAAAAACTGTTTTAAATAGTTTGAATATTTATCATAAATAATAAATTGTTTAACAATTAACGATTTTTCATCTCTTCTACAAAAACTGAATAAAATAAAAAATTAAATTTCTCCTCATCAAACAAAAAATAGTTACAGGCATTTCGAATCAATTAGTAAATGGCAATTATCAATTACAATTTTTAACAACTTAATTTAATATAGAAAATAGTTAGCAATAATTTAAAATGACTCATGTAACAAAAAAAACCTGCACAATTTTTTTGTTTTTAAAAAGTGTTTTTAAAAGCTGTGGACGTTACTTTGCGGACGTTACAGTTGAAATAATCATATAATTCTTTCCTGACAATTCACTTTTTTATTGTCATATGACAAAATAACAGAAAAAGGTTTTAAATGACATTTCTCTTCTATTGCCCCAGTTGAATGTGCTGTGTCTTCGTTGATTAGCACGTCGACTACTTAGCACAAGATATCATATTCAGTCTGGGTTCGAGCCCCGGTCACGGCAACATCAAGTTTATATCTCTGAAACCACAAAACCGAAAGAAATACAATATTGCGACACATTAAAATAATAGTCGCTTTACGATAAACTTCATCTTAATATGACCAATTTTTAAATTTTTGTAATTTCAGTGACTACATTTGCTTTGATTTTACTAGTGAAATTTTTAATTTTATATAAAATTTTTCACAAAATTAATTTCATATATACATCTATTTGCTAGTTTTCACATTTTTTTACGAAATATTTCCATGTTTTTCTCTTTGATGATATTTTCCCACAGATATTTAACATCAAAAACATCGTCGTTTTCTTTAAACACGTATAAATGCGCAAAATAAAACTCTGAAAAAGTCATAATATGTAAAAATAGATGTAATAGTAAAAATGTGGTAATAGTTTTTCAAAAAATAAATATTAGGGTAGTTAAATTTTTTTGGGGAATTTTCAAAATTTTTTTATTAAAAAATTTTAAAAAATTCAGAATTTCCTATAAAAAAAAGACATTTGTAAAAAATTTCTTATAAAAATAAGAAATTTTTGTAAAATTTCTTATAAAAATATGAAATTTTTTTCAAAAATTCCTGTAAAAATAAGAAACTTTTTCAAAATTTCCTATAAAAATAAGAAATTTTTTAAAAATTTTCTATAATAATAAGAATTTTTTTTAAAAATTTCCTATAAAAATAAGAAATTTTTTAAAAATTTCCTATAAAAATAAGAAATTTTTGAAAAATTTCCTATAAAAATAAGAAATTTTTGAAAAATTTCCTATGAAAATAAGAAATTTTTGAAAAATTTCCTATAAAAATAAGAAATTTTTGAAAAATTTCCTATAAAAATAAAAAAATTTTTGAAAAATTTCCTATAAAAATAAGAAATTTTTGAAAAATTTCCTATAAAAATAAGAAATTTTTGAAAAATTTCCTATAAAAATAAGAAATTTTTAAAATTTCCTATAAAAATAGAAAATTTTTGAAAAATTTCCTATAAAAATAAGAAATTTTTTAAAAATTTTCTTAAAAATTAGAAATTTTTGAAAAATTTCCTATAAAAATAAGAAATTTTTGAAAAATTTCCTATAAAAATAAGACATTTTTGAAAAATTTCCTATAAAAATAAGAAATTTTTGAAAAATTTCCTATAAAAAAAGAAATTTTTGAAAAATTTCCTATAAAAATAAGAAATTTTTGAAAAATTTCCTATAAAACTAAGAAATTTTTTAAAAATTTCCAATAAAAATAAGAAATTTTTGAAAAATTTTCTATAAAAATAAGAAAATTTTAAAAAATTTCTATAAAAATAAGAAATTTTTGAAAAATTTTCTATAAAAATAAGAAATTTTTGAAAAATTTTTCTATAAAAATAAGAAATTTTTTAAAAATTTCCTATAAAAACAATAAATTTTTGAAAATTTTCGTATAAAATTAAGAAATTTCGAAAAATTTCTTATAAAAATAAGAATTTTTTGAAAAATTGACTATAAAAATATGAAATTCTTTTTATAAAAATTAGAATTTTTGAAAAATTTCCTATAAAAAAAGAAATTTCCTAAAAAAGTAAGAAATTTTTGAAAAATTTGCTAAAAAAGTAAGAAATTTTTGAAAAATTTCCCATAAAAATACGAAATTTTTGAAAAATTTCCTATCAAAATAAGAAATTTTTGAATATTTTTCTATAAAAAAAAAAACAAATTCTTGAAATTCCATAAAAAAATAAGAAATTTTTGCAAAACTTCCTAAAAAAATAAGAAATTTTTGAAAAATTTCCTATAAAAATAAGAAATTCTTGAAAAATTTTCTATAAAAATAAGAAATTTTTAAAAAATTTCCAATAAATATAAGAAATTTTAGAAAAATTTCTTATAAACTTAAAAATTTTTGAAAAATTTCCTATAAGAATAAGAAATTTTAGCAAAACTTCCTATAAAAATAGGAAAATTTTAAAAAATTTCCTATAAAAAAAAGCAAATTTTTGAAAAATTTCCTATAAAAACAAGAAATTTTTCAAAATTTTTTTATAAAAATAAGAAATTTTTAAAAATTTTCCTATAAAAATATAAAATTTTGAGTTTAATTTTGAAAGTCAAGGACTTATTAACCGGCCCTCGTATGTTCGTAATAAAGTAAAAGAAAATTTATTATTGCACAATTTGCGAGTACAAGCAACTGAAATTTTAATGAAAAAATGTTAAAATAAAAAAGAAATGTAAGAAAAGAAATTAAATATTAAACATAAATGGGGAATATGAAAATATGTAGTAATCGACAATAACCCAGCAAACAAGAAATAAGAGGTATATCGATTTGGAACCTAACGGACTTTTCAAAGGGTTTCTTGAAATTTTTTTTGGTGTTTTTGGTAACAGACTAAGATAACTTTTAAAATGAACTAACTAAATAGATATAATATTGAAGACATAACATGTTTTGATTCTTTTAACCCTTGAATGGCCAATGTTAGAAAAGGATTTGTGAAATGTCATAAAAATTGTTAAAAGTTCACAGATTTTTTATAGTGTCTTTAAACTTCAGGTCTTGTTTAGTTTAAGATATAATTGAAGACTTGAAATGTTTTGATTCTTTTAACCCTAAAATGACCACTGAAAAAAAAAAGATTTGTGAAACAATATAAAAATGTTTAAAAGTTTTTACTTTGTATTTCTTAATGGCGAAAATTTTCTAAATTATACTATACTTGTACATTCAATTGATATTAACAAAGTAGCAAAATGCTAATTTAACCCTTTTTTCGCCATCAAAATTCTATAAAAATCAGCCGATAACTTATTCTGAAAATAATCTTAAATATTTTTACAATAAAATCGATAAGAATTAAATTCAAATCTAACCTTTCCTGAACGTCTTTTAAACATTGAGAAAATTTCTTCTATTGTAAACATTCGATGTTATGTTTGCTGGGTTATGACAATTTTAGTACTAGAAATTATTTCATATTTAAACCTGAAAATGACGGCATAATAGTTTTACCATTAGAATAAAAACTTTTAAGGCCAGCATGCCAAAAAGTAGTTTGGAACATGTTAAAACATGCTCTTAAATTAAGAACTAAGTGCGAAAAAAAAATTTTTATTTTATGATCACTGGGTTATTAAACTTTTTGTATGTGGAAATATTTCAAATTTTATCTTAAGAGTGATATCACTGAAGGTTTATTCTTGGAACATAAAATTTTAGAAAAAGTGTTAAACATGCCCAAAAACTTTGGAACTTAGTTCAAGGAAAAATTTTGATTAAAAAAAAATATACAGTAAAGGGTATTTTGAATTCGTTTTCACTGTGCAAAAAAAAACTTACTGATTTCTTTCGACTTTAATTATGAATAAATTTGAGCTTTTTTAATTTTTTGTTATAAAGCTACTTTGCAAAAAATTACTAGAAAAATAGGTTAATAATATTGAAAAAAAAAAATTAAACATATAATTAAAAAAATTATTTTCGCATGTTGTTGTTATAAAAATATTTTAATAATGTCAGCATTATAACAATAGCAATAATATTTTAGTATTTAGTAAAATTATGAGTTGTAGTAAAAAGTAATCGCAAAGGAATCACAATAAAATTTAACCATTTCTGATGAAAAATGACTATCAGCCGGGGCAAATGGTGTCCAAGCCAGGAGTGACTAACAGGAAAGTCATAGCATGTGCCTTAGTATGTGTCTTAATCTAAGTATTAGTCTATGTCTTACTCTATGTATTATCCTATGTCTTAGTTTAAGTCATAGTCTATATCATAGTCTATATTTTAGTCTATTTCTTAGTCTATGTCTTTGTTTATGTCTTAGTCTATGTCTTAGTCTATGTCTTAGTCTATATCTTAGTCTATGTCTTAGTCTATATCTTAGTCTATGTCTTAGTCTATATCTTAGTCTATGTCTTAGTCTATGTCTTAGTCTATGTCTTAGTCTATATCTTAGTTTATGTCTTAGTCTATGTCTTAGTCTATGTCTTAGTCTATGTCTTAGTCTATGTCTTAGTCTATGTCTTAGTCTATGTCTTAGTCTATGTCTTAGTCTATGTCTTAGTCTATGTCTTAGTCTATGTCTTAGTCTATGTCTAAGTCTATGTCTTAGTCTATGTCTTAGTCTATGTCTTAGTCTATGTCTTAGTCTATGTCTTAGTCTATGTCTTAGTCTATGTCTTAGTCTATGTCTTAGTCTATGTCTTAGTCTATGTCTTAGTCTATGTCTTAGACTATGTCTTAGTCTATTTCTTAGTCTATGTCTTAGTCTATATCTTAGTTTATGTCTTAGTCTATGTCTTAGTCTATGTCTTAGTCTATGTCTTAGTCTATGTCTTAGTCTATGTCTTAGTCTATGTCTTAGTCTATGTCTTAGTCTATGTCTTAGTCTATGTCTTAGTCTATGTCTAAGTCTATGTCTTAGTCTATGTCTTAGTCTAAGTCTTAGTCTATGTCTTAGTCTATGTCTTAGTCTATGTCTTAGTCTATGTCTTAGTCTATGTCTTAGTCTATGTCTTAGTCTATGTCTTAGACTATGTCTTAGTCTATTTCTTAGTCTATGTCTTAGTCTATGTCTTAGTCTATGTCTTAGTCTATGTCTTAGTCTATGTCTTAGTCTATGTCTTAGTCTATGTCTTAGTCTATGTCTTAGTCTTTGTCTTATTCTATATCTTAGTCTATGTCTTAGTCTATGTCTTAGTCTATGTCTTAGTCTATGTCTTAGTCTATGTCTTAGTCTATGTCTTAGTCTATGTCTTAGTCTATGTCTTAGTCTATGTCTTAGTCTATGTCTTAGTCTATGTCTTAGTCTATGTCTTAGTCTATGTCTTAGTCTATGTCTTAGTCTATGTCTTAGTCTTTGTCTTATTCTATGTCTTAGTCTATGTCTTAGTCTATGTCTTAGTCTATGTCTTAGTCTATGTCTTAGTCTATGTCTTAGTCTATGTCTTAGTCTATGTCTTAGTCTATGTCTTAGTCTATGTCTTAGTCTATGTCTTAGTCTATGTCTTAGTCTATGTCTTAGTCTATGTCTTAGTCTATGTCTTAGTCTATGTCTTAGTCTATGTCTTAGTCTATGTCTTAGTCTATGTCTTAGTCTATGTCTTAGTCTATGTCTTAGTCTATGTCTTAGTCTATGTCTTAGTCTATGTCTTAGTCTATGTCTTAGTCTATGTCTTAGTCTATGTCTTAGTCTATGTCTTAGTCTATGTCTATGTCTTAGTCTATGTCTTAGTCTATGTCTTAGTCTATGTCTTAGTCTATGTCTTAGTCTATGTCTTAGTCTATGTCTTAGTCTATGTCTTAGTCTATGTCTTAGTCTATGTCTTAGTCTATGTCTTAGTCTATGTCTTAGTCTATGTCTTAGTCTATGTCTTAGTCTATGTCTTAGTCTATGTCTTAGTCTATGTCTATGTCTTAGTCTATATCTTAGTCTATGTCTTAGTCTATGTCTATGTCTTAGTCTATGTCTTAGTCTATGTCTTAGTCTATGTCTTAGTCTATGTCTTAATCTATGTCTTAGTCTATGTCTATGTCTTAGTCTATGTCTTAGTCTATGTCTTAGTCTATGTCTTAGTCTATGTCTTAGTCTATGTCTTAGTCTATGTCTTAGTCTATGTCTTAGTCTATGTCTTAGTCTATGTCTTAGTCTATGTCTTAGTCTATGTCTTAGTCTATGTCTTAGTCTATGTCTTAGTCTATGTCTTAGTCTATGTCTTAGTCTATGTCTTAGTCTATGTCTTAGTCTATGTCTTAGTCTATGTCTTAGTCTATGTCTTAGTCTATGTCTATGTCTTAGTCTATGTCTTAGTCTATGTCTTAGTCTATGTCTTAGTCTATGTCTTAGTCTATGTCTTAGTCTATGTCTTAGTCTATGTCTTAGTCTATGTTTATGTCTTAGTCTATGTTTATGTCTTAGTCTATGTCTTAGTCTATGTTTATGTCTTAGTCTATGTCTTAGTCTATGTCTTAGTCTATGTCTTAGTCTATGTCTTAGTCTATATCTTAGTCTATGTCTTAGTCTATGTCTTAGTCTATGTCTTAGTCTATGTCTATGTCTTAGTCTATGTCTAAGTCTATGTCTTAGTCTATATCTTAGTCTATGTCTTAGTCTATGTCTTAGTCTATGTCTTAGTCTATGTCTTAGTCTATGTCTTAGTCTATGTCTTAGTCTATGTCTTAGTCTATGTCTTAGTCTATGTCTTAGTCTATGTATTAGTCTATGTCTTAGTCTATGTCTTAGTCTATGTCTTAGTCTATGTCTTAGTCTATGTATTAGTCTATGTCTTAGTCTATGTCTTAGTCTATGTCTTAGTCTATGTTTTAGTCTATGTCTTAGTATATGTCTTAGTCTATGTCTTAGTCTATGTCTTAGTCTATGTCTTAGTCTATGTCTTAGTCTATGTCTTAGTCTATGTCTTAGTCTATATCTTAGTCTATGTCTTAGTCTATGCCTTAGTCTATGTCTTAGTCTATGTCTTAGTCTATGTCTTAGTCTATGTCTTAGTCTATGTCTTAGTCTATGTCTTAGTCTATGTCTTAGTCTATGTCTTAGTCTATGTCTTAGTCAATGTCTTAGTCTATGTCTTAGTCTATGTCTTAGTCTATGTCTTAGTCTATGTCTTAGACTATGTCTTAGTCTATGTCTTAGTCTATGTCTTAGTCTATGTCTTAGTCTATGTCTTAGTCTATGTCTTAGTCTATGTCTTAGTCTATGTCTTAGTCTATGTCTTAGTCTTTGTCTTATTCTATGTCTTAGTCTATGTCTTAGTCTATGTCTTAGTCTATGTCTTAGTCTATGTCTTAGTCTATGTCTTAGTCTATGTCTTAGTCTATGTCTTAGTCTATGTCTTAGTCTATGTCTTAGTCTATGTCTTAGTCTATGTCTTAGTCTATGTCTTAGTCTATGTCTTAGTCTATGTCTTAGTCTATGTCTTAGTCTATGTCTTAGTCTATGTCTTAGTCTATGTCTTAGTCTATGTCTTAGTCTATGTCTTAGTCTATGTCTTAGTCTATGTCTTATTCTATGTCTTAGTCTATGTCTTAGTCTATGTCTTAGTCTATGTCTTAGTCTATGTCTTAGTCTATGTCTTAGTCTATGTCTTAGTCTATGTCTTAGTCTATGTCTTAGTCTATGTCTTAGTCTATGTCTTAGTCTATGTCTTAGTCTATGTCTTAGTCTATGTCTTAGTCTATGTCTTAGTCTATGTCTTAGTCTATGTCTTAGTCTATGTCTTAGTCTATGTATTAGTCTATGTCTTAGTCTATGTCTTAGTCTATGTCTTAGTCTATGTCTTAGTATATGTCTTAGTCTATGTCTTAGTCTATGTCTTAGTCTATGTCTTAGTCTATGTCTATGTCTTAGTCTATGTCTTAGTCTATGTCTTAGTCTATGTCTTAGTCTATGTCTTAGTATATATCTTAGTCTATGTCTTAGTCTATGTCTTAGTCTATGTCTTAGTCTATGTCTTAGTCTATGTCTTAGTCTATGTCTTAGTCTATGTCTTAGTCTATGTCTTAGTCTATGTCTTAATCTATGTCTTAGTCTATGTCTTAGTCTATGTCTTAGTCTATGTCTTAGTCTATGTCTTAGTCTATGTCTATGTCTTAGTCTATGTCTTAGTCTATGTCTTAGTCAATGTCTTAGTCTATGTCTTAGTCTATGTCTTAGTCTATGTCTTAGTCTATGTCTTAGTCTATGTCTTAGTCTATGTCTTAGTCTATGTCTTAGTCTATGTCTTAGTCTATGTCTTAGTCTATGTCTTAGTCTATGTCTTAGTCTATGTCTTAGTCTATGTCTTAGTCTATGTCTTAGTCTATGTCTTAGTCTATGTCTTAGTCTATGTCTTAGTCTATGTCTTAGTCTATGTATTAGTCTATGTCTTAGTCTATGTCTTAGTCTATGTCTTAGTCTATGTCTTAGTATATGTCTTAGTCTATGTCTTAGTCTATGTCTTAGTCTATGTCTTAGTCTATGTCTATGTCTTAGTCTATGTCTTAGTCTATGTCTTAGTCTATGTCTTAGTCTATGTCTTAGTATATATCTTAGTCTATGTCTTAGTCTATGTCTTAGTCTATGTCTTAGTCTATGTCTTAGTCTATGTCTTAGTCTATGTCTTAGTCTATGTCTTAGTCTATGTCTTAGTCTATGTCTTAATCTATGTCTTAGTCTATGTCTTAGTCTATGTCTTAGTCTATGTCTTAGTCTATGTCTTAGTCTATGTCTATGTCTTAGTCTATGTCTTAGTCTATGTCTTAGTCAATGTCTTAGTCTATGTCTTAGTCTATGTCTTAGTCTATGTCTTAGTCTATGTCTTAGTCTATGTCTTAGTCTATGTCTTAGTCTATGTCTTAGTCTATGTCTTAGTCTATGTCTTAGTCTATGTCTTAGTCTATGTCTTAGTCTATGTCTTAGTCTATGTCTTAGTCTATGTATTAGTCTATGTCTTAGTCTATGTCTTAGTCTATGTCTTAGTCTATGTCTTAGTATATGTCTTAGTCTATGTCTTAGTCTATGTCTTAGTCTATGTCTTAGTCTATGTCTATGTCTTAGTCTATGTCTTAGTCTATGTCTTAGTATATATCTTAGTCTATGTCTTAGTCTATGTCTTAGTCTATGTCTTAGTCTATGTCTTAGTCTATGTCTTAGTCTATGTCTTAGTCTATGTCTTAGTCTATGTCTTAGTCTATGTCTTAGTCTATGTCTTAATCTATGTCTTAGTCTATGTCTTAGTCTATGTCTTAGTCTATGTCTTAGTCTATGTCTTAGTCTATGTCTTAGTCTATGTCTTAGTCTATGTCTTAGTCTATGTCTTAGTCTATGTCTTAGTCTATGTCTTAGTCTATGTCTTAGTCTATGTCTTAGGTCTATGTCTTAGTCTATGTCTTAGTCTATGTCTATGTCTTAGTCTATGTCTTAGTCTATGTCTTAGTCTATGTCTTAGTCTATGTCTTAGTCTATGTCTTAGTCTATGTCTTAGTCTATGTCTTAGTCTATGTCTTAGTCTATGTCTTAGTCTATGTCTTAGTCTATGTCTTAGTCTATGTCTTAGTCTATGTCTTAATCTATGTCTTAGTCTATGTCTTAGTCTATGTCTTAGTCTATGTCTTAGTCTATGTCTTAGTCTATGTCTTAGTCTATGTCTTAGTCTATGTCTTAGTCTATGTCTTAGTCTATGTCTTAGTCTATGTCTTAGTCTATGTCTTAGTCTATGTCTTAGTCTATGTCTATGTCTTAGTCTATGTCTTAGTCTATGTCTTAGTCTATGTCTTAGTCTATGTCTTAGTCTATGTCTTAGTCTATGTCTTAGTCTATGTCTTAGTCTATGTCTTAGTCTATGTCTTAGTCTATGTCTTAGTCTATGTCTTAGTCTATGTCTTAGTCTATGTCTTAGTCAATGTCTTAGTCTATGTCTTAGTCTATGTCTTAGTCTATGTCTTAGTCTATGTCTTAGACTATGTCTTAGTCTATGTCTTAGTCTATGTCTTAGTCTATGTCTTAGTCTATGTCTTAGTCTATGTCTTAGTCTATGTCTTAGTCTATGTCTTAGTCTATGTCTTAGTCTTTGTCTTATTCTATGTCTTAGTCTATGTCTTAGTCTATGTCTTAGTCTATGTCTTAGTCTATGTCTTAGTCTATGTCTTAGTCTATGTCTTAGTCTATGTCTTAGTCTATGTCTTAGTCTATGTCTTAGTCTATGTCTTAGTCTATGTCTTAGTCTATGTCTTAGTCTATGTCTTAGTCTATGTCTTAGTCTATGTCTTAGTCTATGTCTTAGTCTATGTCTTAGTCTATGTCTTATTCTATGTGTTAGTCTATGTCTTAGTCTATGTCTTAGTCTATGTCTTAGTCTATGTCTTAGTCTATGTCTTAGTCTATGTCTTAGTCTATGTCTTAGTCTATGTCTTAGTCTATGTCTTAGTCTATGTCTTAGTCTATGTCTTAGTCTATGTCTTAGTCTATGTCTTAGTCTATGTCTTAGTCTATGTCTTAGTCTATGTCTTAGTCTATGTCTTAGTCTATGTATTAGTCTATGTCTTAGTCTTAGTCTATGTCTTAGTCTATGTCTTAGTATATGTCTTAGTCTATGTCTTAGTCTATGTCTTAGTCTATGTCTTAGTCTATGTCTTAGTCTATGTCTTAGTCTATGTCTTAGTCTATGTCTTAGTCTATGTCTTAGTCTATGTCTTAGTCTATGTCTTAGTATATATCTTAGTCTATGTCTTAGTCTATGTCTTAGTCTATGTCTTAGTCTATGTCTTAGTCTATGTCTTAGTCTATGTCTTAGTCTATGTCTTAGTCTATGTCTTAGTCTATGTCTTAGTCTATGTCTTAGTCTATGTCTTAATCTATGTCTTAGTCTATGTCTTAGTCTATGTCTTAGTCTATGTCTTAGTCTATGTCTTAGTCTATGTCTTAGTCTATGTCTTAGTCTATGTCTTAGTCTATGTCTTAGTCTATGTCTTAGTCTATGTCTTAGTCTATGTCTTAGTCTATGTCTTAGTCTATGTCTATGTCTTAGTCTATGTCTTAGTCTATGTCTTAGTCTATGTCTTAGTCTATGTCTTAGTCTATGTCTTAGTCTATGTCTTAGTCTATGTCTTAGTCTATGTCTTAGTCTATGTCTTAGTCTATGTCTATTCTATGTCGAATGCTATACCTTAGTCTATATTTTAGTCTATATCTTAGTCTATGTTTTATTCTATATATTAGTCTATGCCTTTTTCTATATTTTTGTCTATATCTCAGTCTATTTCTAAGTATATGTCTTAGTCTATGTTTCATTGGGTTTTGCTGGCCCAAATTCAAAGTTTCTGTGCTAAAGCCAGAAGATCATGTTGACCATTTAAAAGTTATGGATTTTTTGTTGTTGGTTTAGACATGTTGGCATATTCTTTCCAGCCATCTGGTCTATACCCATAACAACATTTTTCGATATTTTATTTATTTCATTTCTATTTCCTTTTCAACTTTTGCTTTTTATTCGTTTTTTTCTGTATTTTCTTTGCAAAAACCCGGTGAAATTTGTTTGGTATTTATTATTCTATTTCATTTAAATTTAAACAAATAAAATATTAAAACAAAAAAAATAATTCAACATCAATGAAAACGAGAAATACAAACATTTGAAAAAATGCGGCCCTCATTCGTTACGCATCAATAAGTTCAGACTATATTTTTTTTCTATATAGAAACAAATTGGACGCATTTTATTTTCATCTAGTCATCTGATGGCCATTTAGACTAAATAGAATTAATCTTTTAAATACCGAAAGTACAAAGTTGGATTCATGAAAAATGGGCAATAAAAAAACTTAGTTTGAGCAAAAAAATTTTATGTTTTTTTAAAGAAATAATTATAACAATTTTTTTGTTGTGTTTAAATAAACTAAGAAATTTTTATTTCTTAGAATTTAGGAGAATTTTTTTAATATTCACAGCACGTGTCGGTGACAACAGGTAGTAAAGTAACGCTTGATTAACGAATTATAAAGAATTGAGAAATATCTAGAATTAAAAATGTAAAATAAAATTATTTAAGAATTTTTTTTTGGTCTAAAGCTTTACCACACAAGAATCAAAATGTATATCTTATGGAAGACTGAGGTCTTGGCTTTCTTATGATGTATAGATTGTCTGCATATATTTGCATATTTATGCTAAAAACAGCATTAGTGAAAAGTATTTAATATAAGTTAATTTTTCAAAAACGCCTAAAAGATATCTAAGTTTTATAGTATAATTGCCAAACATTATTTTTAAGATCTTACTTTCAATTTCAACAAAATGACAGAATAATTGAAAACATTTAATTATGTTTTACTAATTTTCAAAAAAAAAATTGAGGCCCTATGCTCCACTGGGAGTCAAGGATAACAGAAGAAGAAGAATTTTCAAATTTAATTTTTGTTAGTTTCTTCCTTTTATTGTCAAGTGATTTTTGTCTATATAAAATATTGGTTATAAAAATCGTACTAAACCATTTTTTTAATATTATCTAGTATAAAAATTTGTCTAATTTTCCCTTGTCAATTGAATAATAGTTCTCAGGCTTATTGTAATTTCAATTGAAATGTTTGCCAGCAATTGAATAGCTTAAAAAATTCTAAAACACAATAGAAAAAAAATATTACAAAAAATGCATTTAAATCACTTTAAGCAAAAACGTCATAGCCCAAAAATAAAAATGATATGTAAATGAAAATTAAAAAAAAAAAAATATTAAATAGGAAATAACTGAAAAAATTTAACAATATCTACATTCAAATCAAAGAGAATAAAAAAGGCCAAAATAAAGTAGATTTTAATTCCTGACTGTCTTTCCATATTAACAAAATCATCAATAAAAGTTAAACCATTTGGTTTATTAACTTTTTCCATATATAATCAAAAATTCTTTACATTTATTCATTTAAGCAATTTAACACATGATTGTAATTTGCAATAAAATTATTGATTAGCTAAAAATAAAATATTCTAAATGCTTAATTTACTCTAAATTAAATCAAGTAAATGGAATTCGTTTTTTTCTATAATCGTTTTTTTAGTACTTTTTTATAATCTGTTATATGATTTACAAAAATGATGTTATTTTCTATATTTAATTAAGTTGTTAGAAAATTTTAATTGATTAGTTTCATTAAGTAATTGATTAGAAATGCATGCAATCATTTTTTTAATGGAGGTGAAATTTAATTTCTTAATTTAATGACTTTCAAATAGAGATGAATAGATATAAATAGGCGGTACTTTAATATCTATGATAAAATGAAAAATGATGCAAGAGACTTTCAAAAAGTAATCTAGTGACTATACATAATGGGTGTTTTTTTTAGAGGTATAGAACTTCGAATTGAAATAAAACACAAGAAAATCGTTTTAATGTCCATCAATTTGGCTTTATTGGAAGGATAATTTTATGCCATTAATGTTTAAATATGATTTCGGGCATGTGGCCGCCGCGGCTGGCTCGAATAAAGCCAATTTTACAGGTCCAATTTTCAACTACTTTTTCGAGCATATGGGGCCGTATGTTGGCAATAACGCCACGAATGTTGGCTTCCAAGTCCCCTAACGTTTCTGGTTTGTTGGCGTAGACGAGCGACTTCACATATCCCCAAAGAAAATAATCCAGTGGTGTCAAATCGCACGATCTTGGTGGCCAATTGACAGGTTCATTCCGCGAAATTATGCGCTCATCGAATGTTTCCTTCAATAAATCAATTGTGACGTGAGCTGTGTGGCATGCCATCCAATTGGGGAACAAAATAGTCGGTTATCATGGCTCTATACCGGTCTCCATTTATGGTAACTGACTCTCCAGCATTATTTCGGAAGAAGTATGGCCCAATGACTCCACCAGCCCATAGAGCACACCAAACAGTCAGTTTTTGTGGATGTAATGGCGTCTCAAGGGTCTCATGTGGGTTCTCTTCACTCCAAATGCGGCAATTTTGCTTGTTAACGTAGCCATTCAACCAAAAATGAGCCTCATCACTGAACAATTGTTTCTTCGGTGCGCACTGTTCGACGTCGCTGCTGATGTGTATTATCACATAGAGTAAACGTAGTGCGAAAACGATCCATGGTTAACCGAATTAATTGCTCTGATGGACGATTATGTCGACCATAAAATGGACGGAGCTTGCGGTAAACTTCGCGAACTGAACCATTATATTCTAAATAAATTTGCACGATTTGCAAGCGTTGTTCTTTTGTCAACCTGTTCATGATGAAATGGCAAACCAAACTAAATATTAATCACTTGACAGCTGACAAAATGGCCGCCAGTTAAAAAAGTCATGCCAACTTAAAGTTCTATACCTCAATAAAAAACACCCGATATAAGCAAACAAATGGATAATTAACTATCTTTACATTACTTTCGACAACTTAAGGTTCACACAAACAAAGCTATAACCAGAAGCTTATTTCTGGACTATGAAATCTATTCAGAGCCCAGAATGAGTTCCCATCTCCCACTTGATATTTCCTTTATTTGCTCAATATAAATCAACTAAGACATAAACTTAGACATAGACTAAGACATACAATAAGACATATATTAAGACATAGACTAAGATATAGACTAAGACATAGACTAAGACATAGACTAAAACATAGACTAAGACATAGACTAAGACATAGACTAAGACATAGACTAAGACATAGACTAAGACATAGACTAAGACATAGACTAAGACATAGACTAAGACATAGACTAAGACATAGACTAAGACATAGACTAAGACATAGACTAAGACATAGACTAAGACATATACTAAGACATAGACTAAGACATAGACTAAGACATAGACTAAGACATAGACTAATACATAGACTAAGACATAGACTAAGACATAGACTAAGACATAGACTAAGACATAGACTAAGACATAGACTAAGACATAGACTAAGACATAGACTAAGACATAGACTAAGACATAGACTAAGACATAGACTAAGACATAGACTAAGACATAGACTAAGACATAGACTAAGACATAGACTAAGACATAGACTAAGACATAGACTAAGACATAGACTAAGACATAGACTAAGACATAGACTAAGACATAGACATAGACTAAGACATAGACTAAGACATAGACTAAGACATAGACTAAGACATAGACTAAGACATAGACTAAGACATAGCCTAAGACATAGACTAAGACATAGACTAAGACATAGACTAAGACATAGACTAAGACATAGACTAAGACATAGACTAAGACATAGACTAAGACATAGACTAAGACATAGACTAAGACATAGACTAAGACATAGACTAAGACATAGACTAAGACATAGACTAAGACATAGACTAAGACATAGACTAAGACATAGACTAAGACATAGACTAAGACATAGACTAAGACATAGACTAAGACATAGACTAAGACATAGACTAAGACATGGACTAAGACATAGACTAAGACATAGACTAAGACATAGACTAAGACATAGACTAAGACATAGACTAAGACATAGACTAAGACATAGACTAAGACATAGACTAAGACATAGACTAAGACATAGACTAAGACATAGACTAAGACATAGACTAAGACATAGACTAAGACATAGACTAAGACATAGACTAAGACATAGACTAAGACATAGACTAAGACATAGACTAAGACATAGACTAAGACATAGACTAAGACATAGACTAAGACATAGACTAAGACATAGACTAAGACATAGACTAAGACATAGACTAAGACATAGACCAAGACATAGACTAAGACATAGACTAAGACCTAGACTAAGACATAGACTAAGTCATAGACCAAGACATAGACTAAAACATAAACTAAGATATAGACTAAGATATAGACTAAGGCATAGACTAAGACATAGACTAAGACATAGACTAAGACATAGACTAAGACATAGACTAAGACATAGACTAAGACATAGACTAAGACATAGACTAAGATATAGACTAAAAATAGACTAAGATATAGACTAAGATATAGACTAAGACATAGACTAAGACAAAGACTAAGATAAAGACTAAGAAATAGTCGATGGAACACTTTTTCTATAGAAAATTTGTCGATCGAATAATTTTTCTATAGAAAATTTGTCGATCGAATAATTTTTCTATAGAAAATTTGTCAATCGAATAATTTTTCTATAGAAAATTTGTCGATCGAATAATTTGTTAAAAAATTTTTCTACAGAAAATTTGTCGATAGAATAATTTTTCTATATAAAATTTGTCGATCGAATAATTTTTCTATAGAAAATTTGGAGCGAATAATTTTTCTATAGAAAATTTGTCGATCGAATAATTTTTCTATAGAAAATTTGTCGATCGAATAATTTTTCTATAGATAATTTGTCGATCGAATAATTTTTCTATAGAAAACTTGTCGATCGAATAGTTTTTCTATAGAAAATTTGTCGATCGAATAATTTTGCTATAGAAAATTTGTCGATCGAATAATTTTTCTATAGAAAATTTGTCGATAGAATAACGTTTCTATAGAAAATTTGTCGATCGATTAATTTTCTATTTGTCGATCCAATAATTTTTCTATAGAAAATTTGTCGATCGAATAATTTTTCTATAGAAAATTTGTCGATCGATTAATTTTCTATTGGTCGATCCAATAATTTTCTATAGAAAATTTGTCGATAGAATAATTTTTCTACAGAAAATTTGTCGATCGAATAATTTTTCTATAGAAAATTTGTCGATTTAATAATTTTTCTATAGAAAATTTGTCAATCGAATAATTATTCTATAGAAAATTTGTCGATCGAATAATTTTTCGATAGAAAATTTGTCGATCGAATAATTTTTCTATAGAAAATTTGTCGATCGAATAATTTTTCTATAGAAAATTTGTTGATCGAATAATTTTTCTATAGAAAATTTGTCGATCGAATAATTTTTCTATAGAAAATTTGTCGATCGAATAATTTTTCTATAGAAAATTTGTCGATTTAATAATTTTTCTATAGAAAATTTGTCAATCGAATAATTATTCTATAGAAAATTTGTCGATCGAATAATTTTTCTATAGAAAATTTGTCGATCGAATAATTTTTCTATAGAAAATTTGTCGATCAAATAATTTTTCGAAAGAAAATTTGGCGATCAAATAATTTTTCTATAGAAAATTTGTCGATCGAATAATTTTTCTATAGAAAATTTGTCGATCGAATAATTTTTCTATAGAAAATTTGTCGATCGAATAATTTTTCTATAGAAAATTTGTCGATTGAATAATTTTTCTATAGAAAATTTGTAGATCGAATAATTTTTCTATAGAAAATTTGTCGATCGAATAATTTGTTAAATAATTTTTCTATAGAAAATTTGTCGATCGAATAATTTTTCTATCGAAAATTTGTCGATCGAATAATTTTTCTATCGAAAATTTGTCGATCGAATAATTTTTCTATAGAAAATTTGTCGATCGAATAATTTTTCTATAGAAAATTTGTCGATCGAATAATTTTTCTATAGAAAATTTGTCGATCGAATAATTTTTCTATAGAAAATTTGTCGATCGAATAGTTTTTCTATAGAAAATTTGTCGATCGAATAATTTTGCTATAGAAAATTTGTCGATCGAATAATTTTTCTATAGAAAATTTGTCGATAGAATAATGTTTCTATAGAAAATTTGTCGATCGAATAATTTTTATATAGAAAATTTTTCGGTGGAACAATTTTTCTATAGAAAATTTGTCGATCGAATGATTTTTCTATAGAAAATTTGTCGATCAAATAATTTTGCTAAAGAAAATTTGTCGATCAAATAATTTTTCTATAAAAAATTTGTCGATCGAATAATTTTGCTATAGAAATGTCGATCGAATAATTTTTCTATAGAAAAATGGGCTGGTCGATTCTATAGAAAATTTTTCGATGGGACACTTTTTCTATAAAACATTTGTCGATGGGACACTTTTCTTATAGACAATTTATCAATGGGACTCTTTTTCTATAGAAAATTTTTTGATGGAATACTTTTTCTATAGAAAATTTGTCTATGGAGAACTTTTTTATAGAAAATTTGTCGGTGGGACATTTTTTCTATAGAAAATTTGTCGGTGGGACATTTTGTCTATAGAAAATTTGTCGGTGGGACATTTTTTCTATAGAAAATTTGTCGGTGGGACATTTTTTCTATAGAAAATTTGTCGGTGGGACATTTTTTCTATAGAAAATTTATCGATGGGACACTTTTTCTATAGAAAATTTGACGAGCCATTGGATATATTTTCTATAAAAAACTTGTTAGTGGTTAACTTTTTCTTAAGAAAATTTGTCAATCTGACACTAGCAAAAATTTCCGTTCTGTAATTTTTTTTTATCATTCTCACTCATATCATGAAAGTTGAGTCATTTGCATAGATCTCAAAAACTCACTCATTTTAAATACATATGTATTTCTCTTTGATTTAATTAATGAAATCTCTTTTTTTTTATGGAGGTAAAAACGAAGTTAATTGAAATTAAAACTCACCTGTAAACATGAAATAGTTAAAATTAATCCAATGAGTAGATTTCGTTGTTTCTGTAATGCGGCTGATAATGATGATACGGATAATGATGATCGTGTTGTTGATAATGATGATTTTTGTTTAATAAAACGTTTTTCTGGTATCCGCTCGCAAGAGGAGGGAGATTTAAAATGATCCGCTAACATTTTGTTGTTATTGTTGTTAATAATTTTAGAGCTGGAGCTGCCGTGGCTGATCTTATTGATCGTAAATGTACTAAATTTCTGTTTATAGCTGCCGTTTTTGATGTTTTCGTTATTGTTTAAAAACAACAAAATTTTTTGTGATTTAAATTTGTTCAAATATTTATTTATTAGCATTTTTTATTATTACTCAAATAAGTAAAATTTTGTGTTGGTTTTTTTTTCTGTTGCTGTTGTTGTTATTTAACATCCAATTGTTAAATTTGTATCCAAGTTGTTTCCACTTAATTTTTTGCCTAACAAAATTTTGCTGTTTTTTTTGCAGTCGGAGGGTTTTGAGGGGGGGTTGTAAAAAAACTTGTGCGTTTTTTTCTTTGGGTTAATTTAGAAAGAGAGATTTCTTTTTTTTTTTTTTGTTTAACAAAATTAATTTTTGTTGGCCTTAAGTTTTTAATAAATTGGTCATGATTTTAAAATTTTCTTTTTTTGTCATTTGTTTGTATTAAAAATTATTTATGATATGTTAACATTTTTTGTAGTTATTTTTTTTTAATTTTTACTGGAATAGCTGCCGTTCTGTGAAGTAATAAAGAAATAGATAATTTAATTTATTGTTTAAATAATTTAATATTTTTTTTAAATATTCACTACGTTTACAATAATTTTGAGTAGTTGTTAAAAAGCTGAGTTTAATGATGGAAAAAATTTTAAAATTGTTTATTGTTGCGAATAGAGTAAAAATAAAACTTGTTTTACTACGATTTTAAAAAAGCTGAATTAAAGCTCTCTCTCTTCCTCTTTTACTCTCTCTCCCTGTCACAGTTTCCAGCTTAAAGAGCAAAAAGTGTTGCCATACATTTGGTTTCTTAATAAATTTCATTTAACCTTAAATTAAGATTTTTTCTTCTATTTCCTAAGATTCAATCATCTCGAGAATATAGCAGAAAAGCTTTAAACTCCCAGCTTCGCAAGTTTGATTTATACATTGTGGGCAACTTTGAGGTTAGAAGCCAATTTGGCTTTCAAGCTTTCAAATGATTAAATGTTAAGAATTTACCAGTCATTCTTTAAAAATTATTTAGAAAAATTTTAAAAATTTTGAAAAAAATGTCAATAAGTATAAAAGTTAATAATGTCGATTTAGATAATATTTGGCATAATTATCGCACATGGTTTGTGTCAATAATAACAACTATAATATTTTGGAGGGTAAACATTTGTCATTATAACTTCCCAGCAAAACTTTGGTAATGTCAAGTACTCTGGTAACTGATTACCTTGTAATGACTACAACATACCCTCCGAATAACTAATAAGCTATTACAGAAGTACTTATTTTTAATTAAGATGGTAATTTGAACTGAATGGCCCCGGTTCAAATCCCACTAAGACCAACATTTTTTTTTATTTTTTTTTTATTAAAAAAGTCTTTTTAAATGATTTTTGAATTTTAAAAACTTAAATATTACCTTCTGTAAAATAATTTTTGAAAAATTAACTCACGGTAATGAAAAAATACCACCATGAGTTAATTTTGATTATGTAGGTGATGTTGGATAACAAACACGGTTCGGATTGGTCTTAACTTGGTAAGCCCATCATCCTTTATCTCAACTGTGGACACTGACCTCCTCGTATTATCACCAGGGGAACTAGTTTAATACCCATAAGACCGAAAAAATGGGTTAGGACGACGGGCTAGTAACCCACTCTTGGAAAAAACAAATACTATGAAGAGGATAAAATTAGAATAAAAATGTTCCACAACCTAATGTCAGAAGAGGACGTCCGAAACTTCGATGGAAAGACCAAGTAGAGGAACATTTTTCAAAGCTTGGCCCATAAAATTGGAGAATATTTGCACAAGATCGAAGTCGATGAAATTCTAAAATATGCTCGGACTTTGACCTTATCAGGTTGTAACTATAGGCTATTAAAGTAAGTAAGAGTCAATGTTATATAAAAACTTATACAAAAAGGAGCATTTAAATTGTTTAAGTTTTAAAATAATTAAAAAAACGTTTTTATTTTTTATTAAATGCATAAAACATTTAAAAAAAATCACAGAAATATTTTTCCAAAAATTACAACAAAGCAAAAAAGCAGGGAAAACAAAGTTATTGTCAGATGATTTTGGATCTAAAAATAAAAATTGTATATATTAATTATAAGCTGTTAAGTTTTCAACATATGAAGTAGCTCAGTGGAAGAGTCTCCGCCTAGCAGTCGTAGGGGTCTGGGTTCGAGCCCCCATGGGAGCATAAAAAAATGTGTATTTCTTTTAAAAATATTTTTTTTAATAAAACAGCAACAACAAAAAGTTTTTGTTGTTGCCTACCCAAGTCATTACTTTTCTGCAATTGGTAAGTACTTGCCTCCAATGACATCCCCATGTTAATGTAATGACTTAAACAGTGAATGAGTAAGTAGTTCGTGTTCAACAGTTTAGATGTTTAACTCATTATTTGGTAATAAAAAGTTTTGCTGGGTTAGTATTAGCTACTAAATTGTGTTGAATCAAATACTAAATTATAATGGCATATATTTACCCTTCAAAATATCTTATTAGTTATTATTGACACAAACCATAGTTTGTGATAGTTATGCCACGTATACCCTATAATATTCTTTGACAATAAATAAATAATAAATTTTGTCAAAAAAATGTCAATGTGTATAAAAGTTAATAATGTCGATTCAGATAACATTTGGCATAACTATCGCAGATGGTTTGTGTCTATAATATCAACTATGATATTTTGGAGGGTAAACATCTGTCATTATAACTTAGTATTCGCTAATAAATTGTGTCGAATCGAATACTAAATTATAATGGCAGATATTTACCCTCCAAAATACCATATTTGTTATTATGGACACAAACCATAGTTTGTGAATATTATTGGGTATAGCTACGTATACCCAATAATATATAATATATGTTTAAAATTTTCCACCTTTTCACTGAATATTTTTTAAAGGATAACTGATAATATTTGGCATAATTATCGCAGATGGTTTGTGTCAATAATAACAACTATAATATTTTGGAGGCTACTAAATTATGTCGAATCAAATACTAAATTATAATGGCATATATTTACCCTTCAAAATATCATATTAGTTATTATTGACACAAACCATAGTATGTGATAGTTATGCAACGTATACCCTATAATATTCTTTGACAATAAATAAATAATAAATTTTGACAAAAAATGTCAATGGGTATAAAAGTTAATAATGTCGATTCAGATAACATTTGGCATAACTATCGCAGATGGTTTGTGTCTATAATATCAACTATGATATTTTGGAGGGTAAACATCTGTCATTATAACTTAGTATTCGCTACTAAATTCTGTCGAATCGAATACTAAATTATAATGGGAGATGTTTACCCTCCAAAATACCATATTTGTTATTATGGACACAAACCATAGTGTGTGAATATTATTGGGTATAGCCACGTATACCCAATAATATTCTTAAATATGTTTAAAATTTTCCAACTTTTCACGAAATATCTGTTAGAGGATAACTGATCAATTCTTGACATTTCATCGCATTACGCACTTTTTCAATAGCTATAATAATGTTGAGTTTTGTGTCTAAAAAGATGTTTTGCGGGGTAGTCTTTCATATCATATTTCATATCTTTCATATCAAGAAAACAACAGCAGAAGTAGCATTCCTTAATCGGAATCTTAAGATATCCGAGTCGTTCCGGTACGAAAAACCGACTGACGTGGAAACGGCTGAAAGTTATTGGTTATTAATATAAACTTATGATCAAAAAATCTTGTGAACGATGGTTTGTGTGATTCAAAATTGGTGATTTCGACACAGAAGATCAGGAGAGGCCTGGTCAGACGAAAAGGTTTAAAGATGAGAAATAGAAAGTAATTATTACTCGACGAAGATTATGGTCAAACGCAGGAAGCTATTTCTCTATATTTTAAAGCATTGGAATCCCAATCAAAAGCAAGTAAAAAGAGGTCCATTACAAGGTAGCTGATAAGAGCTGCTACAAAAAAAGTAATAGCTTCTTTTCTGTGTAACCAACCTATTATATTTGAATTTTATAGATTGATCTTAAGAATTCGGACCATGAAACAAAAATTTGGATATGATTTACTTCAATTATTTTTCAAATATATTAATATTGCAAAATTCATTAGCCACCCTTTAAATTGCAGCCAAGTGACATTGAAAGGCGATTTGTCATATAGGAAGTGATCCTTGGACCCTACAAAAAGATGTAATTGCTACTGAACGAAAAAAGTCATATGTAAAGAATCAAAGCCGAAGTCGATTTTCCATGACGGGTGTTTTGTATTTTTGACAGTTGAAATCTGGTCTGACAACCACTAAAGATTTGATTCGTTTGAAGAGAACTATCAACGAAAAACGACCTGAATATTTGACCAGACTCGAGGTCATAATCTTTCATCATGACAACGCTCGGCCACGTGTAGAAAGACCATTCAAAAGCTATTTGGAAAACAAAGGATGGAAAATTTTCGCTCATTAGCTTATAGCCCAGATCTTGCACCTTCTGACTACCATTTGATCGATGTTGAAGGACCTTACTTCACTTCATAACAAGGTATTAGAAATTGTCTTTACAACCGCAACAGAAATTGTCTTTAAAACCGAAACAGTCTTTTTTTAGCGGAATCCATGTGCTACCAGAAAAATTAAAAAAAAATAGGGGCTTACGCTGGAAAATACTTTGAATAAGATATAAGCTTTCAAGCAAATTGAACATATTGCTTTTGTGTGTTATTTCCATAATTTTTGGATTAGCGGTACATTAGTTACATTTATGCACACGGAATGGCTGGTTAGAGCAAAAGCACTGCCTTAAGACCAGTTCTGATATGTCATCCGGCCCAGGAGACTTCTTCTGTTATCCTTGACTCCCAGTGGAGCATAGGGCCCAGGAGACTTACTATTGTTGAAATCAATTAAAATCCTTTTAATGGTACGGACTAACACATAGATAGCGATAGTTTTAAAGCATTCACCAATTATTCCGTTAGTACTAACCTTCAAAAGACAGCTATTAAATTTTAATGATATTCTTATCATTAGTTTTTGAGTTATTGTGGCACTACTTTTGATACTTTAAAAACAATGGATCAAAAAAAAAATATATTGAGTGTTTTAATTTTACACCACTTCTCAATGGGAAAACTGGCGTTCGAGCTAAGCAATGGCTATATTATGGGAGACAATCCGTTATCTGTTGGTTTGCTGATTTTAATAGTGGTCGTTCAGACACCGATGTTTACGGAATACAATGGATGTCGAAATTAGGCGTAAAACCCGAAAACATCAAAAGATACAGAAAATCATTTTGAGCGATCAAAAACTGAAATTGTGTGATTTAGCTGACATCGTACAGATATAAAAAGAACGTGAATGCTTTATATTGCATGGGCATTTGACTATGAGATAGCTCTTCGCAAAATGTCTCTCAGGGGAAGACCCCTACTTATGCAATGTTCCATCACAATGATGGAACAAGGAAAATAGGTTATGGGAGGGGGAGTTGTGTTTGTGGACCTCTACGAGGTGCGAATTCCACATTTTCTCCGTAGTGAGTTGTTCGGTCTATAAAGATAAGAAATATAGTAGGAGAAAGAACAGAGCCATACGGTATCACTGAATTAATCTTGAACTAGTTTGGAGAGATCCCATTTATAACCACTTGTATGGTGCGATCTCTGAGGAAGGTCGATATAAAGTTTAGCTAGAAGTGCTCCGTGCCACCCTGTATCAAACGCCTTCTAAATATCCAGAGCCACAACTATACTTTCGCTTAAACGATGTATTGATTGCCAGGTGAAAAGATTACCTAATGGACGCGCAATTGTCGAAGAGCACTACTTCAAGACCAGTGCTGGAATGCCATCCGGCAATTTAGACTTATTTGTATTGAGATCCGGTGAACCTCGTACAAAGGTCTTTTTTGAAGCAAAAATAGTTTTTAAGAGTGGTATTGAGCTGCACTCGATTGAGATTATAGTGGTGAATTTTGATCATGTAACTTTTCATCGAATGTATTATGTTTGGCATAGTACAAGTACTTATCCAAGCTCCGTCAACGGTTGACTTTTTTTCGGAAAGTATGAACAATATAAGTAATACATCATTCTTTAATAGAGTAGAATCTAGTGATGTTCCAACATTCTTAATCCTTTCAACGAATGCCAGTAAGGCTCGAAAACGGTTCTTGGGCAAGAGATCCACGTGAAAAAGTTGATGCTTTTGCCAATCACTTTGAAAAGGTTTTTACTCCAAACGAAACAGACTCTAACATAAGTCCTGATTAAGAGGTCTTCTGGAATTGACATAATTTCTCTGACAATGATTATCCATCTTCCAATTACAGCTACAAGAATTTTATTATTTATATACAACGCGATTTTTCGTTTGGGATATTTTCCAATGTCCTGGAAAATATCAGAAATCGTTATGATTCCAAAACCAGGCAAGGACATTACTCAAGTTTCATCTTATAGGCCTATAAGCTTACTTTCGATTATGTTGAAATTGTTTGAAAAGCTACTTATTTACACTTTAAGCACAATCATAAATTGGATGGATATTATTCCTGATCATCAATTCGGTTTCCGCGAATGTCATGGTACAGTTGAATAAGTACATAGAATAACAACAATGATCAGGAAGGCCTTCGAAAATAAACAATACTGTTCCGCCTTGTTCATTGATATTTCACAGGCATTCGATAAGGTCTGGCATGGGGGACTTGTAAGCAAAATTGTAAATCTGCTTCCAGCAAGTACACATAAGCTCTTAAAAAGTTATTTGTCCAATAGAAACTTCCGAGTTCGATCAAAAGATGAATACTCTTCTCCTAGAAGTATCGCTGCTGGAGTTCCACAAGGTAGTATATTGGGTCCCTTGTTATATATTATCTTTACAGCAGATATGCCAACGAATGCTCAAACATACACATCCACTTTCGTAGATGATACTGCATTCATTAGTACTCATTCCGATTCCAAAATTGCTTCTGCATTATCACAATCCCATATTCATGAGTTTCAAGCATGGCTGAACAGATGGAAAATTAAAGTAAATCCGACCAAGTGCGTTCATATAACGTTTACTCTAAGGAGAGAAAACTGCCCTGCAATTAAAATTAACAACGTGACCATCCCCGAGAGTTCTCACGTTAAGTATCTTGGTGTTCATTTGGATCGCCGCCTTACGTGGTCCCACCACATTGACAGCAAGATAACTCAGATAAAATTAAAATTCGCTGAACTAAACTGGCTTATTGGCATACAATCTGCTTTAGAGTTAGACTACAAGGTCTTTTTGTATGAAACGACAATTAAACCAATATGGACCTATGGTATTCAGCTATGGGGAACGGCTTCTACCTCGAACATCGCCAAATTACAGAGACGACAATCCAAGTGGTTACGTTTAATAACCTGCGCCCCTTGGTATATACGAAATAACAACATTTATTAAGACTTGAATGTTCCTCTTGTCCAAGGAGAGATTAGAAGGTTCTGTACCAAATACATCTCCAAGCTGCAAGTTCACTCAAATCATCTAGCAAGGCAGCTTTTGCATCATCAACGACTAAGAAGGATGGATACCTTGGACCTGGTCAGCTAGGACCTTTTTATCTATTGTCACTGAACAATTTCCTATTAATAATCTCTATATAATTTCCGTTAGATTAAGATTTGATTACTTATTGTTATTTTCTTAACAGAAAGATTCAATAATAAAATACAGGCTAAAAAAAATAAATACATTTTGTTTTGTAGGAAGTGAAAAAATCCTAAAGATGGCAACACTTTTTTTTCTCAAACTCACTCTCTTTTTTGTTTACTATTACAAAAATTTAATGATTTGGCGAATAAATGAAACTTTAAATGTTGGTAAAATAAAAATTGCTACAGTTTAAAAGAAACCCAATAATTATAGGAAATTTGGAATACTTCAAATATTTTTCAAAACTATTTTTTAACTAATATCTGAGTCATTAGTTTATTTAACTAATCAAATATTTGTTAATAACATTTGAGTCATTTTGTTTAAAGAAAAAACATTATTAAAAGGTTTCTTTCCAACTCTGTAAAATACTGCAAAATGACAGATAGAGAGCGAAATTCGAAGTCGAACTTAAACAAAAAAAAAAAAACAAGTAAGAGTGTTATATTCGGCTGTGCCGAATCTTATATACCCACCATCAAGTTGTGTTAAATTCAGAAACAGGGTGCAGCTAATTCAAAATCTGGACCTCGCTAAGCTAATTGGTATTGTTGGTAAAACCTTAGGACTAAATTCGGTTGCCGTAGCTCTATAGTTCAACAATTAAAAATATTTTAGTGGTTTCCCCAGTATTCACTTTGATCAAAATTCGGTCTCATAACCGGGTATAGTTTTACATTAATTAGTTGTTAAATACTTTTCGTTAATATGTAGTTAGGCTAAACACGTTAATAGTAATACGACAGGTCCATATATTTCGTTAGGAGTTCCTAATGCATTAATCATATATAAAGTCTGGGCTGAACATTGATTGATGCCTATCTAATTTCATAGGTGCAATCTTAATATAATGAATGTACCTCCAAATATTTTTGATTGTAGATATAAAAAGGGGATGTTATATATATAAAAATTATAGCCAAATGTTGACCGATTTTAACAAAATTTTACACACTGGCTGGTATATATATGGAGCTTATTCTTGCAATTTAGTGACCATAGCTATCATAGTTTTAAATTTAATAGCTTTTAACTGGCCTTTGCTAAAATTTTTGGTTTCCGTGAGTGTTTTTTATATGAAACTTCCCTATTTTAAATTTATTCGTCATAGCTATTAGAATTGTATTCAATTTATCAGCATTAATGTGTTTCCCGGGGCGGGGTTATATGGGAGCTCTAACTAAATTTGAACCGATTTTGTCCATTTTCAACACACATCTTTTTCAAGACATCAAAAATACTTTTGTAAAGTTTTGTCCCTCTAGCTCTTTTCGTTAAGGCGCTATCGTGCTTTTATCTGACGGACAGACGGACATAAACAACCTTTTCTTTATGTATCGGGTGTTTTTTATTGAGGTATAGAACTTTAAGTTGGCATCACTTTTTTAATATATAATAATATTTAGTTTGGTTTGTCATTTCATCAATCGTGCAAATTTATTTCGAAAAAAATGGTTCAGTTCGCGAAGTTTACCGCAAGCTCCGTCTATTTTATGGTCGACATAATCGTCCATCAGAGCAATTAATTAGGTTAACCATGGATCGTTTTCGCACTACGTTTACTCTATGTGATAATACGCATCCGCAGCGACGTCGAACAGTGCGCACCGAAGAAACAATTGCCGCTGTAGAGCAAAGTGTTGAAGAGGACCCGAATGAATCGATTCGCCACCGTGCACAGCAATTGGAGCTTTGTCCATCAACTTTATGGAAGATTTTGCGCAAAGATCTTGGCTTACGACCTTACAAGATCCAGCTTGTGGAAGAATTAAAGCCGCGAGACCATGCAATGCGTCGTGATTTTGATGTATGGGCCGAAAATGAGATTGATCTCGATGCTGATTTTCATCGCAAATTGGTCAATTGGCCACCAAGATCGTGCGATTTGACACCACTGGATTATTTTCTTTGGGGATATGTGAAGTCGCTCATCTACGCCAACAAACCAGAAACGTTAGGGGACTTGGAAGCCAACATTCGTGGCGTTATTACCAACATAAAAAAAAGTTGTTGAAAATTGGACCTGTAGAATTGGCTTTATTCGAGCCAGCCGCGGCGGCCACATGCCCGAAATCATATTTAAACATTAATGGCATAAAATTATCCTTCCAATAAAGCCAAATTGATGGACATTAAAACGATTTTCTTGTGTTTTATTTCAATTCGAAGTTCTATACCTCTAAAAAAAACACCCATTATTTTTGTGTTTCCATAAGTTTTTTATATGGGAGCTATGGTCAAATGTTGACCGATTGTGACAAAATTTAGCACACTGGCTGGCATTGACATAAGACTTTCTTGTGCCTTATTTAGTCTTAGTAGCTTTTGTAGTTAAGGAGCTATGACGATTTTATCTGACGGACAGACGGACATAAATCCCCTTTTCTTTTTGAATTTTTGTGTTTTCGTAAGTTTTTTATATGGGAGCTAGGTCAAATGGTGACCGATTGCGACAAAATTTTGCACACTGGCTGGCATTGATATAAGACTTTCTAGTGCCAAATTTGGTGGTTATATTTGTTACACTTTTAGATTTATTAGCATTTAAGTGTATTTTAGGTGAAATTTAGGCTGTTTTCGTAAGTTTTTTGTATGAGAGCTATGGCTAAATGTGAACCGATTTTGATGAAATTTTACACGCTGTCTAGGGCTAATGTAAAACTTCCATATACCAAATTTTATCATCATAGCTGCTATAATTTGTCAATTATTAACAAATAAGCGATTAGCCTAGACGAGGTTATACGGGAGCTATGGTCAAATGTGAACCGATTTCGCCCAATTTCAATACCAAAATTTTTTAGAGATAAAGAATATTTTTACTAAGTTTCAGTGACCTAGCTCCTTTCGTTTAGGCGTTATCGTGATTTCAACAGACAGACAGACAGACGGACAGACAGACGGACATGGCTCAATCGTCTTAGAATTTCATAAGGATTCAGAATATATATCGTTTTTGGTTTTTGAGCCAATATTAAGGAAATTACAAACGGAATGACAATCTCAATATACTCCCCATTCTTTTTGATGGTGGGTATAAAAACTGGTTGTTGACGTTTGTATAAATCCTAAACCAAAACCAAGTACAAACTAATAAACCATAAATAAAACAAGTTTTTTTTTAATTTTTTTGTCTGCTTTGGTTTAATGTTTAACATATTTATATTGAGTTTTGTTTGGTTTTTTGCGTTTTTTTCTCGTATTTAGGACAAGTTATTTTGTGGTTTGTTTTGAAGTTTTAGAAATAATTTTGAATTTTTTGTTAAGTTTTTTTTTTTTTTTTTTTGAAAGTGTTTTGGGATTTTTAAATTTTTTGTTAAATTTTTAATGAAACTTGATTTTATAAAAAAAAAATGTTTTGGGACGAACTCATAAATAAGGAGAAGGAACTAAATTCGTTTGAATTAATATTCAAAAATTTCAGAAAACGAGTTCAGAAATAAGACGTAATTTCAAATCCATATGAAAGATTTTACAAAATTTTACATATTTAATAGATTTGTAATTCCAATTAATCTTATTCGAAGAGACTCATCTTATATTTAAAAATTAAGAGCCATTTATTCAGAAAGTTTAAAGCGGTTTGAATAAAGCATATATCACATCCATAAAATCCAAACCGGCTCTGGATACTCTTAGTATTTAACTTGGTATCATCTTTTCATTATACAGGTATTAAATCGCTTGTTAGGGTTTCAGACAAAATACTTATATCATATTTTAATAGTCAAATAAGTCAGGAGATGATATCCATATATAAAAACTCTTGACGATATCTCATCCGCAACAACTCTTATAATACGATCTCTGATAAAAGTTAGTGAAGTTAAACTTCACTAAAATCAATAAATTTTGATAGAAGTGCTCCATATCACATTCTATCAAATGCCTTGGAATTATCAAGAGCTACAACTTTACTTTCCCCAAAACGATGAATAATACGGCACTATTTTTCTGATAGGAAGGCAAATACATCACCCGTAGAGCGACCTCTACGTTGGCCATATTGCCGGTCTTGAAGAAAGTTATTCCAGATATTTGACAAGATTTTAGTTTATTATACTTTTCATTACTATAGAAAGTGTAGTTGTTCTACATTATTGGGCGGTAATTTTCGGGGCAATTTCACCTTTTTGGGGTATTTAGGTTACATTTGTTAGTCTTGAGTCCCAGTGGATCATTGGGCCTTAACCATCCTTTTATATCGGATTCTATTGCAAGATGAAAGACATACGTTATTCCAAGAATAGTTTGCAACTCGGCATCAATAGACTTTCTCCACGTTCTAGCAGGTGCACCAACATGACGGCCTCTTTCCTGTGGATTCCAACGAAACGCTTGTCAAGCAATGTTGGTATTTGCCTTCACGTGTGTACTCTATCCATCGCCATTTCCGTTGACATAACTCTATAGAAACAGGGATTTTATTTGTCGCTTTAAGTCTTAAAGTTTAAGAAGATCTTCATTTCTTATGCGGTTCGGCCACCATATATTAAGGATTTGCCGTAAGCATTTGTTTGCAAAGGTTTGCAGGCGCTTATCATAGGCATATGTGAGTTTTCAAGTTTCCCAGCCGTACATGATGGACTTGAAATTCGAGTTGTATATTCGTAACTAGATTGTTGTTGATATTTTCCGAGATTTCCAAATAGCTCGGAGAATGCCGATTACAGATATTGCCTTGTTAATACGCTATTTAATATCCTCATCGGCGCCACCTTTTACAGATACCAAACTTCCAAGATAATTAAAGGTGACAAGATATATCCTTGTCTTACTCCAGTAGTCACTTCGAACGGATTTGGCAATATACCCTTGTGTAGAATTCGCTTTTCTAAAATTCCCCATAGATAGCTTCTGTTGACACTGTCGAAGACCTTCATAAAGTCGATAAACGCTAGGTAAATAGGGGTGCAGAATTCATTACATTGCTCTGGTACTATTCTTACTCTATTGATTAGATCAACACAAGAACGGTTCTCTCTGAACCCGAACTGCTTGTCGCGGAGTGTACAGGAAAAAGCGTCTGATATTCCATTCAAAATTACTCCGATATTCTATTCAAAATTTGTTCGGAATTGGAATTGCAACCTTTCAACGCATAGGAAATTCACCGGAATGGAATAAAAAGCTGAAAAGGTTGGTTAATGAACGAGCTAAAGATGAAGAGCCCTGCTTCCATACCAGTACTTTTATGCAATCTGGCCCAGGATTTTAAAGAATAGGCTAGACATAGTCACAAATACTCTTTCAAGCATGAGCAGCGGCTGATTGCTTTCCGGCAAGTATGAACTACTTGCAAAGAACTCAGCCATAAGTTTTGCTTTATCAAAGTATTCATTCCCAACATTATAATATTGTGATGAATTGTGTACACAACAATCGCCAGCAATAATAATTTTGCTGTTCGGACAGTTCTCGTGTATCTTCATTATGGTTTTAGAGAAAGCGTCGAAGCATGCCATTGTTGCATCCCCTTCTGAGTTTGGACTTCTATAGGTGCAGAAATCCGAAGTGTACAGTATACTTCCTGATTGTGAATTTTACCTCCAGTTTTCAAATAATCTTTAGATCCATATTACAGTTTCTAATGCCATAGAAGACCAGTAAGAGTTATGAGAAGTTTAACTATATTTTCTGTAGTTCTATTCAATATCCGATGAGGATACATTTTTCCAAAGCTCCGCATATTCGGATAGTTTTATAACTTCCATCTATATATCTACTTAGATGGCAGAGCTTCTCTTTGAACTGAAATATATATTAATATTAAAACAAATCAACCAAGGCATTAATTACAAATTAACTTGTGCGAAGAGAGAGTGTAGTCCTTTAGAACAAGGGTTACGGAAATCATTCCAGTTCATTAAACAAAATTCTTCCATTATTCTTGCATTGGAGGGATGGCATGCTTTAATGCCAATCTTTGAAGTCTCCAATCCTCGTTCATCTAAGAGTGTCACTATTGATTGCCTCTAGTCAAATATTGCATTGCTTTAGGAACTATGAAAAAGTGTAAAGGCAGTAACTCTGAATGTAACTCTGTAGCTAGTTCTCTTTGTAGTGCGCCATGCCATACTCTGGTCCGCGTATCTCCAATATCACTTTTATCGTTTTTTAAAAACCGAGACTGTTAAAATATATGTTGAGTTCAACGAATATATTTCATAGTGATTTATCACGACCAGAACATCGAGAGCTTCTAATTCTATTGGTTACAGCATTCATAAATAGTTATAACTGCTAAATATTATTGGAATACCTAGCAACTTTGGGCTATTAAGCCTCATAAATCATTGCTCCTATTCCTAAAAAGCTGGGCCGGCGAGTGATTGTTTGCGAATAGCAAATATTGGAAGTTAAATATTTAGGATTCGACCAATAAGTATTGATATAAGAGCATCGTGCTACATCGAATATTTTGCAAATCCATTTTTGAAAGTGTCAAACATTATTAGTCGTTATATTATATGTTCCTGAACATCAGCCCTGACAGTACCATCACAGCAAAAAAGTAGCATCCGAACCTGGCAAATTTTTATGTTGTATTTCGACGGAAGTTTTGTAGATACCAAACTTCCAAGATAATTAAAGGTGACAAGATACATCCTTGCCTTACTCCAGTAGTGACTTCAAACGGATTTGACAATATACCCTTGTGTAGAATTCGATTTTCCAAAATTCCCCATAGATAGCTTCTGTTAACACTGTCGAAGACCTTCATAAAGTCGATAAACGCCGGAAGTTTTTTGTTAGCAGCACGAGTTAGAAAGAATAAGTTAAAACTCGAAAACTTGCAAAAACTTTAGAAGATCTTTCGCAATACTTCTGTTGATATAGAAAGCTTTCGAGTTTCCATTCTTTTTAGACATCCTCGGCTATATATGGATCATTGCAGATATACTTCCTCGATATTTATTGCTAGTTGATCAACGATAATTCTGAAACAGTTTATATGATCAACTAGTTTATACGATCAACTAGATCTAATTAGATCCATGGAAATTGGCAGGTATAGTATATTCAGCGTTTCAGAATCCGTGGTTCTTAAACAGTGACTCCACGATGTCGCAATGTATTGCAGGGTGCTAGGAGCCAAATCTCTATAAATGGCACCTAATACAATTATTCTCCTTCAATTTGGAATTTTTGGATTTTCGTAAGAAGGTCTTCCTGTAGCTCAGGTTATAGGTGTGTGATCTTAGTGCAGGTATATATGTAGAGTTTGTTTGGATTATATTAAGTTGTAGCCTTGGCTATGATGTTTGACCTAATGATTTGTAACGATAGATTTACAAATAGTTAATTCCTTTCTCTGATATCGATTGATTTAGGTATTAAAGTCTATTGGAATCCTGGGTGCTAGAAGTCTCATTACAAAAATTTCCAAAATTCAGAGACTTCACTGTGAGATTCTGGCACAGTCCAATATTTTACATGGGCTGGTAGGTCCACAACATGAGAGTCAATTATTAAAATCTTTCATTTCCCAAGTGTCTCTCGAAGCATCGAGATCTACTCCAGGTTTACAGCGCTTTGTACGAATTCTACCTGATATGGTGTCTGTTATAGTGAATTTAATATCATGCCTGGATTGCGTTCTCTCAACCAGATATATCAGCAGTTCCGCATCCATCTTTTATGGATGCCGGTTCACAAAGACATACCAAGGAACTGTAGAGTAGACGAGTAAGCAAGACATGGGATTATCATAGAAATGACTAGCAAGTGTCCCGAAATATTTTAGAACTATTGATATTTTTGAAATTTATCAATTTATTCTCAGGCCTGGATTGCTGTTGTTCTCTTAACCAAATGAATTGGCAGTTTCGTATCCACCTAATGATTTGTAACGATAGATTTACAAATAGTTAATTCCTTTCTCTGATATCGATTGATTTAGGTATTAAAGTCTATTGGAATCCTGGGTGCTAGAAGTCTCATTACAAAAATTTCCAAAATTCAGAGACTTCACTGTGAGATTCTGGCACAGTCCAATATTTTACATGGGCTGGTAGGTCCACAACATGAGAGTCAATTATTAAAATCTTTCATTTCCCAAGTGTCTCTCGAAGCATCGAGATCTACTCCAGGTTTACAGCGCTTTGTACGAATTCTACCTGATATGGTGTCTGTTATAGTGAATTTAATATCATGCCTGGATTGCGTTCTCTCAACCAGATATATCAGCAGTTCCGCATCCATCTTTTATGGATGCCGGTTCACAAAGACATACCAAGGAACTGTAGAGTAGACGAGTAAGCAAGACATGGGATTATCATAGAAATGACTAGCAAGTGTCCCGAAATATTTTAGAACTATTGATATTTTTGAAATTTATCAATTTATTCTCAGGCCTGGATTGCTGTTGTTCTCTTAACCAAATGAATTGGCAGTTTCGTATCCACCATTTATGGGTGACGGTCCGCAAAGACAGACCAAGGAACTATTATTTAGAATTTCCATATAAACTAGAACTACTCGCATGACTCTGGATGTAGACTGTGACCAAGAAAGCATGTAATACTCGGAGTGTGTATATAATGCTCCTAGTATTCCAGGTACATGTGGGCCAGTTAAGATTGAAAGCCTTTTCATAGCTTGCTGTTAGGCTAAAGATGCGTCGAGGGAAGTCCATAAAACAAATTCTTCGCACTTTTAAGATCAAGGCAATATGATTGATATCTGCGTACTTAAGAGCCATTGATAAAACTTTAGCTGGCACAATGGACTTAAGAGTCTAAGTGAGTCTGATTACCAGACACTTATACTGACTGTATAAGATTCAATTTTCAGACCTGACTTGCTGCAGTTGCCTCAAACAGATATCTCAGCAGTTCCGTATCGATCACACCAAGGAATTATACCTAACATTTTCGATATAAAATAGAACTTCTGGCATGTCTCTAACCACATGTAGTGCAGAAAAAGCATGTAATGCTCCGAGTATGTATGTATTGCTCCTAGTATTCCAGAAATATATGGGCCGCTTTAGATAAGAAAACCTATCACAAATTGCTGTCAGGCTAAAGATGCGGCAAGGGAAGTCCATAAAACATATTCTCGGCACCTGCGCTGTTCTGTTGTATAGTAGGGAACCGAATCATATTTTTATATGATAACAACCTATATGGTTGATATCTGTCTACTTAAGAGCCTTTTTAAGCGATCCAAATGGTTCAACTGGGTGAGCCGGTGATAGATATAATTTTTGCTACCACAATAAACTTAACGGTCTAAGTAAGCCTGAGTACCAGACTTTCACACTAATCTTCTTCTGTTATCCTTGACTCCCAGTGGAGCATAGGGCCTCAATCTAATCTAACATAGTCCAACTTCTAAAAACGATTTCTTGAATTTAATTTCTTCCTTTTTATAGGGTTTGAAAAGAAGCTTTTCGATTTTAAAATTTTTCTAAATTTAGTTTGATTTTTTTTTTCAAATTTTGATTTATTTTCCAATTTTTTATTAAATTTTTCAATTAAATTCTTTTAAGGTTGTCAACACTTTTTGCATTTTAATTTCAGTTTTTTTTTTACTTCTTGTTTTTCTTTTATATTTCTTGGCTTTTTAGTTAAAAACGTGTTTAAAATATTTTATTAAAAGAAATTTATGGCTTAAAGGTGAAATTTTTATTAGTTTTTGGGTTTTTTATGGGGAGTTGTTGTTACTGATTTAATGATGATCACACAGACACTATTTTTTCCTGATTTTGAGAGGGTTTGGTTTTAGAGGTTTCAAAAATTTTTAGGATTTTTTTTTTTTGGAAATTTTAGTATTTTGGAAAATTTTATATAAATTATAAGTTTTAGACATTTTGGAACTTTTTGAATTAAAATCTGAAAAAAACGAGATATTTTAGATATTCTGCAGCTGATTTGAATGTTTACATTGTGTGACGTTTGCCAAGAGCAAAGAGCAAAGAGAACAAGTGAACAAAGAATAGACGGATAAAGACACGACGACAACAAACGAAAACAACAAAAATGCAAAGGTATGTGATGGAATAAGTGTAGAAAAAAAAACTCGAGACGAAAACAAAATCAACACAAGAGATAGACCATCATTACAAGACGTTAATGTACGTTAATACGGCGCACGCACGACGTTCGTTCACTTGATAGACAATTTTTACAACAAAAACACACAATACAGATATTTTTTTGGATGAACGTTAACACAAGAAAAAAAAGCGAAACTCCACAAATGACTTTCATTATTTTTGGACGAGGGAAAGGAAATTGCTAAAAGTTTTAAGACTTAAAACTTTTCAAAATCATTTTAAAATTTTCAATTTTTGTTTTTTTTTCGAAAATATTTTTGAAATCTTTGCACTTGTTATAGGTATTTTCCATTATTCTTTCTTTATACAATTCTAAACACACCTTCTTTACACACACTAACAAAATTTTCCGAACAACAAAATAAAATACAACTTTTCTTCTATAATTTTTCAAATTTTTGCTTTAATTTTCATTTCCTTATTGTTGTTGTTTTTTCTCTTCTATTTTGTATATATTCTTCTTTCATTTTATTTAATTCATATTTTCCACTTGTTTTTTTTTTCTTTTATTCGTATATTAATTAATTTCCCGCACTCTTCTCTTCATTTCTATACATTTTCTTCTTCAAATTTGGGGATAAATTCCCAGCAAACAACAACAAATACTCACACAAACACACACTTTCCGTATAAAGCAGACCCGTTGGTTTTTGTGAACACACTCACGCACTTGGTGCAGACAAAACAACAACAAATAAATACAATTATTTTTTGTTGTTTCTCCACCGAAACACACACGCACGCACTCCAATAGAGACAAACTGACAGGCATACACTGAAAGACAGACACGTTTTCAACAAAAAAAAAATGATTTTCACACAACGATTTTTCCGACGACGCGTTGCGTTCTCGTTCACGGTTTCAACTCGAATGAATGGAAATTTCTCAAAATGTGTGGGAAAAAATTCCACTCAGTGAGAGACAAAATAAAAATGCAAACAAAAATGGGAAACGGAAAGAGAGAGAAATAGCAAAATAACAATAACATCAGACAAGGGAAGAAAAAAGTACCAAAGTGTTAAAGTAATAAAGAAATTTAAAAACTTTAATATAAAAAATTAAAAAAAAATATATTTTAAAAATTAAATCAAAAATAAAATTCTAAAAATTATTAAAAATATATAAAAATTCAAAATTTGATGTCACATTAATATCGCAGAAATATTAAAAGTTTATCTTTTCCTTCTTTGTTACCCATCACTGGTTTGTTTATGTTTTCCATTATTTGTTTAGTTTTCTTATTTCCTTTCTGTCTCGTTTTTCTTATAAGAGTGCGAAACTGTTGTTATTTTTGTAGGAGTGTTGCCATGTGGGAATTATTACATTAAACAAGTAAGAGTGTTATATTCGGCTGTGCCGAATCTTGTATACCCACCATCAGGTTGTACGAGAGCAAATGTGGTATTGTTGATAATATACACAGAGTTACTAAAGTATACGTACGACCAACTGATTGCTTGTTTTATAAAAATTTGTACAAATATTTTTTGCTTTTTTCTAATTTTTAATAAATATTGGTCTTAATAATTAAAGAGTGTTTAAAAAATGCAGCCAAGTTTTTTTGTTAAGAAAATACGACCGTGAAACTCTCAAAACGCATTCCTGAAAAGTTACAAAAGTATACATACGCACTTTGTTTTTAAAGTACCGTTATAAATGCCGCTAGGAATTTTATAGAAATGCATCTTTTTCATTAGTAGAAGTTGTTAAGGTTAAATACGCACTTGATTTTTCCGCGTTTTGTTATCTAATAAGAAATTATAGTAAAAATGCCAAAAACTCGAGAAATTTCCGAAGAAATTAGAAAATTGGTAATAAAATTAAAGAATGAAGGCAAATCTCTTCAAAAAATAGGTGATATATTAAGTCTACCGAAATCCTCAGTACAAACAATAATAAAAAACTTTGAAAAAAAATGGAAATTATGCCAGCAAACCACGCTCTGGTCGTCCCTCTGTGCTGAGTGAGAGAATGCAAAGGACGATTATCAGATCACTGAAAGAAAATCCGAAGCAAAGTGCGGTCAAAATAAATCACAAACTGGAGTCCTGTCATGGTACCAGAGTATGCACCCAGACAGTTCGTCGTTGCATTAAAAAAAGTGGCTTTGTTAACAGAGTTGCAAGGAAAAAACCTTTGCTTCGAGCCGCAAATGTATCAAAACGCTTGGAGTATGGAAAAAATATAAAAATATCCACATAAGTGATCCTACGTTTTGGGAACGTGTAATATTCACGGACGAGTGTAAGCTTATGGGTTTTGGAGGAGACGGACGTGCCAAAGTTTGGAGAAAACCCAATAAGGAGTTCTTACCACAAAATGTAAATTCCACTGTAAAACATGGTGGAGGCTCCTTAATGGTCTGGGGATGTATGGCCGCAGGTGGTGTTGGATGCCTAAGGTTTATTGAGGGAACAATGGATAAGACCGCGTATATCGAAGTTTTAAAGGACAGTTATCTTCCTAGCGTCAAGAAACTTGGTTTAGAGGAAAATGGAATATTTATGCAAGATAATGATCCTAAGCATTCCTCTAAAATAGTTAGGGAATGGTTGCTGTATAATGTCAAAAAGCAATTACAGCATCCACCTCAATCGCCAGATTTAAATGCTATTGAGCATTTGTGGGATCATCTTAAAAGAGTCATTCAAAAAAGGAATATAACGTCTATCCCTACATTAAAACAAGCATTGATAGAAGAGTGGAATTTAATTTCTCCGGAAACGACCAAAAAATTGGCGTTGTCAATGCCTACTAGACTGTCAGCTGTTGTGGAAGCCAAAGGACGCCATACCAGATATTAAAATGTATTTTTTTTTTAATTTTTAAAGTCGTACGTATACTTTAGTAACTTTATACAAAAGTGAAATATGAATCAGTTTTAGTTTTGATAGATATTGAAGTACATTTTTAATTTTGTTTTTTGTTAATTTTGTTTAATTTTGTTATTATTTTTATAAGAAATATAAATGTTTGACAAAAACAAACACATTTTATTTGTTTTTTTCACCAAAACATCGAAATATGGTACCGTATTTGGACTAAATTCGGTTGCAGTGGTATAGCTATTATAGTTCAACATTTTAAAGTATCTAAGTGGTTTCCCAAGTATTTACCTTGGGAAAAATGCTGTTTCATAACCGAATATAGTTTTACATTAATAAGATGTTTCGTTGTGCCATAAACATGTTGATAGCAAAACGACAGGTTCAAAATTTAGTGCCCATACCTGACATACAGGGGTGTCATAGAAACCAATTTTATTGGTATTGGTTTTAAAAACGACAAAAAAATTAAATTGGTGTCATGAATTCCAATATTAATGTTCGAGCTACATTTTCTATTGGTTTTATGTGTCACAGAAAATATTATTATTGGTTTAGTATTGGAAATAAACCAAGCAACTTACAGTTAACAGATTTTATTTCAAAATTGGTCTATCAATTTAAAACAAAGGCGTTACTGGCCAACTGGTGCCTTTTTCGATTTAAAGATCCACTAAGAACAGATTTTTGAAAATTTGGCCCTGTGGGGGATTAAAAAGGGAAAATTCAATAACGCTATAATTCCCAAACTAAAAACAATAGAACCAAAATTGAAATCGAGTTTGGATCAGTTACAAAAGTAATAAAAAATAACAGTACAAGTGGTAAGTACTTTTCTAAAAAAAAAGGGGAGAAAAAATATTTTTGGTACTTTTTAGCTTTAACTTTCAAATAAAAAGAGATGGGTGAAAAGTTTACATAGCATTTTTTATCATGTAATAGATAAAAACAAGTTTTGGTACTTTTGTCTTTGGAATCAAACATAAAAAATATCAAAAATGGGGAAAATTGTAAGGGTAGAATATTCTTTGTGTGGAGGTACTGGCGAAGCAAATGCATATCAACATATTTGTTTGTAATTTAATGAATATCACATGTAAGCGACAATCGTCCTTTGATTGGCTTTGGTTTGTTTCTTGGTGTAGGTAGATTAAATTTTTTCCAGTCCGCAATTCGGTCATTTCATGATGTTGGGGTATACAAGCTTCATTTGTCCAAATAGCAGCGTTTTCTTTATACCTATACCACAAACATCGCAAAAAACTGAAAGTTTTTCTTCAAATAATTTTCTTTAATAATTTTTATTTTATTTGATTTTTGATGTTTCAAAAATATTTCAAATGAAATAATAAACAATTGATTCGAATATTTTGTTTGATTTAAAACTAATAATAACAAAACCGACTTGGTTTCATGACACCAAATATAAATAGTATTGGTTTTCAAAACCGAGAAATTTAAAAACTGACTTGGTTTCTATGACACCCCTGATAGTTTATAATTTAATAGCTTTTAACTGGCGTTTGTGGCATTTAAGTGGTTACCGGGAGCGGTTTTTATATGAAAGCTATGGTCAAAAATGGACCGATTCCTATAAAATTTGACATACTGACTGAAAGTTGCATAAAACTTCTCTGTTCTAAATTAAGTAGTCATAGATTTTACAATTTTATTCAATTTATCAGCATAAATGTAATTTCCGGGGCAGGGTTATATAGGAGCTCTAACTAAATGTGAACCAATTTTACTTATTTTAAGCACACAATTTCTACAACATATCGAAAATTAATTTCCTAAATTTTGTCTCTCTAGCTCTTGTAGTTAAGGAACTACAGCGCTTTTCTCCAAAGGAAAGATGGACATAAACCGTAGTTTCTTTTTGTATTTTTGTGTTTCCGTAAGTTTTTTATATGGGAGCTATGGTCAAATGGTGACCGATTGTGACAAAGTTTTGCACACTGGCTGGCATTCACATAAGATTTACTTTTGTGGACTTTTGTTGATGTAGCCCTTTTCGTTAAGGTGCTATCGACTGACAGATGGACATAAACCTCTTATCCTTTTGTATTGTTGTGCTTCCGTAAGTTTTTCATATGGGAGCTATGGTTAAATGGTGACCGATTGTCACAAAATTTTGCACACTCGTTGGCATTGACATAAGACCTCCTAGTGCTAAATTTAGTGGTTATATATATATATATATATATATATATATAAGGGGTAGTTCTCTCAGACAATGAGCTGCATCCGATTCTATTTTTAGACTCATTGAAAGGGACCTACGTTTAACGCCGACTCCGAACGGCAAATGCATTAGTTAGAGAAGTTTTACATAGCCTGATACTCAATAACCAGTGGCTAGCTGAGTTATGAGGTGAACTGCCGCTTTATTGAAAATTAAATTTTTTCAAGTGGGTCTGGCAGGGATTGAACTTGGGACCTCTGGTATGCTAGGCGGATGACTAAACTGCTATACCACGGCGGTTCGAATAAAGGTTAATCGATTTAATACCATAGTAGCTATCACAAGTCGCACCATACAGTCACTGGTAATAGGTGCATTGTCTTCTGTATGAACACGGGTTGTCTGAGCCCCAAATATGGTAATAAACGTGCCAACTAAGATCAAAATGAGCTTCATCTAAAAAGATTTCTTTGTAAAAATCGCAATTTTCGATCAATTACACTACTTCAGAAAATGAAACTTTTTGCTTTACAATTGACAACGACTATATTTTCCGTCCGTCCGTCCTTCTGGCTGGCTGGCTGGACCCCCATGTAAACCATGTAGTCAAAGTACAGGTCGCAATTCTAAAGATAATTTGATGAAATTTGGCAAATATCATTTTTTTGATAGTGGAACCATGGTTATTGATATTCGTCATAATCGGTCCATTATTTCGGGTACCTCCCATAGGCCTCACTTCCTGGAATTGATATTTTGGCCACAAATATCAGTATTTTTTTCATGAAATTGAAAAAAAAATACTGCTTATGTAAACCAAAATCACTGTAGCAAATTTCATTGAAATCGGTGCACATTTGACCATAGCTCCTATACAAACTCTTCTGTCAAAACGCACTAAATGAGACAAAAAACCTCTAAAGCGCTCATAAATCTGAAGGAAATGATAATTTTGAGTTTATACATAAATTTTGTAAGAACTGTAATCAATTTCAAGATCATCGGTCCACATTGAACCAAGCTCTCACATAAGTCCAAATGACGGAAACAGCTTAAATATATAAGTTATGAGAAAATGTTTGTATGATGGCAAAATTTTGCAAATATTTGTCTTTATACAGGAAAAATAATGACTTTGACCTTAGTTGTGAAGGGTATCGTATAGTCGGGCTTGACCGACATAGCACTTTCTTACATGTTTTTCTTCAAATTTAAATTTTTTTGATTTCAAAAATTCGTAAAAAATCGAAGACGTTAAAAATATATCATTTTCATTACAGGGTCACAAAACTGCAAATGTTTCAAATAAAATAAACCTTTAATTAAAAAGTTTTACTGTAGTGTATTGCACTAAGAATCCCAATTTATTACAATTATTTATTATTGTAATAAATAGTTTTTTGATAAAACCAAAAAATGTTGGTGGGGAAACCTTTCCTCGACGCGTTTCGATAGTTGGTTAAACCTAATTTCCTGAAAATCCATTCATATATAGTGATTTTGTTAACAAAAAAGTAAAAGGCTTCGGTTTTTAATTAAAATATTTAAAGTTTTAAGACCGTGGAATAATGGTAAGTTTTTGAAATCTTCGATTTTTTATGAATTTTTGAAAAATAAAAAATTTTCGATTGTGAAAAATTCCATAAGCATATAAAAAGTCTTGGCTTGGCTTGTGTTGTATCCGCCGGCGTTTCTTTCACCAAATTTAGATAAGCCATTCCCAAGATATAATAAAATCAATGGAACGACCTCTGTAAAAATCCGTATTTTTATAATTTTTTTTTTAAATCGTATCCACAGAATTTTAAATTTTAGGTGTTCCGAGGGCCATAATACATCGAAATAAAATAGTTAAGACTTCAAAGTAATTTCTCTTATTGACCAGTGTTATCTTTGTTTTGTAAATAAAGTTCCAATAAATTCCAATCTTATTCAATTGTTAATCTATTTATACTTATGAAGAGTTTTAATGGATTTAATGGACTTGCTAATTAGAAAAATTTATATTTAATCATAATTAAATATCGTATTGTGGAGGTAGATTTCCGAAAATCTAATACACGGTACACCCTCAATGAGCTCCACATTTCAACAGACAGACGCACATGGCTAAAGCGACTCTATTGACGATTTTTAGTCAGTTATAAAAAAATACAAACTGAATGACAAACGTATATTATCCTATCATAAATTGGTGAAGGGTATTTAGCGATCTTAAAAAATGTTTCATAAAGAAGTAACGGAAATTGCAAAGATTTCGCAGCCAGTTCGTGCACACATTTGTTTACTTCGATCGAATTTTTTCGCCTCAAATAACTGAAAATGTTAATCCAAAGCTATTTTTGCCTGGGTCATCAACTTATATCGAATTTTTGTTTTTGTTCTGAGGCTTTTGGTGTACCCGTGTATATTTGTGATAATGTTACCTTCAAGTGACAGCAATTCTTGAGAATGTAAGATGCAGAATTCAGCTACCTTAAGGCCACATTAACAATTCATCTTGGCTTTGCCATTTAAGCCACATAACGCAATTAATGAAGGGTCCAACATCAGCATAACTTCCTCGACCATTCTCTCACCTCCGTTTAAATCCGATTTTATTTATTATTTTTGATAAATTTTTCAATAAGAATTATCTTTTTGTTAAGAATATAAAAAAAAAAAATTTTGACTTTAGTATGAAAACTCATAAAAGTTGAAATCAATACTCAAAAGTTATTAAGCTTTTCAAAAACCGACTAGACCATATACTATGCAAGGCATATATAATCTACCTTGGTACTAGTACTTACATGGTACCATGATAAAAGAAATTAGTAAGGTATAACCGTTCTCTCTTTTGTCAGCCATATTAACTTTCTGACGTTTGATCGAATTATTATTTTCTTTTCTCAAATTATGCTACCATACTACTTTTAAAAATCCCAGTTTCGGTTTGCTATTATACTATAAACACAATCACGACTGCAGGCTACGGGCTACAACCTGTTAAAATTAGAATACATTCATTCAAATAGAAATCATTTTTTTAAGCGTCGACATAGCCACACGACTACCGACTACCGTTGTAGTGTAGACAAAAATATATATACATTTTATATATAATATAAAATGTATATTTATATAACTCTAACTCAATAAAAGTAAAATTTTTCGCTGTTATAACTAACACGCTACATATGCTAGAGCTAAGTAGTTTATGATATATAAAAGCCCAGTATATCCTGTATAAAATTCATTATGTAAAAAACCATACTTATGTCTATATTATTTTAAGATATGCTCATTTTTATAAACAAAGTCGGTTGTAAAAATAAGTTTTGAGTATATGCGCTCTTAATCTTTATAAATCGGAAGAATGTATATCATTTGAATGATACTTTCAGTAGCTTTTGTTTGATATACCAGTTAATATCGGATATAAACATCTAAAGTTATGCCGTATAATTTTTGAAATTTAAAAAGCCCATAATTCTTATACTATAAAAGATTACACCAAAATCTATCCATAAGAACATATTTGAAGATAAGTTTTTTAAATAAAATTTTGGTGCAAATAAAATTTTCAATCCCAAAAAGAAGCTGAAGAAACTGTAACATAAATTATAAAAAAAATATGTTACACAAAAATACTTTAAATATATTATGACAAAATTGAATTGTCTCAAGTCTTTTTTTTCCTTGTGCAGGATCCGCTAAACTTTATAAAATAAGTTTTAACGAAATGTTTACAACACATTACACATTATACATTCAAAATTTCCTGATAATAATATTCCCATTTCTCACATGTGGCAACGACTTTTATAATTGTTTACAAAAAACAAATTTCAAATATTTCGCATTTACTTCAAAAATTTTTTTTGTAAGAGAGAACGGTTATACCTTACAATTTTTTTGCCATGACCATGAAATAATAATAACAAGGAAGTTTCATTCTCTCTCTTCAAAATTATTTTGAAGTATATTGGGTTTTTGAAGTTTGATATTTGAAAACAAATAAAAGAAAAACGTTGCCACAATAAGAAAAGGGGTACGTAATACATTGGAATTAATTATCAAAAATGGGTAATTTTGAAGTTAATCATATAATTAAGACATTCAATATTAAAGAAATATAGTTTAAACAAATTGTATGACTATTTATCAAACTTTTAAGTAAATATTCATACGTTTTTTATAAATAAAGACATATATACTTGCATAAATTTTGTCATCATATCATTTTACAAAAGTGGGATTGTCGACAAAAATATGGTAGCACAAACTTTCACTATCCTAACAAACGTCAGAAAGTTATCATGGCGACAAAAAGAGAGAATGGAACAACCTTCAGTTTTATTAAATCATGGACTAGACCATATACTATACAAGGCATATATAATCTACCTTGGTACTATGTACTTACATGATACTACGCATGTAAGCATTTTTTCAACAAATTCATTATAAAAAATATTCTGTTTGGAACCGAACAATTTTAACTAAATAGAACTATATATCTATGGTGTGTTGCTAAAAGGGCCAATGTCAAAAAAATAGTTTTGAGAAAATTTGATTTAAAGTTTTTATTTTTCATATAAATTCATAGTTAAATTGTTCAGAAAATCCCTAATAAATCTGTTCTGGTTAAGTTATAGATTGGCTGTTGAAGCCAAATAAAAGAGGATAAAGAAGTGAATCTAATGCAATGATTAACTCAAAACTGCCAAAAATTGGCATTGGCCCTTTTAGCACCAAGCCACATAATATATACTATATAGAACTTTAAAAGACTGTATTAAACAAAATAGGTTTTTATAGAAAAAGTTGAAATAACTGCTTTTATATTTTAAAGATTACGAAAAAATGCGAAAGTTTTGATAAAAACTTACCTAATTTCTAAGAAAACTTGTAAAACCTCGATTCCTTGACCTTCCAAAATTGTTTAAAATTTTAAAATTTTAATTTAAGTTTCATGGCCATATCTGATAACACTGTGTTAAAAATTTCTATAGAAATTTTTTCAATATGAAAAATTTTTGAAAAAAAAAAAAATTCTACACAAAAAAATTTCTATAGAAAATTTTTCTATATTTTTTTTTATATGGAAAAATTTCTATACAAAAAGTTTCTGTAGAAAATTGTTATATAGGTAAAAATTTTTATAGAAAATTTTTCGAAATGAAAAATTTTTATAGAAAATTTTTCGAAATGAAAAATTTTTAAAGAAAAATTTTCGGTATGCAAAATTTCTATATAAAATTTTTGTAAATGAAAAAATTTCTTTAGAAAATTCTTCAATATGAAAAAATTTCTATAGAAAATTTTTCTATATGAAAAAATTTCTATAGAAAATTTTTCTATATGAAAAAATTTCTATAGAAAATTTTTCTATATGAAAAAATTTCTATAGAAAATGTTTCTATATGAAAAAATTTCTATAGAAAATTTTTCTATATGAAAAAATTTCTATAGAAAATTTTTCTATATGAAAAAATTTCTATCGAAAATTTTTCTATATGAAAAAATTTCTATAGAAAATTTTTCTATATGAAAAAATTTTTGTAGAAAATTTTTCTATATGAAAAAATTTTTATAGAAAATTTTTCTATATGAAAAAATTTCTATAGAAAATTTTTCTATATGAAAAAATTTCTATAGAAAATTTTTCTATATGAAGAAATTTCTATAGAAAATTTTTCTATAAGAAAAAATTTCTATAGAAAATTTTTCTATAAGATCAAATTTCTATAGAAAATTTTTCTATAAGAAAAAATTTCTATAGAAAATTTTTCTATATGAAAAAATTTCTATAGAAAATTTTTCTATATGAAAAAATTTCTATAGAAAATTTTTCTATATGAAAAAAATTTCTATAGAAAATTTTTCTATATGAAAAAATTTCTATAGAAAATTTTTCTATAGAAAATTTTTCTATATGAAAAAATTTCTATAGAAAATTTTTCTATATGAAAAAACTTCTATAGAAAATTTTTCTATATGAAAAAATTTCTATAGAAAATTTTTCTATATGAAAAAATTTCTATAGAAAATTTTTCTATATGAAAAAATTTCTATAGAAAATTTTTCTATATGAAAAAATTTCTATAGAAAATTTTTCTATAGAAAATTTTTCTATATGAAAAAATTTCTATAAATAAATTTTCTCTACGAAAAAATTTCTATAGAAAATTTTTCTATACGAAAAAATTTCTATAGAAAATTTTTCTATACGAAAAAATTTATATAGAAAATTTTTCTATACGAAAAAATTTCTATAGAAAATTTTTCTATACGAAAAAATTTCTATAGAAAAATTTTCTATACGAAAAAATTTCTATAGAAAATTTTTCTATACGAAAAAATTTCTATAGAAAATTTTTCTATACGAAAAAATTTCTATAGAAAATTTTTCTATACGAAAAAATTTCTATAGACAATTTTTCTATACGAAAAAATTTCTATAGAAAATTTTTCTATACGAAAAAATTTTTATAGAAAATTTTTCTATACGAAAAAATTTCTATAGAAAATTTTTCTATACGAAAAAATTTCTATAGAAAATTTTTCTATATGAAGAAATTACTATAGAAAATTTTTCTATAAGAAAAAATTTCTATAGAAAATTTTTCTATAAGAAAAAATTTCTATAGAAAATTTTTCTATAAGAAAAAATTTCTATAGAAAATTTTTCTATATGAAAAAATTTCTATAGAAAATTTTTCTATATGAAAAAATTTCTATAGAAAATTTTGCTATATGAAAAATTTTCTGTAGAAAATTTTTCTATATGAAAAAATTTCTATAGAAAATTTTTCTATATGAAAAAATTTCTATAGAAAATTTTTCTATATGAAAAAATTTCTATAGAAAATTTTTCTATATGAAAAAATTTCTATAGAAAATTTTTCTATATGAAAAAATTTCTATAGAAAATTTTTCTATATGAAAAAATTTCTATAGAAAATTTTTCTATATGAAAAAATTTCTATAGAAAATTTTTCTATATGAAAAAATTTCTATAGAAAATTTTTCTACATGAAAAAATTTCTATAGAAAATTTTTCTATATGAAAAAATTTCTATAGAAAATTTTTCTATATGAAAAAATTTCTATAGAAAATTTTTCTATATGAAAAAGTTTCTATAGAAAATTTTTCTATATGAAAAAATTTCTATAGAAAATTTTTCTATATGAAAAAATTTCTATAGAAAATTTTTCTATATGAAAAAATTTCTATAGAAAATTTTTCTATATGAAAAAATTTCTATAGAAAATTTTTCTATATGAAAAAATTTCTACAGAAAATTTTTCTATATGAAAAAATTTCTATAGAAAATTTTTCTATACGAAAAAATTTCTATAGAAAATTTTTCTATATGAAAAAGTTTCTATAGAAATATTTTCTATATGAAAAAATTTCTATGGAAATTTTTCTATATGAAAAAATTTCTATAGAAAATATTTCTATATGAAAAAATTTCTATAGAAAATTTTTCTATATGAAAAAATTTCTATAGAAAATTTTTCTATATGAAAAAATTTCTATAGAAAATTTTTCTATATGAAAAAATTTCTATAGAAAATTTTTCTATATGAAAAAATTTCTATAGAAAATTTTTCTATATGAAAAAATTTCTATAGAAAATTTTTCTATAGAAAAAATTTCTATAGAAAATTTTTCTATATGAAAAAACTTCTATAGAAAATTTTTCTATATGAAAAAATTTCTATAGAAAATTTTTCTATATGAAAAAATTTCTATAGAAAATTTTTCTATATGAAAAAATTTCTATAGAAAATTTTTCTATACGAAAAAATTTCTATAGACAATTTTTCTATACGAAAAAATTCCTATAGAAAATTTTTCTATACGAAAAAATTTCTATAGAAAATTTTTCTATACGAAAAAATTTCTATAGAAAATTTTTCTATACGAAAAAATTTCTATAGAAAATTTTTCTATACGAAAAAATTTCTATAGAAAATTTTTCTATACGAAAAAATTTCTATAGAAAATTTTTCTATACGAAAAAATTTCTATAGAAAATTTTTCTATACGAAAAAATTTCTATAGAAAATTTTTCTATACGAAAAAATTTCTATAGAAAATTTTTCTATATGAAAAAATTTCTATAGAAAATTTTTCTATATGAAAAAATTTCTATAGAAAATTTTTCTATATGAAAAAATTTCTATAGAAAATTTTTCTATATGAAAAAATTTCTATAGAAAATTTTTCTATATGAAAAAATTTCTATAGAAAATTTTTCTATACGAAAAAATTTTTATAGAAAATTTTTCTATACGAAAAAATTTCTATAGAAAATTTTTCTATACGAGAAAATTTCTATAGAAAATTTTTTTATACGAAAAAATTTCTATAGAAAATTTTTCTATGCGAAAAAAATTCAATAGAAATTTTTTCTATATGAAAAAGTTTCTATAGAAATATTTTCTATATGAAAAAATTTCTATGGAAATTTTTTCTATATGAAAAAATTTCTATAGCAAATATTTCTATATGAAAAAATTTCTATAGAAAATTTTTCTATATGAAAAAATTTCTATATAAAAAAAATTCTGTAGAAAATTGTTATATAGGTAAAAATTTCTATAGAAAAAACCAAAAATTTCCACAAATTAAATATTTTGCCTTGACTCGGCAGCTCTGGGTATAAATATCCAATACAACAACCCTGAATTAATCATAAGTTTAACTACTATTCTACTAACTACTATTCTATTATTGTACCAGTGATATCACCGAATAATTATAAAATTCGATAGAACGGAACAATAATGTCCATAATTCGAAAATGTTAACAGAATCCACTCACAATTGAGGTTGTTGTCTTCACTCTGTACTAAAATGAAAAGTTTGACATATAAGTGTCTTGGCTACTACACTTCAATTCTTTCTATCTTAGCCATCTACCTTTTAAAATGTTTATAAAAATTACCGCTTATAAATATTAGCGCTTTAAAAATCTTAAAAAACTTTATAAATTAAAATATTTCAAATTGTTTCAAAACACTTTTGATCGAAAAAAAAAAAAAATTGAATTACTGTTCATCACTTTATGGTAACAATTAAAGTTCCAAAATTGGTCAAAACGAAAAAGTTGTTGTTGGTGTTGGCTATTTCTCGGCAACCTATTTGTTTCAGCAACTCCTGACAAGGGGCAATAAAACACTCAGCATGACTTGACCACAGACGACTATGGAAGGAAGCATCTATGGAAGTTGTAAGTCCGTCTAGTCTGACGATTAAACAAACAGTTTAATTAGAGTCATATTTTTTTGGAGCTTCTCCAAATAAAGTGAATCTTTTTTTGTGATTTTTGCAAAAAGTAACAAATGTTTGAAGAAAAAAATGAAACCAGATATTTAAAGCACCCAGTTATGGAGTAAAAGTGTTGCTGGGGTCTTAATAGGCAGATAAAGAAGATACACTGAGAAAAGGAGAGAGTGCTATAGTCGACCAAGCCCGACCATACGATACCCTTCACTACTAAGCGAAAGGTGTTATTTTTCCTGTATAAAGACAAATATTTGCTAAATTTTACCATCATACAAACATTTTCTCAAAACTTAGGTATTTAAGCTGTTTCCGTCATTTGGACTTTTTTGAGAGCTACGTTCAAATGTGGACCGATTATCTCGAAACTTGGCAAATTAATTACAGTTTCTACAAGAATCATGTTTGCAAAAAATCAACTCAAAATTCTCATTATCTTCAGTATTTATGAGCGTTTTAGTGATTTTTGTCTTATTTAGTGCGTTTTGACACAAGAGTTTGTATGGGAGCTATGATCAAATGTGAACCGATTTCAATGAAATTTGGTACAATGATTTAGGTTTATATAAGCAGTATTTGCTATAAATTTCATGAAAAAATATTGATATTTGTGGCCAATATATCAATTCCGTTAGTGGGAGGTACCATAAATAATGGACCGATTTCGACGAATTTAAATAACCATGGTCTCACTTCAAAAAAACTGACTTGTGACAAATTTTATCAAATTATCTTTAGAATTGCGACCTATACTTTGATTACATGGTTACATTGGGGTCCAGCCAGACGGACGGACATCGCTAAATCGACTCAGAAAGTGATTCTAAGCCTATTGGTATACTAAAAGGTGGGTTTAAGGCAAATATTTCTATGCGTCACATGCATCAGCACAAACTTATAATACCCTTTCCACCTATGGTGGTGAAGGGTATAAAAATGTTGACAATAGTTTGAAAATTTTTAAAATTTCATGAAAAATTGTCAAGTTTTCAGGCAATCTTCAAATTTTTCTTCTGCTCTACTTTTTCTCTCAGTGTTATTTGCAAATCTGAACCATATGAAAATAAGTCAATGTTAAGGCCAGGCGATACAACTTTTTTATGTTGTGGCTGTTGTTTGGCAACCAATCTGGGAGTAACTTACCAACTTAATGTTGCAAATAAAGCACAACTAATTGCATTTTGCACTTGCCTAAACAATGGCAAGCATGCATGAACATGCTCGAATAAAAAACTCAAAATCAAATAGAAGCCATTCCTTTTTCTTAAATTTGAGTTTTTGTAAAGTTTTCAATTCATTTTCAAAGCATTTAGTTTTGTTTCATCTTAAGACTCCAATAGATGATCTTGATGATGGGGAAGATCAGCGCTGTTAGCTTTGGCCGTTCATTCATTTCAAATAATGTTTAATGTCAAAGACGCTGGCAATGACGACGACGATCTAGGAAGATGTCATACCTTAAATGGCCTTTCATGATTGATGACCATAATGATGTTTATCTAATGTATGTGATCAAATAGATCGGATTTTTTTTTGTAACTTAATGCAGGTCTCCAGAGCCAGTTCAATAATGAAAAAAAAGACTTTGCTAAATATAATAAAAAAAACTATCAAATTAAAGAAAAATCTTAAATTCACTAAATAATAGGAAAGAAATCACTATGACTTCGTGGATAATATCAAGCAATAAAAATATTATAAGAAATTATTTCAACGATTTCTAGACAAATGCAATTCTATTACCAATTTCAGTTTGGCGTTTTGAAACACTGACAGCAATTGTCACAATAAAGTCCATACATTCTCTAGTTTAGCGAAAAAAATGAACAAGTGTTATAGAACATGAATTCAATGACAGGTAGACATCAGTAACTGCAAGTAAAGTTTAGCTAGGATCGCCTTTAATGAAAAATATTGACAATAATTGTCATCAAAAAAAGTTGTGGAAAACTAAAGCTTGTAGAGATTATTTATAAACCACCTTTTGTGTAGTGGGGTACCGCCCAGGGAATCAAACTCTTCAATGATCCTGATTAAAATATTGTGTTGTTTAGATTTGGAACACTTACGGTACAATCTAATATTCACTATACAGAGAAAAAGTTTCTAGAAACCATCACTACAGCAGGGACTCAATTTGAGCTTCAGTGTTTGAATACCCATACTGAGGCCGCACTAAACATTGGAAGCTTTGAGACTCTGAAATGATCGTGATGCGATCGGCAGTACCAATTCTGATTGTTTTGCTGTAGTTTTGTAGTTCTTTACCCTCCGTCATGCATATTGAGATCATATTGAGAACTATTACTTAAGAAATTGGCATGTTATGGATCGCAGTTCGAAAAAGAGAATATGGATAATTGGATAGCGATGCAGATTGCCGGCAACCGACTCGGAAGCTTGACTTTTACCGATTATGTATAGAGCACCCCTTGAAGGACAAGGCGGAAAGGAATATTCTTCTCAAACTACCAAATCTCTAAGCCACGAAATTTGAAGTTGCAAAGCCCATCCGCACAGTAAAGTTTGTAATTATGTTGTTGCTGAGTTCATGAGGAAACAAAGATCCTTCCAGTAATAGAACACAACATTATGCTATATCAGCAGTTCCTTTTGGGATGTCATCAGGGAAATCATCCAAACTTTAACATCACACAGTTGGCATCTTCCCCAAGGCATGTCTGGAAAGATTTCGCGTGTATGAGGATAGCATACGAAGATATGTACTTGATCCATTAGATCATACCTCGTACATGGCAGCATTAAAAAACATTCATAAAGACGCTACCAACTCCGTGATTTCAGATTCTCGCATGAATGTTGTATTAGTAGGTCGCCCACCGCCCATAGCAGAAGAAGAAAAGAACCAGAGTCGTTCTGGCTCAAAAGAGATCGGGATGTAGCAACAGATTAAATATCTTTTAGTCCCGAATATACCGCCAACTGTACCGCCAACCCTACTTCAATTAGTCCTTAGGATTTGTGGACTCATCCAGTAGAAGTAGCACAATTTCTTGGCCTTGATCTCCAAACAGATCCCCCATAAAAACAAACTTATAAAATTGTAAATGTTAGAGCTGTTACAACAACAACAACAACAGTAAAGCTTTTCAAGACAATTGAACTCGGCGGAATATCCATGCCGTTTCTCTGGTTGAAACCAGAGAATTCCGCATAAGTGGGTTCATGGTATATACTGATATACCTCCACCCGCGAAGACACTCTACTCCTCCCACAGCTGATCAGATGCCCGTCAGCAACATCTCAACAAATCTGAAGAATGATACCAATTTTAGGACCAGGGAAACTCGCAAAAAAGGATAATCATTTCGACCTCCTTTCGGGTAATGCGCCGCTTTAACGCTTTGAAGTTTCCGTCCAGAGAGAATATAGATGCACGTTTGGCAGTACTAACCTTAGCAGATGGACTTTAATGAGGCTAGTGAATAATTTTGCCGACCTCCTGTCGGATAGTGCGCCGCTTTTACGCTTTAAAGTTTCCGTCCAGAGAGAATATAGATGCACGTTTAGCGGCACTAACCTTTACAGATGGACTATAATGAGGCTCGTTAATAACTTTACCGAGCGTAGCACAATCGCGAGAAGGCCTTACCATCGATATCCCTTAGTTCTTACACAGGAAACTATCGCTGCTGTAGCTGCTGACATACAAACCAATCCTAGATTTTCGGCAAGGAGCTTATTTGCTCAAATCGGTGTCAGCAGACAGTCACTACCGAAAATTTTGCATCAAGATTTAAATTTATTTCTATATTAGATTCAATTAACAAGCAAACTTTAAAGATCAGACTTCCAGATTCACTTGAAATTTTGCGAGAAGATAATTCCAATGGCGGCAGAGGATGAAAACATCTTGAACTACATTTTTATATCTGACAAGGCACATTTTGAACTAAACGGCAATGCTAACAAATAAAATTGACGAAAATGGAGTAATTCTAACCCACAGATAATGGGATGCAATTGCATCCACTTCGCTTCATAGTGTAGTGTGCAGTTTGATCAAGGTTCATTGTCGGACCTTAACTTTTCTAAGAAAACGTTCTTACTGACCGTTACTTAAAGATGTTGAAGGTGATTTTCTTTCCATAACTACTCCGAAACAGAATCCTTTTCAACTTTGTATGGTTTTAACAAGACGCGGCAACTTATCACAATGACTATTATGACATAATTGCGGCAAAAATTCTGATTTCAAGTAACTCTTCCAGTCTCCTGACCTTACAGAACCAATTTTTTTGTTCTGTATTTATTGCAAACAGGAAGTTAACCAATCTATTCGAGCAATAATTGAAACAATTCCAGCAGCAACATGAATGCATACCAGGATACAATATACAGACTTATTTCAGATAAAAAAATATCTGTTGGCATGACTCTAGTTATGTTCTGTCACTAACAAGACTCGATTTATTCTTACTTGTATCCGTCATGAAATCTGATTGGAAGGCTCGCTATTAGGCTGAAATTGCTGACTACTGCAGAAGTAGTGGTGACTGGGAGGAGGAGTCATACACAAAACATATTGAATCTCGGCAGCTGGGCTGGAAATCAATATTTCTAAAACAAATATTATGTTTGGAGGCTATGGCGCAAACCCGTTGACACACATCAATGTGGATAACGAGGTTATTGAATGTTTAGGTATCTTTTATTATCTTGGAAGTTTGGTATCTTCAATAGGTGGCGCCGACGAGGATATTGAATCGCCTATTAATTCGGCATTCTCCGAGCAATTTGGAAATCTCGACAATCATCAATAACGACTAAGTTGCGAATATATCGGGTGTTTTTTATTGAGGTATAGAACTTTAAGTTGCCATCACTTTTTTAACTGGCGGCCATTTTGTCAGCTGTCAAGTGATTAATATTTAGTTTGGTTCGCCATTTCATCATGAACAGGTTGACAAAAGAACAACGCTTGCAAATCGTGCAAATTTATTTCGAAAATAATATTTCAGTTCGCGAAGTTTACCGCAAGCTCCGTCCATTTTATGGTCGACATAATCGTCCATCAGAGCAATTAATTCGGTTAACCATGGATCGTTTTCGCACTACGTTTACTCTATGTGATAATACGCATCCGCAGCGACGTCGAACAGTGCGCACCGAAGAAACAATTGCCGCTGTAGAGCAAAGTGTTGAAGAGGACGCGAATGAATCGATTCGCCACCGTGCACAGCAATTGGAGCTTTGTCCATCAACTTTATGGAAGATTTTGCGCAAAGATCTTGGCTTGCGACCTTACAAGATCCAGCTTGTGCAAGAATTATTTAAAGCCGCGAGACCATACAATGCGTCGTGATTTTGGTGTATGGGCCGAAAATGAGATTGATCTCGATGCTGATTTTCATCGCAAAATTTTGTTCAGTGATGAGGCTCATTTTTGGTTGAATGGCTACGTCAACAAGCAAAATTGCCGCATTTGGAGTGAAGTGAATCCACATGAGAACCTTGAGACGCCATTACATCACAAAAAAATTACTGTTTGGTGTGCTCTATGGGCTGGTGGAGTCATTGGGCCATACTTCTTCCGTAATAATGCTGGAGAGTCAGTTACCATAAATGGAGACCGGTATAGAGCCGGATGGCATGAATGTGGATGAGTTGTGGTTCCAACAAGACGGCGCTACATGCCACACAGCGCACGTCACAATTGATTTATTGAAGGAAACATTCGATGAGCGCATAATTTCGCGGAATGGAGCTGTCAATTGGCCACCAAGATCGTGCGATTTGACACCACTGGATTATTTTCTTTGGGGATATGTGAAGTCGCTCGTCTACGCCAACAAACCAGAAACGTTAGGGGACTTGGAAGCCAACATTCGTGGCGTTATTGCCAACATACGGCCCCATATGCTCGAAAAAGTAGTTGAAAATTGGACCTGTAGAATTGGCTTTATTCGAGCCAGCCGCGGCGACCACATCCCCAAAATCATATTTAAACATTAATGGCATAAAATTATCCTTCCAATAAAGCCAAATTGATGGACATTAAAACGATTTTCTTGTGTTTTATTTCAATTCGAAGTTCTATACCTCTAAAAAAAACACCCTTTACAACTCGAATATCAAGTCCATCTTGTATTACGATTACGAAACTAGGAAATTCATAAATGCTATAGATAAGCGCCTGTAAACCTTTACAAACATATGTTAGCGGTAAATCCTTAATATATGTTGGCATGTGTAATGAAGATTTTCTAAACGCTACAAACAAAATCCCTGCTTCCATAGAGGTATGTCAACGGAAATAGCGGTGGATAGGCCACATACTTCAAAGGCCAAATACTAACATTGCTCGACAAGTGCTTCGTTGAAATCCACAGGGAAGCGGCCGTCTTGTTTGTGCACCTGCTAGAACGTGAAGAAGGTCAATTGATGCGGAGTTACAAGCAGCAAACTATTCATGGAATGACATATGCCTAACATCTCGCAATTAAGTTCGATATATGTCCTATGCTCCACTGGAAGTCAGGAAGAAAAAGAAAGAATATCTTCAACAACATTGACTATTACAAGCAACTCTTCTCTTCGACCGAGCTTCTAAAGGTATATGCGATGAAAGTTACCATTCTTTTTGAAAAGAAAATTTGTTTTAAGCTTTCTGGCTTTTGAAGTATTCTTAAGGTCGAAATAACAGTCATAAAGGGTGATCAAAAAAACCACAGATGTTGTACAAGTTCTAACTTGTAAATGTCCAGCATTTCTTAATAAAATGGCGAGACATTAATATATAGAGCCTCTCTGGATATCCAGTTCTAACAATGTACCAGGCTATTTTGTGCTCTTCACAGTCTGATGGAGGCTGATCAGTGCATAGGCCAACCGTTGTTTATCTGGAATTTACAAATTATGCAAACTGGACCACATGTTGTGTTTTAAAAAAAGCATGCCCTATGAAGCGATCAGTATTTTTGTCATTCCTTCCAAACCCCAGACTTCGTTGCTTAATTTTAATCCTTATAGGACGACTCTGTTGGAGTTGTTATAATGTTGAGGAGAAAAAGACGGAATTTGTCATTGCCCAGCTAAGCTCATCGCGTCTGATTTACTATCAAAGTACGATGTATCTAATCTTTTGCACAAACATATCTCTTAAAAAGCAGACAAAACCGTCTAGAAATCCTTCTGAAGCCAACAAAATGTTGACCCATACCGATGTCAGTTGTGGCAGAACGACTCTTATTTTCTTCCGCCATTCACGGGATACCCCGAAATTGTGGAGTTGCTGGCGTTCATGTACGAGCTATGACCTAAAGGATCAACTACATTTGTATCTTCGTATGCTATTCTCATACATGCGAAGATCTTTTCTGGCACACCTTTGGGGAAGACTCCAACTGTTTAGATGATTTCTCCGATGACATCTCAAAAGAAACTACAGAGCTAGCATGATGTTGTTTTCCTTTATTGAAAGGATATTTGCTTTTTCATAAAGACGATTTGGTAAGGTAATTTGTAGGCAGCCTGTGCTTGTTCTTAGAGCTACATTGGAGTAGTATAATTTGCCACTGACCGGCCGCCCAATCGCTTTATAGTTAGACAGCAGGGTTTCTTTGTTTGTGACTTCCATGATTTCCAGGTGGTTCACGATCGGAATTGGAATACCATCGACCTGGATGTCAAACTGTAAATAGGGTCCCTGAGGATTAAGTTGGTTGTATCTTAAGGTTGCGTTCAGTGAAGAAATTATGGATGATATTGAGATAACGATACACCTTATTATGGTCAGGAAGCAGTATCGTGCTGTTATCCGTATATGATATTACCTTAACTATTAACGGTGGAGTTGGGAGGTTAGAGAGGTATAAGTTAAATAAGAGTGGAGACCTGATTCCGCCCTGAGGAACTCCATGTTTATCTCTACGGTGTTTTAAGCTTTGGTATAGAATAGTTGTAATAATTTTGCATCTACCTCTCCACATTGGTTGGCATTGTGGGCTGCAGGATGTTTTGGAAGAGAGTGGCATGGCTTACCGTTAAGTAACAAGTCAAGCGTCACAGGGATCTGAGTGGTAAAAGTGGTTAATGCTGTGGTGTTGTACTGTACATTTGGCGGAATCCATGCTGGTAGTGGGCTCAGCTATGAAAGAAGTAGTGCATTCAGTGATTTCGCAACTTGTGACTGAAGAAATATCAGTCTGTACGATTATCTCTCTTTTGCGGGTTTTCCAGGCTTTAGGATTTGGATTACTCTACCCACTTTCCAAACATCGGGTATAACGAGGCTAGTCATGGACATATTCGAGACACCCCACTCGTATTAATATCAGCATGGAATTTCCATTAGGACTAATTGCCTTAGAAGTCTTGGCTGTACGGACTACCTCTGCAACTCCAGCCGGCTTAAAAGCTTGTGGTGGATCTGAGACTGGGATCCATCTGGGACATGCAGTTTGAGAACTATATACGTCTTCGCTTTATCCTTGTAAAGTAGGTCTAGGCTGGTTTGTTATATCAAACCCTTTCATACCCCACCTCGAAGCTAATTTAATTCCAACCTAGTCAACAATACACAATAGCAGCATCAATTATAAATTTTGTTAAACGTAAACAAAACCATAACAAACAAAGTCACCTCCAGACATAATGACCATTTAAGGAAAGTTGGTCAATTGTATCATACCTTTTCCGTTTTAATTAGTTTTTCTTTAAAAGCGAAACAGAAAAAAAAAAGATAAAACTACTTCAATAAATTGGCAAAAACCTAAGAGCAAAAGATGTAAAAAAAAAAACTAAATGTTAAACTTCAACTTTAACTACAATTGAAGTTGGGGATTAATGTGGTGGCATATTTGATACGTATTATTATGTGTATCATGTTAAAAACATGATTTCAACATGAGTTTCTTTCATTTTGCAACAACTGCAAAATGCTTCCAAAGTGAAGTGTTATACTCGCCTCGTCTGTCTGTCTGTCAGTTCATTCCATCTGTTTGTCCATACAAGATGTAATAATCTGTCCATATTATCTATTTCTTTATCTGTCAATTCTGTCAAAGTTAGTTTTTTTTTATATTTCTGTAACATTTTGCTTTTAATGTTGTTGTCTTTTATGATTGTTCTTGAGATGCTGCTGCTGCTGTGGACATTGCATTTTGTTGAGAAAGATCAAAAAGTTGAATGACTTTGTTTTATGAATCTATAAATGTTTTGCAAAAATCTGTATTTGCTGATTGGTCCACGAAAAGCCTTAGTTGGTAGAGACTGTGACTGATGCCATAAGAGGGATTGACAGAGTATTAAAGGAATTTTTAAGATGAAAGCTTTAGCAGACGTCAAGGAGTTAGGTTAGAAAGGTAGTTCCAATTCTATGCATCCACTCGGAAAACTATTGGGTCTATTGTGATCCTTTCGTATGGAGAATTGTAAACAAGGACTAAGAAGAAATAGGATAAATAATTATTTATTTAAATTTTGGCTAAGTCAACTGAGTCATACAATGATAATGACATCTGCTGACGAAAAACTTACATAATTATCCGACTATCGATTCTGCACATAGTTCGCATATTTTCGAACCACCTTTATATCTGTATACAATCAAAGGTCTTATATAGTTTTATTAAAGTTCTTAGAAAATACTTTGTGGAATTTAATCGATGATCTTTGGAGAGTTAAATTTATGTTGTTTGTAGAGTCCAATTAATGATCCTTGTGAACTTCAACCGTCAAGTTAATTAATATTATTAGCGCAGTTTAATCAATTATACAATCGAAAGATTTGAAAATAAACAGCCTCGATGACTCCAAATCCAAAATAATTTTCCCGAAAGTCCATAACTACATTGGGTTTCGTCATTCGATCCAAACAACTCAGGAAGGAAAATATGTTGAGTTTTTACAAGCCAACTTTCATTCTATCTATTGAGGACCATCATCACAATATGCTAGACCTATTCCTCTTATCACAACCAGAAAAATATAAGTTGCACCTCGGCACGCCACTCACTTGTCAGTTCTTGAGAAAAATCACTTAAGTTCGGCGAACTTTCACTCGTTGCCTTTCTAGATATTGACTTCTAACAACATTAAGCCTACATCGATTATATTGGCAATGTCAGACCTAGGAGTTGATAACTCTATCATCTCCTTCATAGGAAAACTTCTGTCTTATAGAATTATTTTTTCAACCTTGGGCAAAACTACGCAATACAAAGTAGCATGCCGGGGTACTCCTCAGGGCGGGGTTAGGTCACCCCTGCTTAGGAACCTTGCTATTTATAAATTGTTAAGGGAATTGGACTCTCTGCGCTTTAAAATTATTGCTTCTGCAGATGATGTCGCTATTGCAGTTTCGGGCAAGTACCCGAACACTATTTCGCAATGACTGGAAGTCGCTCTAGTCACACTTACTGAATGGAGCGTTTCAAATGCCTTACAGATTAACCTCGACAAAACGGAACTCGTTCTAATCACCAGGAATTATAAGATTCTCCAGTTCACCCTCCCAAAGCTAGATGGGACAGAACTTGTGCTTATTGATCATGCCAGATATTTGGAAGTGACTCTAAGCTGGAACTTAAACACCTAATATAGGGTGCCTAAAGCTTCCATTGCTGTATACTCGTATAGAAGAGCTTTAGGCAATACGTGGGGCCTACTCCCTTTTAATACCGCCTGGCTCTTTGAAATGGTTGATAAACCTATTCTCATGTATGGTTCTCTTGTCTGGTGGCCTGCCCTTAATAAGACTTATCAGTGAGGATCTTTTGTCAAGAGTCTCAGATCTGCTGCTCTTATGATATTATGGGTGCTTTAAGGACTACACCTTCGAAGGCACCTTTTGCTATTCTCAACTGGCTCCCGGTTGAGCTAATGGCCCGATTCGTAGCTCTTAATTCAGCAATTAGGTTAAGAACTACCGTTGAATGGTCTATTTCTTCTTTAGGCCACTCTACTATTCTGGATAAACTCACAAATCTCCCTGAAAACATTGACTCCTGATTCCCTCGCCCGTTTTCGAGCATTGCCTGTATTGTACATTCGAATGTGGAGTTGCATTGCAGCCGGCTGCCGTGCTCATAGACTGGAAGGAGTTTAGATAGGCTCGGCTCCTCACCAAGGGGGAAGTCATACCCAAACAGCACGATTTCGAATCGATTTTGAAATAGTGTTCTTCGACGCTAGCACGTCTGTTTGCCAAACTTATTAGTACATTATACTATGCCGGTGAATTTCCCGTATGCTTGAAGGTTGCTAATGTAACGAACAATAGCAATTTGGTGCCGTTCAATTCACCGTTTGACCGTGCAATGTCCGTTGAACTCAACACATCTTTAATTTATCGAAAAGAGTGTTTTCTTAAGCGATGTACTTCTCTCATCTGATCTTCATAGTATTTATACAACTTAAATTTGGCCAAAGATGCAATAAAACTCTCATGTATGGTCCGGTCTTTTCAAGTCAAGTCAAGTCTATTGTAAAGCTTCTCGATCGCGCATAGGAGAGGTGGATGGCGCTCATCGGTGACAGTGGGGTTGATACACTAGAACGTCGTCGCATGTGTTTAACAGTTCTACTGCTCCTACAATGGCAAGTGCTCAGATGAAATTAGGGACTTGGTTCCCGAAATGTATTCCTAATTATACGCAATACTCGCACTTTAGAGCACTTGCTTTTGTGGTCGATTAGGCACATCATGCTACAGGGAAAATTCATTCTTTAGCCGAACCGTTCACATCTAATACATTAGAAGATATTCGGAGAGATCAATTTGAAAGAGTTGAAATATGAAGCCATTCTTTGCTAGAACTGCAATTGCAGTCAATGATTATCATTAGTATCGATAATATGCTAGAATAATCATTATAAACACATAAATATATTTAACAATATCTTTCAAGTTTTTCTTCAAAAAAATATTATTAAATTTGTTCATCACTACGATTATGCTCATGCGAACAAGTTTCCATGGCCAATACATGAATCCCGAGTATTACAGCAATGTCGCTATGTTTCCCCAGGTACGTATGTTTTAGTATTCATCTGAACACTTGAGTATTTTATTGCCACAAGAATGAAGAGGTGTCAGATTGTATCATTTGGATGCTAGATTTTTTTCTTTGCGTTAGCTTCATTTTGATCTCTTTTTAATTCATGCATTTCGTTAAAAAATTAAGTTTTTTTTGAGTTCTTCTTCCTTCCATATAGAAGATTTGTAATTATTAGTTACAGTAATATTTTTCTGAGTCTTTTTTTAGATGTGTAGCAGTTGTTTTACTGCAGATCAAAGAGATCGTTATAATTATCTAACGCTTTTCAAATTTTAAGATTAAATATTCAATTATTTATTTGTTTTAGTAGACGATATTTGGTTAGGTTATGGTGTTGGGGAAGTTTATTATGATTATTTATTTTCGTATAACTTTTATTGGATCTTTTGAGGCGAATATAACATCTAACTTAAACTGATCCTGATTTTCTGTTCGAATTTATTATGATCTTCATTTTGGATTAAGGCGCATTAATTCTTATGATTTGTTTCCCATGCAAATTAAATGGACTTCATAAAAATTTTTCGAATATTTAAGTTTCAACATAAAGCATCTGTTGGATTTTATTAAATTTTATGGATATTAGCATTTCTTTGGAAGGCTTATTTGTTTTCCTCGGAGTGTTTTTGGAGATTATAGTAGAGTGAAGTCGAAGTTATTAGTGGCGTTTAGTTAAAACTATTCATGAAGTTAGAACTGAGGTCTACTCGAAATGACATCGAAGGTACATAGAGTTTTTTTGCGGAGTTCGTATGAAGGGTAACGCAGACTCCTCGTAAGTTTTAAACGAAGAATTAACTCAAAAGTCTTTACGAGTTTAATCGAGCAGTTTAATAAAAAACTTGTTGGAGAGGTTTAAGCTAGATTTTCGAGTAGTTCGTTTGGAGAAATATGTAAATTTTAATCGCGAGTCATTGCCAATTTGTAATGATGTTGGTCAAAGGAAATTAAAGTTATCCCTGGAGTTTAATTAAAGAAAAAAATCAATCGATGTTCTTACCGCAGTTCAAGCTATGGGTTTAATGAACTTTAATCGACGATATACATTTTTTTGAGTAGAATTGAAGATCTTTGGAAGGCTTATTCATTTTTATAAAATGATTTCGAATGTAGAGCTTTATCAAAGATATTTACGTGGAGTTCTTCGCCGAGATCATTTAACGGTCTACGAAGATTTCTTTGCAAATTTCTATTGAAGTTAATCACAGGAAATCGAGAATTTCAATCAAAGATCCTCTGGGAATTCAGTCAAATTTTTCCCGAACTTTATTTAAGAACTTCGTGGAGATAACTTAAACTTTTTCTTAAAATTCAATTAAAATTCTTCGCAGAGTTCCTTCAACTAGTTTTATCAAGTTTAGTCGAAATAATTTGAATGTCGATGACATTGAAAGATGGTAATTTTCGAGTGGCCCTGAAGATCTTTGCAAGACTTATTCGACTATCGAAGTAGGGTAGGGAACTCCATCAATGAAATATTTTATTGAAGTTAAATTGGAGGTCTACCCAGAGTTTAATCGAAGTAGTTCAGAGTTTTTAGCGGAGTTCGCTTGGAGATCTATGCATGTGTCTTCGTGAATTTTTATTGCCAATTTCTATTGGAATATGTCGAGGGAAATAGTTATTCCGAGAGTTTGATTAAAGATCCACGTGGAGATCACTCAAAAGTTTTCTTAAAATTCAATCAAAGTACTTTGCGGAGTTTTATCAATGCATTCTATGGATTTTATTCAAAGTAATTTGGGTTTCTTCCGTTAAAGACTTTCTTAAGTTAAATCTTATTTATTTGGAAGTTTAAGCAAATAATTTGTAGAGTTTTACATAATTTAAGCCTTCGTTTATCCAAATCTGTTCATTTAGGGGCTGTTCTCATATAACGTAACGATATTTTCAATGACTTTTACCTCCCCCCCTTAGTTTAATGAATGTTTCTAGCAGAGATCAACTTGGTCTATGTGAAGGATTTCCGCAGTTCAAGCAAATAATTCCTTAGCAAAATGTCTTGATAGAGTTGAGTTAAAGCTTCTCATAGATTTGAATCATAGTTTCATAGAGATCACTTGAAGGAGAGTGATCTTCGTGGAATCACAACGAATTTCTTTCCGAATTTCAATTTTCCATTCAGTTCGTGTAATTTAATGAACGTTCTTCGCAGAGTTCAGCTAAATCTTCTACTAGATGTCTTCCTTAGTTTATGGGTCATAAAGTTCGATCAAACTAGTTCGTAGAGTGCAATAAAAGCTTTTTATATTGATTTATCAAAGGTTTTCAGAAAGATCTGTCGCAGGTGCTCAGAAGTTAAGTCAAAGGTTCTTGATTGATTCAGTTGAAGGTATTCGCAGATGTGTATCGAAGCTATTTTACTAGTATAGTCAATGATCTTCGTGGAATTAGATCGAAAGTCTTCGCGGAATTTAATCGAAGGTTTTGAATGCTTTTCGAAGTTATTCGTGGCCCTGAATCTATTCTCTTTACAAGTCTCAATCGAAGTTTTCCAGGTAAGTTATATTAATTGGTGAATCAAAGGTTTCCCCTGAGCATGGTTTTTATTTACATAAGCAAAGTTTATTTAAAGTTATTTGTGAATTAAAATTAAAGATTTTTGATAATTTTAATTGAGGAGGATGGAGTTTAATCAAAAGTATTCATGGACTTGGATCGAAAATCTTTGCGGAGTTTAATCGTGAAGATCATTTGCAGGTTTTTAGAAGTCTAATTCAAAAAGTTTTCGATAAGTTAATTAAAGATATTCACAGATGTAAACTGAAGCTATTTACAGAGTATAAAAATATGGGAAGAAGAAGCACCACAAACCTCCTGGAATGAAGGTACACTAGTCAAAATACCAAAAAAGGTGACTTCAAAGACAGAGGTTTCAATACCGAGCAAAATACTAAGTCGAGTAATTTTGAATAGAACATCTGACGTAGTTGCATAAAAAGTTGCATAAAACTTCCCTATTTTAAATTTAGTCGTCATAGCTATTACAATTGTATTCAATTTATCGATATTAATGTGATTCCCGGGGCGGTGTTATATGGGAGCTCTAACTAAATGTGAACCGATTTCGTCCATTTTCAATACACAACTTTTTCAAGATATAAGAAATACTTTTGTAAAATTTTGTCTTTCTAGCTCTTTTTGTTAAGGCGCTTTTGCGCTTTTATTTGACGGACAGACGGACATAAAAGGGGGTTTTTGTATTTTTGTGTCTCCGTAAGTTTTTTATATGGGAACTATGGTCAAATTATGGCCAATTGTGCACACTGGTTGGCATTGACATAAGACTTCCTTGTGCTTAGTGGCCAAAGATATTATAGTTTATCATTTATTGGCATTTAAATGTATTTTAGGTGGAATTTAGGCTGTTAGGTTAGGTTAAATGTGAACTGATTTCAATAAAATTTTATATACTGCCTAATGCTTATGTAAAACTTCTATATACCAAATTTTATCATCAAAGCTGTTATGATTTGTCATTATTAGCAAATAAGCGATTAGCCTAGACAAGGCTATACGGGAGTTTTGGTCAAATGTGAACCAATTTGGCCGATTTTAATACAAAAATTTTCCAAGAAATAAAGAATATTTATGCCAAATTTCAGTGATAAACGGACATCGGTCAATCGTCTTAGAATATGGGGAAATTAAAACACAATTTTATTTTCAACTTTAAACATTATAAATAGTTATTCTTTATTTGAATATTTGTTGAATGTATATAGGTATATAATTAAATTTCAAATGGTTTTAATATTTAAAGAGTGCTCTAAATAAAATTTGTAGTTGGATTTTCTTAAATTAAAATCAAACCTTTTAATATAAAAACTCTACAAAATACGCAAATATAATGGCATATTATACAAAATCATTTAGCATTAAAATGTTTACTTAGTACTCGGGTTTTGCAAAATTATCGACTTTTTTCGGAAACCCTCCCATTAAAGATTTTACAGTTGCTTCTGATACCTTTTTGGAGCATGTGTTCCACCTGCGCTTAAAATCGGACATGTTCTTGGAAATCTTTTCCGTGTTCTTCAATTCCTTTTTTACCAGAGCCCAATACTTTTCCACAGGCCGAAGTTCTGGACAGTTAGGTGGATTTGCCTCTCGTGGTACAAACATGACATTATTCTTTGAGTACCACTCAAGTGCCTTTTTTCCATAATGGCATGATGCCAAATCGGGCCAAAAAAAAGGATTCACTCTGTGCTCTCTTAAAAAGGGTAACAACCGTTTTTGTAGGCACTCCTTTATATAAATTTCTGTGTTTATTGTGCCAGATGCCACAAATACTTTACTTCTTTTGCCACAACTGTAAATAGCTTGCCACACGAGAAACTTTTTAGGGAATTTTGTTTGTTTTTTTGTGCGAAACTCTTGCCGAACATTGCCCCGTTTATCAGCAACATAAAAATCTTGACCAGGAAGTTGAGAAAAGTCTGCCAGTACGTATGTTTCATCATCCATCACACAACAGGTGTATTTTTTTATAAAATCAGACTTCAATTTTTTCGCTCGTTTTTTGCTTTTAAGTTCTTTATAGCATTGCGATCTGGAACCTTTTGGACTTTGTATGTCTTCAGTCCAGCATAAGCTTTGACTCTATGTGCAAAATTCGTAGAACATTTCACCGTACGAGCTGCTTTTCTTAAAGAAGTGTTAGGCGCTCTTCGAAAGAGTCGCTCGACTTCTTTTGCCTTACCAATATCTGTAGGACCTTTTTTCCTCCCTGATCCAGGTTTTCTTTCAATGCTTAGGTTTTCCTTATACCGTCTGATGGCATTAGAAACCGTTCGAGGGTCAACTTTCAAATTTTTAGCTATTTTTTTTAAAAGTCCATGACGGATTTTTTTGAAAAGTTTTAATTATATTTTTACGAACTTTTTTTCGCAGTCCATTTTGATTGAAATAACTATTGAAAATTAATAATTTCTAAAATAATTGTATCTGACATATCTATATAAACTAACTTGATCAAAAAATAAATTATTTCTTGCACTATGGATAAATTTTGTCTAAAATAGTAAATGAATATTTTTTTTAGAACACTCTTTATTCAAAACGATTTTCAGTAAAATATTTAGTGCAATATTAGGGTTAAGCTTCTTTTTCACCGATGGCGACTTATCTTCGGGTTGAGTTCTCGAGTTGATGATTGAGAAGAGTTCATGGCTTATTTGTTTGACCCTTTCTTTATTTATTTTCTTCTTGGGTGAAGTTGGCTGCAGTCTGTTAAGCTAGAAATGGCTTTTGACATGTCAGTGATACAATAAGGGGTTCACAGTGTACACCGTTCACAGTGTACACCGTTCACAGTGTACACCGTTCACAGTGTACACCGTTCAATTAGAATCTTTGGGAGTGTTATCAAATGGTTTAATTAAAGATCTTAATAAGCTTCGACATCAAGTTCTGTAAGAGGATTAACTACACTGTGATACACGGGAAAAATGCAGGGGTTCTCATATACTAATTCTGTTTTGGGGGAGTCCATGGAGTACGAAAATTGTAATATATTTTTTTTTTGATCACTTCGTTAAGTATATTTTTTAACAGCAAATGTAACGTAAAACCATTATTTACGAAAATTTAAAGAAAAAAATCATAACTTCTTTATTTGACAGTCGATTTAACTTTTGTTTTCAATGGATATTAGATGCGAATTCGGCTTTTCTGAAAATATTTTCCGTTTGAAGATCGCCCATAAAATGGCTATTTTATAGCGCTTAAAATAAAAAAAAAAAATGCAATTTTTTCAACAAATTTTCATTTTCTGCCGGATCCCAATTTTTTGTTGGGCAACAAATTTTGGTTTTATAAATTTTATTTAAAAGTACATTTAGTTGGCTTTTTAAAATGTATAAGTAGATTTCGAGTTTCTCAGCGAAAGGTTGCGCAATTTAGTATTATTAGTAATAAAAATAAATTAAAAAAATTAATATTTCTTTAAAAATGTGTGATAAAAGTAATAATTTTTGTTTCATTTGTGGACTTTTTGTGGACAGAAAACATAAAATTGATTTATCGGTTAATGAACATGTTATTCCACTATACGAAGAGTACTTTAGTCGTTGTTTTGTTCGTGGATTGTGGTATGTACCCTCTGTTTGCTGTTCATCGTGCTATTCGACTCTTAGATCTTGGAAAATGCAAAGTGGCTCCACTGCAATGCCTTTCGTTGAACCCGTTGCTTGGCTTCCACAACGTGTACATAGACCAAATAATTGCTATTTTTGTTTAACTTAAACTAAAGGTTACCACTTTAAAATAAGAAAATTAATTAAATACGCAGACGTTGACCAAGTTATTAAATCAGTATTGCGTCAAAATAAAGATTTAATCAAAGAAAACACAGCAGAATTATAACCAGAGTCAATTGAGCCTGAAACATTTCCAACCCTTTATGAAAGGCCAGCATCAGAATTTATCCCACCAGAAGCTGAACTAAGAGAACAACGCTTAATTTCATCAGGAGAATTTCATGACCTGGTACGCGATTTAGAACTGTCAAAGAGACAGACGGAACTTTTAGGATCAAGAATGAAACAATGGAATTTCTTAGATGAGAGTGTCAATATTACTTTTCGTAGAAGTGAAGAAATGGGTTTATTTGGATCACTGTCTAGCGAAAGCACAAAAAACAGCAATATGGTTTATTGTAATAATGTAAATTCTTTGTTTGATAAGCTAGGACTAGGGATGAAACGATACCTCCATGGTATCGATACTTTTACTCGATACTGTATCGGTCGCAAAGTATCGATACGTACTCAATATCGCAATAAAAGTATCGATACTTACTTGGATCGATCAAAATAAACTTAATAGTTTTGCGTAATGAAATAAAATAAGTTTGTATTTAAAATTCAATTTTATTGAAGGAAAACAACAAAAACATAAAAACAAGTTACATTTCACGTAACATATGTATATCAAACATAACAAAATTCATGAGATCGAAAATTAATTAATTAAATTAATATTTTATAGAAAAGTAATTAATATTTTATAGAAAAAAATCTTTTTTTGGCGTACTTCCTAAAAACAACAACTTGTCAAGGTGCTTGCTAGACAAACGGTTTCTTGATTCTGTAACAGTAGCTCCAGCTTTTGAAAACAACCTTTCACATGGCACGGAAGTGCAAACTATATGCAAATACAGTTGTGCCTGTTTATATAATTTAGGAAATAAGTTTTTTAACTCTTCCCATTCTTCTAGTGGATTGGCTTTTAATGGAGAAACAGGATTAGACAAGTATACTGACACTTCATCTGTTTTTAAATTAAGACGTTGACGTTTTTGGCCAATTGCTAAATTTTTGTGATGCAACCAAAAATCAAAATCTTCGCTGTGGACTTCTTCTTCTGACTCACTGGTTGATAATGAGTCGTTGGTGTCTTTTATAAAATTTTTTAGTTTTTGTATAGCCCTTCCGCATGCATTAGGATCTCTGAAGTGCAGATTTTTAAAACGTGGGTCTAAAATGGTACCCAACGCGGCGAATGTATTAAATTCTATCATACCAAATCTCTTAGTACATTCACTCAGCAGTTTGTTTTGTAGCTGTGTTACACATTCTACAGTCGAAGAAAATGTTTGTAGCTTTGATGACAGACAATTTATCATTGGTATAATCTTGGACAAAGTTACATAATTTTGTCCAGATGACTCCTTAGACACAAATTCGAATGGCTTTAACAACTGAACTATTTGCTTCAATGTTTCAAGTTCTTGTCCGGTCACCATTTCTGGACTACCTGTTAAAGAATCGAGAAGAAGTTCTGAAGCTATTTTCGACATTTCTATATATCTTTCCGACATATAATATACAGAGTTCCAACGGGTTTTCACATCTAGGATAAATTTTTTTGTACATCCTTCTTGAACTCCTATATCAATTTGGAGTTTTCTTAGTTTGTCGGACTGAATAACACTATTCTTGACCCATTTTACAATTCCCCTAACCTTTTTTATTAGATCAGCAACTTGGGATGAACTATTTATTGAAGATTCCACGATTAAATTAATGGTGTGAGCAAAACATGGCAAATGTTTGGAATCACCAAGCGTTCTCTTAATTGCGGCCACCATGTTGGCACCATTGTCCGTCACAGCACAAGTAACTTTAGATAATGGAATTTCCCAATCTCTCAAAATATCAGCAAACGCAATGGACAAATACTCAGCTGTATGGTTACTTGTTAATTCTTTAGTTGCAATATTGGCACTTGTGAATGCAATATTTTCCAAAAAATGTATTGTTACACCCAAGAAGCTTTTTTCATTCATGCATTCAGTCCATATATCAAGCGTGACACAAAATACAGATACTTTTGATATCTTTTTAGAAAATTCTAATTTTACGCTGTCATATTTGTCACAAAGCAATTTTTTAAAATGTGTGCTAGAGGGAACTTTATAATATGGCGCCAACTCTTTTAGCAGTCTTAAAAAACCTTCTCCTTCAACGACATTGAAAGGCCTCATATCTCTGCATATGAGATATAATATACACATATTTATATTGTTATATTTTGCGCCTCCCTCTGAAAAAAAGGAAACATAAACTTTTTTATTTGTTTTCTGTGTTAAATTTTAAAAATGTAACATTTTGTTTGATCATTTCGAAAAAAAATAAAAACCAAAAAAAACTGAAACTGAAGTGGTCCGATATATCGCAGCTATGGAAATTAAGCTAATTTAATAACATTTGATAGATCCAAAAATACCTACATGCAAAATGTTAAAGTAATATCTGCATTAATGAATTAATTAATTAGAAAAACCTTCATTGTAATGTTTTTAATATGACACTTATGGCTTTTATTGCTCATATATACATATAAGTAAAAAAATTGTACAGTGGGATGGTTTAAAAATAGAATGGAAATAATTCTGTAACTTCTAAACCGTTGGACGGATTTAAACAAAATTGTGGATATAGCAGAAGTGCTAGGGAGCTGCAGTTTTGAACCTGGAAAGTCTAAATTGCAAGGTGGCGGCACAATCAGCCCCCAAAGTAGGGCATCTCGGACTCATAAACCACTTAAAACGATATATAATTGTAATTTCCCAACCGATTTGAAAAGTCATACTATATAACAATTATATAGGCCAAGATCTACAAAAACATCCCTACATGCCTATGCTGTCTCTTACAATTTAAAAGATATTCGTCTTTAAAAAATAAATTTTAAATTTTTGTCCCAAACTGTACCGATTTTTTACTAATATCTGATCTATATATAAACCGATCTAAAAAAGAACAAAATTTTATATACTTTATGAGCAAGAAGTGTATAAAAGCATTACTATGTTAAAAGTTATAAGTAATTAAAATTAGCATTTAAAAAATAAACCATTTTCCCCAGATTCTCTCTCGGAAATTTCAATTTTGATCCATACGCGAGCTGTAATAAAAATTGCATTGCAAAAGTACTTTGTCGCCCTGAAAGTGGCCAAGGACTACAGCAACAAAACCAAAAATACCCATTTCTGGAAATTTTTCAAAACTTTTTAGGAGTTCAGGGATTTGTTTTACTAAAAATATTTTTTTTTTAATATTTGTATTTTTTAACTATATACATACCTCTTTGTGCAGATTGTTTTTCAAATGCAACTTTTAATGTACAATTTGTACTTTGTGTATTTGATGAAACAGACTGACTCAAATCTGAATGTGAGGAACTCGTTGTTGTTGTTGAAGCCTCGGTGATTTTATTTTGATGAAGAGTCTTACCATTCGTAGTAGACGAACTGCCAAATGGGGAATCGCAATCACTTTCTCTTTGTTTTCTCCTAAAATTAAATTACTTTGTTAGAACTCCTCTAATTTATTACTTTTATTTACTTACTTCGACATCTGGGGCTTAGAAGGCTCAATATAATCCGGGTGGCTTTTAAGATGCTTGTGCAAATTTGACGTGTTTCCACAATAACGCACACTTTTAAAACATTTTTTGCAGGAAGCTTCTTTTTGGTTTTTTTTGGTAAAAAATTTCCAAACACTAGACTTGGGAGGTCCCATATTTAAATATTTTATGCAAACAATGAAGTTTACAAAAACGCAAATGCTTAACTTTTAATTTTTTTTTATTAATTTGAATGAAACTTTTTTAGACGACGCGTTTAATTTTGCTTCTGAGAATTTATTTTTTTATGAGTACTTTTGACCGATACGAGTACTTTTTTATCGATACCTACTTGGTAGTTGGTAATAAAGTATCGATACCAAAAGTATTTGGTATCGAAGGAAAAGTATCGAGTAAGTACTTGTATTTACTCGTATCGTTTCATCCCTAGCTAGGACACAATCATATTTCACAAGACTGGCGATTATTCATCGATGGATCAACGAAAAGTAAATATGATTTACACTTACATCGAAAAACTTTTTCAAAATTTCTGTTTTGTATATACAACCCAGTAAAACTTTTCATTACCAAATAATGAGTTAAACAGTTAAACTATTAAACGCGAACTACTTACTCATTCGCTGTTTAAGTCATTACATTAACATGGGGATGTCATTGGAGGCAAGTACTTACCAATTGCAGAAAAGTAATGACTTGGGTATGAAATTTGAAAGCAACAACAACAACAGCAACAACTTTGTTGTTGTTGTTTTATTAAAAACATATACTTTTAAACGAAATACAAAATTTTTTTATGATCCCATGGGGCTCGAACCCAGACCCTCCGACTGCTAGGCAGAGACTCTTCCACTGACCTACTTCATATGTTGAAAACTTAGCAGCTTATAATTAACATAAACAATTTTTATTTTTAGATCCAAAATCATGTGAAAATAACTTTGCTTTTCCCTGCTTTTTTTGCTTTGTTGTAATTTTGGAAAAATATTTTTATACGATTTTTTGTAATTATTTTAAAACTTTTTTAAAATTATTTTAAAACTTAAACAATTTAAATCTTTTTTGTATAAGATTGACTCTTACTTACTTAAATGTTACAACCTGTTAAGGTCAAAGTCCGAGCATATTTTAGAATTCCATGGATTTCGTTCTTGTGCGAATATTCTCCAATTTTATAGGCCAAGCTTTGAAAAATGTTCCTCTACTTGGTCTTTCTATCGAAGTTTCGGACATCCTCCTCTAACATTAGGTAGTGGGACATTTCAATTCTAATTTTATCCTCTTCATTGTATTTTTTTTCAAGAGAGGGTTACTAGCCCGTAATGGGACAACTCTCGGAACATGTAAACTCACAATATTAATGGGTGTTAAACTAGATTCCCGGGTGATACCATGAGGAGGTGTGCGTCCACGTTTGAGATGAAGGATGACCCAGATAAGTTGGGCTTACCAAGTTAAGACCAATTAGAATCGTGTTTGGTATTCAACATCTCCTACATAATCAAAATTTACTCATGATAGCATTTTTTCATTAACGTGAGTTAGTTTTACAAATTTTTTTTACAGAAGATAATATTTAAGTTCTTAAAATTCAAAAATCATTTAAAAAGGCTCTTTTAATAAAAAAAAAAAACTAAAAAAAATTGTTGCCCTTGGTGGGATTTGAACCGGGGCCATTCAGTTTAAATTACCATCTTAATTACAAATTAGTACTTCTGTAACAACTTATTATTTATTTGGATGGTATGTTGTAGTCGTTACAAGGTAACCAGTTATCAGAGTACTTGCCATTACCAAAGTTTTGCTGGGAATATATATAAATTTTAGGCCTGAAAGCAGTACTTTTACATAACGGGAACTTATTTCCATCAGTTCCTTTGGCTTACGCTACTGACATCAAGGAATCGTACGAGAGTATGTCTGAAATTTTGAATTTAATAGACAATTCTCATAACTGGCAAATTGTTGCTGATTTTAAAGTATTGAATGGTATGCAAGGTGGCAACACAAAGTTTCCATGCTATTTTTGCGAATGGAACAGCCGTGCAACTGAGCAACATTATATTCAGAAAAATTGGCCTCCTCGTACAGCGTTTGTTGTTGGTGAAAAAAATAGTATAAACATTCCTTTAGTCAACCCAGCAAATATAATTTTACCACCTTTACATATTAAGCTGGGTTTAATAAAACAGTTTGTCAAAGCACTTGATAAAAATGGTTTAACATTTAAATATCTTGAAAGAAGTTTTCCACGAATAACTTGTGATGCAGACATTAAAAAAATTAAAATATATATTCTACAACAGGTATATTTGTCGGTCCACAAATAAGACAACTAATGAGAGACCAAAATTTCTTAGAACAAATGTCGTATTTAGAAAAAAATGCATGGGAAGGCTTTGTTGCAGTGTGCGAAAACTTTCTTGGGAACAAAAAATGTAAAAACTACGAAGAAGTGGTTAGTAAAATGCTTTCTTCCTACCATTCGATGGGTTGCAAAATGTCAATCAAACTGCACCATCTCCATGCTCATTTAAATATGTTCCCGTCAAATTTAGGACAAATGAGCGACGAACAAGGAGAGAGATTTCACCAAGAAATTTTTAAAATAGAACAGCGCTATGTTGGAAAAAACAAAATAAGTATGCTTTCTAACTACTGTTGGTCCATTAAGCGTGATACGAGCACAGAAAATTATAATAAGCAGGTGAAACGCAAGCATTTCTAAGAAAAAACAAAAAAAAAAAAAAATAAAATTTGCATATCAAAAAACTAAAAATTTTCGGTTGGTTTTTTTTAAATTTGCTTTTAACCTTTTTGGAAAGCCTATTTAATGAGGTTTTTAACGAAATAAAAAAAAATATATTTACTGTCACACAAAAATATATAGACAGACAGAAAATGAAAATTGATAAAAAAAAGTTATTTTTGTTTGTAATATAAATGCCAATAAAATTGCCATTTCTTGGCTGATTTGTAAAAGGACATTTTTCTTAGTGAGGCAAGGCATGTATCCTTCAAAATGTAGAAAAAAAAAAATTAAGTAGTTTTAAAAATAAAAAGTTACGATTTTTTTTACTTAAATTTTCGTGAATAGAGATTTTTAGCTATATTTGCTGTTAAAAAATATACTTAACGAAGTGACCAAAAGAAATTGTTACTACTTTCGTACTCTATGGACTCCCCCAAAACAGAATTGGTATGTGAGAACCCCTGCATTTTTTTTTTCTTTACATTTGGATCACAGTGCTATTAAGATTTAAATATTTTTGAAACAACCTCTTCTGTTATCCATGACTCCTTGTGGAGCATTGAGCTCCAAACCAAAAACATTATAATTCCTTAAGATGTTGAACTTTTCTTCCTGGATTTTAAAATAGGAAACTAATTTTAATGTTTCTTCAGATCTCAATCAATGGCTATCATAGAGATCTAAAGAAGATCTTCCCGGAGATCAAAGGTCTTCTTGAAATCTAATCGAAGTTATAAAAGAAATACATACTTAGTCCTTCAGTTCCTGTTCTAAAAAAGGGTCTTAAATAAGATAAGTCTTCGAGTTCAATCATAATTTTTAGGGAGTGTAATCAAAGGGCTCAATTGAAGATCTTCATGATTCAAGATCATAATCAAGTTCTTTCAAAAGATTATAAAGATTTAAATATTTTTAAAACATCCAAAAAACATGGTAATTCTCTAAGACCTTGAATTTTGCTTGATTTACTACAATCTGAAGGCTTTCAGTTTATGAGTTTCAGATTTGCCGCCATTCAAAAATCTCCCAAATTTTGTATTCATTTCCTTAAACACATAATAAATTTGCTTTACAATAAAATGGGATACAAAGTTTTTGAATTTTCCTTAAATATACAGACACGAAAAGTGCATAATAACAAATAAATTTAAATAAATCTTAAGCCATAATTTTAACAAAATTATATGCATAGTGCCACTGAAAAATATATGTTCTTAGCTGCTGCTGCTGCCACTGCCACTCGGTGCAACATCCCAAGCTCTTTGGGGCACACCCAAAACTATAAAAGCAAATGAATAAAATCAAAATCTTAAAGAGAAATAAAAAAAGCTCTGCCCATAAGTCACTTTGGCTTTCTGAAGCATTGAACAGAGTTAGAGTTAAGACTCAAAGCTGGAACATGAGGATGATGTTGATGTTGAGGTTGTGATCATGTTGTTGTGGCTAAAATGCATGTATGTATGTATGTGGCAGAGCAAAAAGCGGGTTTTATCTTCCACTTTAAAAGAGCATGAGCCAGAGTTTTAAAATGAATAAAATAAGAAAAGCGCATTTTAAGCACACGCCATTTACTTGGGGGCTATATAATCTAAAGTCAAAACAGTGATGCTTAAAAGGAAACAAACAATTTTGTTCTAAGAAACTTACCCCCTCCATTTCAAAAGTGAAGGCTCATATTTTGTTCTCCACTGTTAAACTCTAAAGCTCTAAGTGTTGACTTGATCTTCAATCGTGAAAAGATGCCACTTAAGTGAAAAAATAGACAACGACAACAACAACAACAAAAAAGAAAAACTACTTCTAAAAACAATGTGGGTGCACAATTATGTTGCCACAATGAATAACAGGCATTAATTTTCTATTAGCCCAAGCAAAAAAAAATCATCCAAACCAAAACTACCAGCAGAAGTACTTGGCAAAGCTTTTAACTTGTTCATATTCCTAGTGCTAGTAACTGACTCATTGAGGAAAAAAAATAATAACAAAAGAAGGTAATAAATACAAGTTAATTTTCTGAATTAGATTTTAAACATGTTAAAAGTTTACCCAGCACTTGAGCTACAATTTGATTGTGTTTCATTAGGAAACCTTGAGGCTTTCAGGCATTAGCCAGTTAATTCAAATGCATGATAAAAGTTCATAGTCTAAGAAATTACAGCCCAGACACATGCAAGGGAATTGGAGTTTGATGATGTTACGATTATTTTAAAGAAAAGGTTGCCAAGTTGTTAAAATAAAAATCGTAAAAAATGTATACTATTTATACCCTTCACCACCATAGGTGAAAGGGTATTATAAGTTTGTGCTGATGTATGTAACGCATAAAAATATTTGTCTTAGACCCACCTTTTAGTATACCAATAGGCTTAGAATCATTTTCTGAGTCGATTTAGCGATGTCCGTCCGTCCGTCTAGCTGGCTGGAGTGGTTCGCCTTCCATACAAAAAAAAGTTGTGTCAGTCACCTCCTAGGATCAAAGATAATGTTAAAACAATTCTAAAAATAGTTTTTTATTTTTTGACCACGCCTACAAATACCGCCCTTTTAGTATTTTGTTAACTGTGTCGCCATTTTGAGTCCGATCATAACATTTGATATATCGGTGTTCGCGGCTCTGTCTTTGATAGTTTTTTACTACCACGTCAATTTATAGTCATAATTTAAAAAAAAACTAGATTTGTACTCGATTCGATTAGGGTGTTTACGAATCGAATCTTAAAAAACTATGACTAGAAATTGACGTAGTAGCAAAAAACTATTAAAGTGAGAGTTTTTAATAATTATTTTTACATCATCTTTAATCCTAGGGGGTGACAGACTCAAATTTTTTTTCGAACCACTCTACTGGACCCCTATATAAACCTTGTAATCAAACTACGGGTAGCAATTCTCAAGATAATTTGGCGAAATTTGGCACAGATCATTTGTTTGATAATGGGACCATGGCTATTGAAATTCGTCAAAATCGGTCCATTATTTATGGTACCTCCCATAGATCCCACTTCCCGGAATTGATATATTGGCCACAAATATCAATATTTTTTCATAAAATTTGAATCAAATACTGCTTATATAAACTAAAATCACTGTATCAAATTTCATTAAAATCGGTCTACATTTGACCATAGCTCCCATACAAACTTTTCTTTAAAAACGCACTAAATGAGACAAAAATCACTAAAACGCTCGTAAATCTAAAGATAATGAGAATCTTAAGTTTATTTTTTGCATCCATATTTTTTGTGACAACTGTAATCAACTTGCCAAATTTCGAGATAATCGGTTCACATTTGACCCTAGCTCTCATACAAGTCCAAATGACGAAACAGCTTAAATATATAAGTTTTGAGAAAATGTTTGTATGATGGCAAAATTTAGCAAATATTTGTCTTTATAGAAGAAAAATAACACCTTTATCCTTAGTGGTGAAGGGTATCGTATGATCGGGCTTGACCGACTATAGCACTTTCTTACTTGTTTTAATTTCTTTTAACCAGTCTTCGATTTTTAACTACGGTCACACAGTGGTTTACGGACGCTTTTTTTTTGGAAATAATTCTGCAACTTTTGAACGACTGAAATTTGGCACGGTGGTAGTCAAGAAGCATTCGAGTTGAGTTTCAAAAACACTTGATGGACCTTCAAAGTTGGTCAACTCGGCGGTTCGACTTTTTTAAAAATTTGCCAAAAATAAATTTATGGATGGATTGAAAAGAAATGTTAAATTTAGGTTGTCCTTGAATATCTACAAAAAATACGCTTATATGTATAGGTTATCTCCTTTGGCTTTCGAGATATTTGGGTAAAAAGGAAGTTTTTGGTTGATTTTTTTGCTCTGGTGGACGCATCTGAGGACCAAAAAATTTTTAAGACTGTTCCTTAAATTCTTAATAAAATTCTGAATTATTTTTGTGCAAGTTGGCTATAGATATCTTCTATTGTTTATTGTTTTATTGACCCTGCCAAATTTCATTCAAATATTTCCAGTCGTTCAAAAGTTACAGAATTATTTCCAAAAAATAGCTTCCGTAAGCCACTGTGGGTCGTAAGCCAAGCAATTCTGATATGGAAGGAAATCTATAATCTTATAGATCTGTTGAAAATTCTATAAAATCTTCTATGATTGACTGTAAAGAGGTTAGATTGAACTGATCATTACTCTTAATTATTTCATAAATTATTACACAGGCAACCCTGCATAAATTAAGCATTGGGTTAGCATCTAAGGGAGCTTTTGTTGCATTTTCTTCTTAAACAGCCTTTAGTTATTTCTTTTTCATTATCTAAATGAGCTGAAATCTAAAACAATAAATATACAGGGTGGCCCAGAAAGACCGAAGTGGTGTGAATTCCTTATAATTTTTTTATTATAATTTTTTTTTCTTTTCTTTTCAATATTTTGTAAAGAAGACTTGGATAATTTATAATGGAGCAATACACAATTGAACAACGTGAGCAAATTGTTGAAATTTACTTTTCAAATCAACGGTCCATTGTGTTGACTCAGCGTGCATACCGTCGTCAATTTAATGTGCGGGTTGCACCCTCTCAGTCAACAATAAACCGTCTGGTTGCAAAATTTCGAGAACAAGGAGCAGTAAGGAACCTTCCTGGTCCCGGCAGACACCGAACTGTCCACACGGCTGACAATATTCAAGTGGTACAGGAGAGTATTCGGGAGGATCCAGACACATCAACCATAAGCAATTCACACCACTTCGGTCTTTCTGGGCCACCCTGTACATAATTTACTTTTAGAATTTACACTACAGAGCATAAAAAGAATTCAAACATGAAGTTAATTAAGACTTGGAACTATTAAGAGAATTTTAAAGGGTGGTTAAATTTTAAGGTTGATTTTGAATAAAACACAAATTATTAAGAAATTATTGTAATTTCTTTTTATTATGAAAAAAATATCGGCGCACTATGGTATTTCTGCTGCAAAAAAGGCATTTTTTACTAACACTTTTCAAAATCTAATGAAAAAACTCCATTTTTTCCCTTAGATATGTATATATAGAAAAAATCGGCTGAATATTGTGAAACAAAATTTATGGTAAAACAAGTAAGAGTTGTATATTCGGCTTTGTCGGAAAAAGAAAAGCTTTTCGGTGGCGTCATCATCTACAATAGTTATGCACCCAAAGGTTAGGTTGGGCAGGTGGCTGATGTCTAGGGAAGCTTCACTTGGGTTCTAAAGTGGTCCCTTTGTGAAAGATAATGATTACTATACTACAAGTAGAGAATGCATATTTAAGCCATATTTTACGAACATTTAATAAAGTTCGATAGACCAGATAAACCATGCAGAAAAGATGCTTCAAAATGTAGATGCCCTTACATTTGCAATAGCACATCGATTTGATGAAGTTTAAGTATTCTGACATGCAACCCAAAAACGATGTGCCCAGTGAGGGTTGTGCACTTTAATTCGTACGAATTATCCAACTAGTAAAAGTTCTTGATTAGTTATGTAAAACTCTGAAGTTAGCGGACTGATTTAGGTCAAAGCTTTAACAATGATAAGCCTTAAAATTATAGGGTATACACTCTTAGTTTTAGATACATACGTGAAATATATAGCTTTTGAATGGATGGATATCAGCTTTGTCGGAAAAGTTATTAAAGATTTACTTATTAATCTGAAGTTAGTTAATTAATTAAAATGAACACTTCATCAATAATATTTGGGATGTATAGTTCTTTCGATCTGTCCGATGGATGTTTGGAAAGTTTTACTCTAGTTACTTGTGCAATTTTAATGTGATTTAATTTATCAGCATTAAATCGATTCCCGGTCGGGGTTATATGGGAGATTTCACTAAATGTGAATAGAGCTCGCCCATTTTCAATATCGAACTTTTCAAGAGATCAGAAATACTTTTGTCAAATGTTGTCCCTCTAGAAAGTTTATTTTTGGCGCTATCGCCCTGAATATCAATATTGTACAACGTCTTCATACTAAATGTCATCATCGTATCTATTATAATTTGTCATTTATTAGCTACTAAGAATTGTCTTAGGCGAAGTTATACGGGATCAATTGTCAAACGTGAACGGATTTCTCCCAATTGCAATTAAAAAATTTAAATTTTCGTTGACATGTGAGATACTTACATACATATGTAGGTTTTGAACGGATATCATGTACTCAGTTGCATTTTTGTACTTCCTAGGAAGATTACCTATAATTTGATATATAATACATTCTCAAATGTTATCATAATGTTCAAAAGTCAGACACAAAATTAAGATTAATGCTAAAATCAGATTTGTGGAGCTCCTGGATTTTACACAAAATTTTAGGATATTGTCCCACCCTGAATTTTATCATTGTCGATCAAAACACCATCGCTTAAACGCTAAATTATATCTACCACAAATTACAGAATGCATCAGGATTTAGATAATCCCCTGCAAAGGACGCTATTAAATTTCATCAAAATAAACACCTGAGATATGGACAAAACAGGAGCTCCAAAAACTTGACTACAACAGAAAAAATTACAGACAGGTAGATGGATGGACGGACGGACAAACAAACAGATGGACGGACAGACAGACAGACAAATAGACGGACGGACGGAGGTCGCGAAATCGATTCTCCTGCCGATTCTGAGTTGATCGGTACAATTTGAATGGTATTCGTAATCAGATTTGTGGAGTATAGATTTTAGAAAATCCTCACACAAAGAATGATGTCAAATTTCATCACAATCGGTCCATAAATACCTGAGATATCGCTGAAACAATACTTACAAAATGTAAACAAAATTTATTAGACACGTACTTTGGGCAATTTGATGTACATCAAATGTAGTGTTATGGCGATATCTCAATTGTTTATGGACAGCTTTTGATAAAATTTAATAACGTGCTTGGCGGGGGAATTGAAATGATGAAATCTGATATAAAATTTATGTAGGTCCGTGCTAAAGGAGGATGGTTTTTCCTATTTCTGCATTTCATTTTTTCAACAAACATTCTCTAATGCGAACTTTGGTCAATTTGCGACACATCAAATTCAGTGTTTTGGCGATATCTCAGTTGTTTATGGACCGATTTTGATAAAATTTTACAGAGTGCTTTGGGAAAATATTTCCTACAATCTGATTTATAACATATTATCACATGTACACCAGGAGTATCTTTTTTCTCTTGTTATTTAAAAGTGTGTTTCAATAAAAAATTTTAAAATTTTCGTCTAATTTTTAGTATTTTTTCGATATTTTCGGTGTTTATAAACCGATTTTAATGAAATTTAATAGCGTTCATTGCGGGAGAATTTCCTAAAATATATATGATATATAATTTATGTAAGGGGCTTCAGAAACTTGATTTCAACAGACAGACGGACAGACAGACGGACAGACAGACAGACAGACAGACAGACAGACAGACAGACAGACAGACAGACAGACACACAGACAGACAGACAGACGGACATCGCTTAATCTTTCTCCTCCCGATTCTGAGTCGATCGGTATAGTTTTTATGGGGTCTACGATCACTAATAAAAAAATTACAAACGGAATTACAAACTTATAATACCCTTTCACCTATTGGTGAAGGGTATAATTATTGAAATTTAAAGAATTATGTATCAAATATATTTTAACTGGAAAAATGTATGCATCAATTTTATTTAAGTCTGAGATCTTCTTTTTGTTTAAAAGACAAACAAAAAAGTTTATTGCATACGTAGTTTGGGAGATATACTCGTAAGCGCATCAAAATTATCCTATAAAATTCAGCATTGGCTGTTTTCGTTGGAAAAAAATCAGTTAGCTCGGTTTACCTCCGTGCTCTCAGTATAATTAAATGAAAGGCAGCAACTTTTGGCAATCTTTTGAAAAAATCAAAATTTAGTAAAAAAAAGTAAGGAATATTGCTTATAATAAAAAAGCATTGCATACCTTCAGGCTTAAATTTTTAATCAAATTGCAGTTATTAATCCTAATATTAGTTCAAATTACATTATCTTAAGATTTACGAAGTACCTCTAGGAGTCTACGGATTTAAATAAAAATTTGTAGAGTTCTTTCTTGGATCAACTAATAGGCATGTGACAAATTTCGCTAAATTTTATTGAGAAGTTAGCCTTATTCATTGAGAATAAAAATAAATGAAAAACAAGTAAGAAAGCGCTATAGTCGGTCAAGCCGACCATACGATACCCTTCACCACTAAGGTCAAAGGTGTTATTTTTCCTGTGTAAAGACAAATATTTGCTAAATTTTGCCATCATACAAACATTTTCTCAAAACTTATATATTCAACCTGTTTCCGTCATTTGGACTTATATGAGAGCTAGGGTCAAATGTGGACCGATTATCTCGAAATTTGGCAGATTGATTACAGTTGTTACAAAAATTATGTATGCAAAAAATAGACTCAAAATTTCCATTATCTTTAGATTTACGAGCGTTTTAGTGATTTTTTGTCTCATTTAGTGCGTTTTTAAAGAAGAATTTGTATGGGAGCTATGGTCAAATGTGGACCGATTTCAACGAAATTTGGTACAGTGATTTAAGTTTACATAAGCAGTATTTGTTTTAAATTTCATGAAAAAATATTGATATTTGTGGCCAATATAGCAATTCCGGGAAGTGGGACCTATGGGAGGTACCATAAATAATGGACCGATTTTGACCAATTTCAATAGCCATGGTCCCATTATCAAAAAAATGATCTGTGCCAAATTTCATCAAATTATCTTTAGAATTGCGACCTGTAGTTTGATTACAAGGTTTACATGGGGGTCCAGCCAGCCAGCCAGACGGACGGACGGACGGACATTGCTAAATCGACTCAGAAAGTGATTCTAAGCATATTGGTATACTAAAAGGTGGGTCTAAGACAAATATTTCTATGCGTTACAAACATCAGCACAAACTTATAATACCCTTTCCACCTATGGTGGTGAAGGGTACAAATAGGGGTCCAAGGCATGTACCCCAAGAAGTCGACGGATTTCAACCAAAATTAGTAGAGTTCTTTCTAGGATCAAAAAATAAAAGTGTACCGAATTCTATCAAATTCTATTGAAAATTGCGGGTAATACATTGAGAATTGAAATAAGTGAAAAAATAGGGTTCCAGGGGAGGTACCCCAAGGAGTCATCGCATTTCAACCAAAATTAGTAGGTATCTTTTTTGGATAAAAAAGTAGATGTGCATCAAATTTTATCAAATTCTAATCAAAATAGCGTTTTATACATAAGTGAAAAAATGGGGGTCCAAGGGAGGCAACCCAAAGAGTTGACGGATTTCAACCGAAATTATTAGAGCTCATTTTTGGATCAAAAAATAGAAGTGTATTAAATTTTATCAAATTCTTTTGAAAATAGCGTTTTATACATTGATAATAAAAATAAGTGAAAAAATAGGGTTCCAAGGGAAGTATCCCAAGGAGTCATCGCATTTCAACCAAAATTAGTAGGGCTCTTTTTTGGATAAAAAAGTAGAAGTGTATCAAATTGTATCAAATTCTGTTTAAAATTGCGTTTTATACATTGAAAAGGAAAATAAGTGCAAAATAGGTCTCCAAAGGAGGTACCCCAAGTAGTCGACGGATTTTAACCAAAGTTACGTTTTCTTTTCCAGTCTATCCCTTGCAGGTACCCTGTTGGCTACGAATTATGAAATTGTCATGTTAACTTTTTTCAGAATTATTGATTTTTTTGAGGATACAACAGAGTTTAAACTTCTTACATCACGTTCAATTACAAAATGAATGAACCCTTTCAAATGAACATCACAAAACTTACATCAGTCCATGGCAGCCTAAAACAATTGTTGGAGTAAGTCAAAGGAGAGTCACAATCTGTAGGTATATGTTACATGCTCCATACCCTTAGGTATGATTACAATTACATTACATTACCTTGTAGTTGTTGTTGTTAAAGAGTGCTCTAAATAAAATTTGTAGTTGGATTTTCTTAAATAAAAATCAAACCTTTTAATATAAAAACTCTACAAAATACGCAAATATAATGACATATTATACAAAATCATTTAGCATTAAAATGTTTACTTAGTACTCGGGTTTTGCAAAATTATCGACTTTTTTCGGAAACCCTCCCATTAAAGATTTTACAGTTGCTTCTGATACCTTTTTGGAGCATGTGTTCCACCCGGGCCAAAAAAATGTAGTCACTCTGTGCTCTCTTAAAAAGGGTAACAACCGTTTTTGTAGGCACTCCTTTATCTAAATTTCTGTGTTTATTGTGCCAGATGCCACAAATACTTTACTTCTTTTGCCACAACTGCAAATAGCTTGCCACACGAGAAACTTCTTAGGGAATTTTGTTTGTTTATTTGTGCGAAACTCTTGCCGAACATTGCCCCGTTTATCAGCAACATAAAAATCTTGACCAGGAAGTAGAGAAAAGTCTGCCAGTACGTATGTTTCATCATCCATCACACAACAGGTGTATTTTTTTATAAAATCAGACTTCAATTTTTTCGCCCGTTTTTTGCTTCTAAGTTCTTTATAGCATTGCGATCTGGAACCTTTTGGACTTTGTATGTCTTCAGTCCAGCATAAGCTTTGACTCTATGTGCAAAATTCGTAGAACATTTCACCGTACGAGCTGCTTTTCTTAAAGAAGTGCTAGGCGCTCTTCGAAAGAGTCGCTCGACTTCTTTTGCCTTACCAATACCTGTAGGACCTTTTTTCCTCATTGATCCAGGTTTTCTTTCAATGCTCAGGTTTTCCTTATACCGTTTGATGGCATTAGAAACCGTTCGAGGGCCAACTTTCAAATTTTTAGCTATTTTTTTTTAAAGTCCATGACGGATTTTTTTTTAATTATATTTTCACGAACTTTTTTTCGCAGTCCATTTTAATTGAAATAACTATTGAAAATTAATAATTTCTAAAATAATAGTATCTGACATATCTATAGAAACTAACTTGATCAAAAATAAATTATTTCTTGCACTATGGATAAATTTTGTCTAAAATAGTAAATGCATATTTTTTTTAGAACACTCTTTATGTGGTAAACTAATGCTGTCTTCATATGAAAGCTTAAACGTGCAACTATGTATGTATGTTTAAGCTTGTCAGAATGCCTACAAACTTGCAAGCATGGTACACCATCATCATTACCATTACCAACACTACCAAGAGCAGAAGCAACTATAACATAAGATCAGAATCAAAGATCATCATCAACATGATGGTGCAATATTGTTGCATGTACTGAAACCATAGAGGACTTGTATGGGTTGTTTGTTGTCTTAATGCCTTCATGCACTTCAGCATTACGATCAACGCTTTTATCTTCTCTTTCTAACTCCTTACAGGCACATACTCACACACTCTTTAATGCCTACGCACACATTTTTAAATTGCAATTGCTGCATAAATCTGTTAAGTGGCAGTCAGCAACTCAACTTAACTGACTAACTCAGTTGCTGGCTTACTTATTCACTCAGTTAGTTGGATAGATTGAAATAGTTAGCAGACAAAAATTTTAAAATATAAACGAAAAAGCTTAAGAAATAAATTGAAATTCACCAGTGACTTGATGCCTCGATGCCCCAGTGCTCTAAAGACTAACGAAAATATGTAAAAGTAAAAGAAAATAACAACTTAGGAAATTTATGTAACGTCCATGGCCATAGACTTTAACCGCCCGTACATCTTTTCTTTATTTTCCAAAAGCTTAAGTAAAGTTTTCTTTTGTCTCTAACACTGTCATCATGATCTTGAAATGTATACCTTGGAAATATTTATACCCTTCACCAGCGTAGGTGGAAAGGGTATTATAAGTTTGTGCTGATGTATGTAACGCATAGAAATATTTGTCTTAGACCCACCTTTTAGTATACCAATAGGCTTAGAATCACTTTCCGAGTCGATTTAGCGATGTCCGTCCGTCTGTCTAAACCTTGTAATCAGACTACAGGTCGCAATTGTAGACATAATTTGATGAAATTTGGCATAGATCATTTTTTGATAATGGGACCATGGCTTTCGTCAAAATTGGTCCATTATTTATGGAACCTCCCATAGGTCCCACTTCCCGGAATTGATAAATTGGTCAAAAATATAAATAATTCTTCATTAAATTTAAAATAAATACTGCTTATGTAAACTTAAATCACTGCACCAATTTTCGATGAAATCGGTCCATATTTGACCATAGGTCATACAAACTCTTCTTTAAAACGCACAAAATGAGACAAAAATCAATAAAACGCTCGTAAATCTAAAGATAATGAGAATTTCAAGTTTCAAATTTTTCGCACAAATAATTTTTGTAACAATTTGCCATAACGGGTGGTTAAATTATAAGGGCTGATGTTGAATGTGAACCACACCTAAACGCCAAGTTTTTTTCCGAATTTTATTTGACATTTCTCTATTTCAGACTTACTCAATTTGAACCATGGAGAGATACACAATCCAGCAACATGTTAAAGTTATCCAGACTTATTATGGAAATGGGCGTTCAAATCAAAATGCATATCGTCCACTTCGTGATTTTTTTGGTCAATTTGATAGTCCAAATGTACGCACATCGCAAAAATCGGAAAAATTCGAGCAAACCGGGTCTGTAGAAGATGTGAGAACACAAGAACAGTGCATGCTCGTACAGCTCGCACTGCAGAAAATATTGCTGTGGTTCGCGATAGTGTGGCTGAAGAGCCGTCCACCTCAACTCGTCGTCGTGCCCAACAATTGCACCTCTCACGTTCGTCGTTGATGAACATTATGCATAAAGACTTGCATTTACACGCTTACAAGGTGCAATTGGCTCAAGAACTAAAGCCTCTTGACCATTCCAAATGTCGTGAATGGGCAGAATGGTGGCAAGATATGGCAACAGTGGATGATCAATTTTCGAAGAAAATCATCTTCAGTGATGAGTCACATTTTCACCTCAGTGGATTCGTCAATAACCAGAATTGCTGCATTTGGACGAATAAGAATCCAAGAGTGATTGTCGAAATCGGCATCATCGGGCCGTATTTTTTCCAAAATGAGGCCGGTCAGGCAGTTATTTTTTTTTGTATTGGACCAACACTCAGCGGATGACCCCTACATATGCATATGCATTGTGATGGAACTAGGAAAATAGGTTGTGGGAAGGAGGATAGAGGGAGTAGTGTTTGTGGATATTTGATTTGAACCTTTGGATATCATAATTAGAGGGAAACACTGATGCAGAAAGTTTATTCCACATTCGCGCTGTACGGCTAAAAAACGAGTTTTCTCTATAGTGCGTCGTGCGATCCACTGGAAAATCGACTACAAAGGGATGAACTCTTGTAGAGTTGCGTGTGCTACAAAGAAATGTACGGGTTTCAGGAACAAGATCCCTAATTTCATTTGAGCACATCCCATTATAGTAGCGATAGAACAGTGAAACGCAACCCACCTTACGACGATGCTCCAATGAGGCAATAGAGTTGGCAACCCTACTGTCACCGATAAGCACCTTCGCCCTCTTTTGTACACCGTCGAGAAGCTCCAAAATAGACTTTAAAGCACCGGCCCATACATGAGAGTTGTATTCCATTTTCGGTCGGATATATGTGGTATAGATATTAAGAAGATCAGTTGGAGTGAAGTATGTCTTACACCGCTTTAGAAAACCGAGACACTTGAATGCTTCTTTCGACACTTGAAAGACGTGATTAGTCCAGCGGACATCACACTGAATTTTCATGCCTAGAACATCAAGAGTTTCTGATTCCTCAATATTTATATTTCAGCAGGACGGTGCCACTTGCCACGCAGCTAACGAAACAATGGCTCTTTTGCGCAACAAATTCAATGGCCGTGTTATCTCACGTAATGGCGATGTCAATTGGACGCCAAGATCATGTGATTTGACACCGTTGGACTTTTTTCTTTGGGGTTCTTTGAAAGAAAAGGTGTACGTCGATAAGCCAGCAACAATTCAAGAGCTAAATAATGAGATAATTCGGCACATTAACGGTATTGAACCTCATTATGCCGCCGTGGTCGCGGCGCCCATTTGGCAGATATTTTGTTCCATACATAATTGACTTATACCAATATATCATAATAAAATAAAATTACAGTAATTTCCTAAATAGTTTTATTCCAAATCAACATCGGCCCTTGAAATTTAACCACCCGATATATAAGTTTTGAGTTTTGTATGATGGCAAAATTTAGCAAATATTTGTCTTTATACAGGAAAAAGAACACCTTTGACCTTAGTGGTGAAGGGTATCGTATGGTCGGGCTTCACCGACTATATTATTTTTATACTTGTTTACTTCTAATTTTATTTAACTTCTCTCGCCCTATTAAAATGTTAAACTGACATTTCAAATGCCAAGATTTCAAAAAATCCCCCCATAATCGTATTTATGCCAAGAAGTGTCTGGTTTATTTGCTTAGATAAGGATTTTTAAATTTATTGTTTTTTTATTTCAAAAATAATATTTAAATCAGTGCGAGCTTTTCTCTTAATCATCCGCTTTTAATCGAAATTCTTTTTTTTTCTTTGCCTAAATTTATTAGCATGTGCACAGTGTTACGCACCCCCTGTTTTAGCTGCTGTGATGTGACAGTGAACTACAATTTTAATAGACACCTGCATTTTTAGAGAAATCCCGCAGTGACAATTTCTAAATTGATAGGAGCTTTAACGTCAAATGAAGCAACTGTAGGTGTTAGGAGGCTAATGAACATGAAAGAAAAATGCGTGAGAAAATATTTAATTATTTTTTACAAAGTTTGCAATTATTCAATGATTTTTAGATTATATTTTTTATGATCTTCACATGATCATAAAAAGATAATCTAAAAATCATTGACTATTAAATGTATGCCTCAATACAGTGACAATTTTTTGTATGTAAGAAATTTTTTATTCGAATTTTATGGCTTTTTCAACGGAATATTATGACACTAGGTCTAAAAGTTTAGTGCTGAAAATTTGAGCCAAATCGGAAAACGTTCTATGGGCTCGCATCGGGTCCAAAGCTTAAGAGCAAATTTGTATGGGAAAAAATGGGTTATTTTTTGTTTTTGAGAAATTTCAACTAAAAATTAACAATTTTTAAAAGAAAAATTAATGGAACATTAAAGAAAACTAACACAGCTTTATTTCAAAGAGACAAAAACAAAAATCCATTAAGTAGTTTTAGAGTTATTCCATTTTTCCCCCGAAAATTCATGTCCCTGAAAACGCGCCTAAGGATATGCACCAACATTTTTTTTGTTAATGAAGAAATTCCAAAGTTAGACATGATTTATCATTAAATCGCTTGTTAGTAGTACATAGTACAGTTTTGATAAAATTTGAAAATCCGAAAAAGTATTTCATTTGCATGGTTCCCAGAGTTCTTCTGAGCCGATCTTACCACATTTGGTTTAAGCTATTACCAATAAGAAAATTTTCGGTTGCCGAAAGTTTAAAACTATAATAATAATACTTAAAAATAAGTATTATGGTATGGGGGAAAATCTTCCCCTGCTCCGATCCTTTCCATTTTTTGTCAAAAGTGCTTCCATTTGTAAAAAAAAAATATTTGTATTAAGTTAAGAGTTTTATTCGCTTAAGTTTATCAGATATTATATTATAAGTATTAAATACAGACATACTCGACCTCCCACTTTTAGACCCTTTCCCGGACCAAGTTTTTAAATGGGACACAAACGATTGTAACTTGTAAGTATAACTACATATATCATCTAAGTTTTAAATTTCATCAAAATTGGTTTACCCTATAACAATGGCTATAACTATAGCCATTGTGTTTGTATCGGGAAAGGGACCATTTCCCTTTTCGATCTTTATTACTTTTTTCTGAAGTTCGGCCATTGGAATGAAATGAATTTAAATTGAATGAATTTTTCTTTTATAGCTTATCATTTAATGATAAAGTATCTGGTTGACCGAGCCTTGCTCGGGGCTTTCTGATAAGCATTTTGAGGCAAATTTTTAAGTTTTTATATATTTTATTTTATACAGTTACAGTTTAACTCATTTTAAATAATTTTGAAAATTGGTCATACCAACAGAAACCTCCGTCGACTCATGCGCAACAACTTTGCTAAAGATTATAGTCTGATCAAATGCACAGTTTACGATTTAATTCATTTTGAGTAGTTTTCAGTGGCGCCGCCTGAAGTCGTTCATACCACTAAGAAACCTTCATCTGCTTATGCGTAACAACTTTGCTTATGATCATAACATGATCAAATGCACAGTTTACGATTTAATTCATTTTGAGTAATTTTCAGTGGCGCCACCTGTCGGACTTTGGTCATTCCAATTAATAAACCTTCATCTGATTATCCGCAATAACTTTGCTAAAAATTATAGCATGATTAAATGTACAGTTTACGATTAAATTGACTTTAAGTAAATTTCAGTGGCGCCACCTGTCGAAATTTCTTCATACCAACTAAGAAACCTTCGTCGGCTCATGTGCAACAACATTGCTAAAGATTATAGCATGATTATATGTACTGCTTACGATTAAATTGACTTTGAGTAATTTTCAGTAGCGCTACCTGTCGGAAATTATTCACACCAATTAAAAAGCATTCGCCGGCTCATGCGCTACATCTTTGCTAAAGAGCATAACATGATCAAATTCACAGTTTACTATTCTATAAAGAACATACATACAGACAAACATTCATTTGTTTTAAAGTTATAACATTACTAATTTTTTCCCCTTTTTATCCCCTAATTTCAAAAAGTTCCATATGCATAATTAGTACTTCTTTGGTACCAATTGAATTCGGTACATTTTATTAGAAGGTAGTTGACATTATTTTCCTATTCATATTACTTTTGTAGATGTTAAGTTATCAGTTTATCCCTTTTTTACACATTTTGGCCACAAAATCGAAAAAGTACCTTATACGTGTTCAATATTTCTTTCACATCTATTGATTGCAGTACAAAGTTTCTTTCTATATTCCTTAGTTTAAAATATAAGAGTGAGTTAAAAAGGTACCAAAAAAACTATTTTCACCCTTTTTTACCCCTTATCGGACATAGTTTCAAAAAAGTACCAAACACCTGTCCGTTTATTTTCAAAGCTGTTTAAAACGTAATTTTAATTTTGTTTCTATACCTATTACTTTAGGAGACATAGCGTTTTCGATTTTTTCCCCTTTTTACCCGTTTTTACCCTCTTAGAGGTAAAAGTTCCAAAAGTCTTACTTCTTCGACCTATATATCAAAAAACAAACCCACTGTCCATATTTTATCAAAATCGTTAGAGCCGTTTTCGAGATAGCCATTCTATATATATATATATATATATATATATACAATTATTGCTCGTTTAAGAATATTAAATTTTGCACTATTTACCCCATTAGGTGCACTTTTACCCTATTTTAGCTCTTTCCGGACCTGGTTCTTGACCACCTTAAGGGAAAGTTTTATCTAGTACATTAAAAATTTCGCCACTAAGGAATTATTTAATCTCAAACAAACAAATGAACAAACATACAATTTCATTAATTTTATATACTATATGAGTATGTATAGAAATAAACATATTCGGTCCTCCATTTGGACCCCTTTTCGGACTAAGTTTTAAAATAGGATGTAGAAGATTAAAACTTGTTAGTATAGCTTTATCTACATTTCAAAAATCATCAAAATCAATTTACCCGGTTATAGGTATTGTATTTTTAACGGGGAAGGGTCCATCCCCTGCTCCGATCCTTTTGATTTTTTCTGAAGTACGGCCATTGTACAGTAGGAAATTACGGCCAAAACTCCAATAGTTGTTATTATTTTTTTTTTAAGATTTTTATTGTCAGATTAGAGCTGACATTTCAAAACATGTAATCCCTATTCCAAGGCTGTAATAATTCCTCAAAGTTCGAATATTTATTTATATGTTCTTAATAAAATTATTTGTATATTTAAACTCATGTATATAATTCACCTAATTTTGGAATACGTGTCAAATTTAAACTTTTTCTTTTTTGGATTAAAAAGAAGATAATTTCGACAATTGCGATATTTTTTGACCTGTGCTTCATCTAGAATTCGATCAAATAAAACAACCATAAAAAAATGAAATACAAAGTTTGATAGACCGCGAATTTCTTTAAAACTCTTTTTAGAGGTTTAAACGCAACACTCTATAATAGCTGAATTGAATCATTAATAAGCTCTATGAATTTCATATCCGTTTGCATCCCATTTTAAGAATTATAACGTTTTTAGTGACACCCCATTTTTTTCACAATTTTATGCAATTTATCGCTAAAAAAACTACTTGAAGTGGAATATAGGAGTGATGTAATATTTGTATGCCATTTTTTTTTAGCTTTCTTTCTAACTCTATGCAAAATCTATATAAAGATAAAAAAAAATAATTTTTAATGATCTTTATATAGTTTATTTAATTATATAGGTGGTGGTCACATAACTGTGGAAGCAATATATATTGCAAAATCCACAAATTTTATATTATTCAAGAACTCGTAATTTTTTTTTAAACAATTTTTCGATGGTTCGAGTTTTTCTATATGTTTGTTAGAAGCATACAAAATCTGGTTATAAGGAGGTCGTAAAAGTGGGCATGGTAAATTTTTCTTAATGTTAAATCCTAACTTAAAAAAAAACACTAAGAAAAAAAATGTCTTCATTGGTCCAGCCGTTCTCCAGATATGCAATTTTAAAGAAAATGGGTATTTTATCTCCATTTTTCAATTCCATTTTAAAAAAATTCAAAAAGCGAAAAACTATAGTATGAAAATATCCACATTTAAAACTTTAACTAATTGGGTTAAATCGTATTATCTTATCATCCGAATTTGTCATTTTTAATATTTGGCTTATATGGGAGGGGTTACGCCCCCTTGAGATTAAAAAAACCAAGCCTATTTTACCCACCGGTCACACAGAAATATAATGAACATTTCTGAAAAATCGGTCATCCATATTTGTCATTTTTAATATTTGACTTATATGGGAGGGGTCACGCCTATTTCAGATTTCCAAAAACAAGTAGCCTATTTTATCCACCGGTAACTCCTTATATACTGTAACAATTAAAAAAAAATCGGTCGGCTCGGTCATCTATATTTGACATTTTTAATATATGAGTTATATGGGAGTTGTCACGCTCACTTGAGATTTCAGAACAAAACTTTGCCTTTTTTAACCACCGGTCACACCTTACCATAATGTCAAAATTTTAGAAAAATCGGTCCTCAGGGTGTCCATATTTGTCATTTTTAATATTTCACTTATATGGAAGGGGCCACGCCAACATGAGATTAAAAAAAAAACTAAGTCTATTTTAAACACCGGTCACACCTTAACATACTGTCAAAAGTTCAGAAAAATCAGTCAGCTCGGCCATCTATATTCAGAAAAAATTCTTGATTATTTTGACTACCGGTCACACCTTACCAAACTGTCAAAATTTCAGAAAAATCGGTCCGCAGGGTCATCCATATTTGTTATTTTTAATATATGACTTATATGAAAGGGGTCACGCCCACTGACAATTAAAAAAAACCTAGCTATTCTTTACCACCGGTCACACCTTACCTCACTGTCTAAATTTCAGTAAAATCAGGCCCCACGGTCACCTATATTTGTCATTTTATATATGAGTCATATGGGAGGGGTCACGATAACTTGAGATTTTAAAAAATGCCTAGCCTACTTTAACCACCGGTCACACCATACCACACTGTCAAAATTTCAGAAAAATCGGTCAGCTGGTTTCGGAGATCCTTCGCAACAAACAACAGAAACAGACGCGAACATTTTTTTATAGATATATATAGATATATAGATAAATAGATATATAGATATATAGATATATAGATATATAGATATATAGATATATAGATATATAGATATATAGATATATAGATATATAGATATATAGATATATAGATATATAGATATATAGATATATAGATATATAGATTTATAGATATATAGATATATAGATATATAGATACATAGATATATAGATATATGGATATATAGATATATAGATACATAGATATATAGATATATAGATATATAGATACATAGATATATAGATATATAGATATATAGATATATATATATATATATATATATATATATATATATATATATATATATATATATATATATATATATATAGATATATAGATATATAGATACATAGATATATAGATATATAGATACATAGATATATAGATATATAGATACATAGATATATAGATATATAGATATATAGATACATAGATATATAGATACATAGATAAAGAGTGTTCTAAAAAAAATATGCATTTACTATTTTAGACAAAATTTATCCATAGTGCAAGAAATAATTTATTTTTTGATCAAGTTAGTTTCTATAGATATGTCAGATACTATTATTTTAGAAATTATTAATTTTCAATAGTTATTTCAATTAAAATGGACTGCGAAAAAAAGTTCGTGAAAATATAATTAAAAAAAAATCCGTCATGGACTTTAAAAAAAAATAGCTAAAAATTTGAAAGTTGGCCCTCGAACGGTTTCTAATGCCATCAAACGGTATAAGGAAAACCTGAGCATTGAAAGAAAACCTGGATCAATGAGGAAAAAAGGTCCTACAGGTATTGGTAAGGCAAAAGAAGTCGAGCGACTCTTTCGAAGAGCGCCTAGCACTTATTTAAGAAAAGCAGCTCGTACGGTGAAATGTTCTACGAATTTTGCACATAGAGTCAAAGCTTATGCTGGACTGAAGACATACAAAGTCCAAAAGGTTCCAGATCGCAATGCTATAAAGAACTTAGAAGCAAAAAACGGGCGAAAAAATTGAAGTCTGATTTTATAAAAAAATACACCTGTTGTGTGATGGATGATGAAACATACGTACTGGCAGACTTTTCTCTACTTCCTGGTCAAGATTTTTATGTTGCTGATAAACGGGGCAATGTTCGGCAAGAGTTTCGCACAAATAAACAAACAAAATTCCCTAAGAAGTTTCTCGTGTGGCAAGCTATTTGCAGTTGTGGCAAAAGAAGTAAAGTATTTGTAGCATCTGGCACAATAAACACAGAAATTTATATAAAGGAGTGCCTTCAAAAACGGTTGTTACCCTTTTTAAGAGAGCACAGAGTGACTACATTTTTTTGGCCCGATTTGGCATCATGCCATTATGGAAAAAAGGCACTTGAGTGGTACTCAAAGAATAATGTCATTTTTGTACCACGAGAGGCAAATCCACCTAAATGTCCAGAACTTCGGCCTGTGGAAAGGTATTGGGCTCTGGTAAAAAAGGAATTGAAGAACACAGGAAAGATTTCCAAGAACATGTCCGATTTTAAGCGCAGGTGGAACACATGCTCCAAAAAGGTATCAGAAGCAACTGTAAAATCTTTAATGGGAGGGTTTCAGAAAAAAGTCGATAATTTTGCAAAACCCGAGTACTAAGTAAACATTTTAATGCTAAATGATTTTGTATAATATGTCATTACATTTGCGTATTTTGTAGAGTTTTTATATTAAAAGCTTTGATTTTTATTTAAGAAAATCCAACTACAAATTTTATTTAGAGCACTCTTTATATAGATATATAGATATATATATATATAGAGAGATATTTAGATATATAGATATATATATATATATAGATATATAGATATATAGATATATAGATATATAGATATATAGATATATAGATAGCATCCGATACTCGGGAAGAATAATTAAATAACAGAACTTCTACATACATACATATTATATCAAAGGAAAGGTCATTAAGTCCTCGTATAAGAGCATAACCATCTAAACCAAATTTCATTCATCATCTTCTTCATATTTGAGTGGGCAATTTGAACCATGAATGATGATGATTATTTACTTTATGGGGCTCAACATCCTCCTCATCAAGACATGATTAATAATTGTGAGCCAAATAAAAATGATTGAAAATATTTTTCTTCTTATAAATATTTATTTACAATAATTTTTCAATTAAAAAAATTATGAATATAGAAAAAGTAACCAAGAAAACTAAACATCTTAACTATTACAAAAGAGGCGGACATAAAAAAGATAAAAATCTTAAATTTGAAATATTGTAATTAAATCAGTAGGAAAAGAAAATTCTAAGAGACATTCAAGACTCACTCAACTTAACAAGATTGTTAAGTAAAGAATATTTAAAATTGATTTTTATAAATTTTATATGCTAGTTTTTTTTTCTTTTCTATTAAATAAGAATTAATTAACACTGTTTTTTTTATGATATAATAGTTTTAGATACATTTTGTTAAACTTAACTGAATATGAATATAATATTAAATGCATTTTACTAGGTTTATGGCATGTTCTAAAGTCATTTACGTTATAATTCAAGTCCACATAAAAAAAAAAATTAAAAATCAAGTCAAGGTACCAAAACTGTTAAATCAAACCAAGCCACCAACAGCTACAGGTTTGATTTGTACGAACCAAGCAACTAAACCATCGAGATATTGTTTGCCATACACCTCATTCATGGTTGTAACAAACTATTTTTATTGGTACTCGTAATTTTATGGTTACCCAGTAGTTTTAGCTAGGCACTGGCTCCAAAACTGGCGATTTTCAATGAAGTTTTTATTATTGGAGGTAGACAATAGTTACTTCTTAGACTACATAGAACCTGTGAAGTAGCTAGTTCTTAAAGGAATGATAGTAAGTGATTTCGTACTTATTTGGCGAAGATCCTTTCTTTGGGTTTACCTGGTATTTGCTGGTTTATTTGTTTAAATACATACTTACATACATATGCATCTCACACCAGCAAGTCTCAAGTTTAAGTCCAATGTAGCTGCAATAAAGTGCAATGACTTACATACTCACTTACTTATTTACTTGTTTGAGTTGTTTCATATGAAGTTCACTTACTTATATGTCCTTTTGTATACTTGTACTAGAGACTTACTTACATACTAATACAAGTCTTTATCAAATATTTTTTTGAAATTTGTTGGTTAGTAGTTCCACATTAACTAAAGCTTGATTTACATGAAAACAAATCTTAAACGCCGTAGTTTTTCCAACACTGTTTCCATAGGACGGAGTCTCTTAATTTACTGAAATAGTATTCACTAACACCTTGAATTAGTATTCCTTACGCCTCGAACGTGGTGTCATTCCGACATATTTGGTCTAAGGGTCTAAGATAATTGTATTTGGTAAAGTACGAAACTGTAGCGTCTGTTCAACATGTAAGTTGCGGCTGCAAGCGGGCGTATGTCTCGGATCGAGCGGCTCGCTTTACAAATGTGGCTCTTGTCTTTGGACTCATCATCCATCGACTTAGCACTTATGATGTTTTAAGCATGGAAAGAAACAACATTACAAAATATTCTACTTCAAGGGGTATTCGAGCGAGAAATGCCCCTGCTACAGCAGCTGGCACAAGAATTTTGGAGGTGCCTAATCAATGCAAGAACATCCTGATGAATGAAACCAATTCTATCCAAAGAAATCGAACTATAAAAACTAATATAGGCATGAAAGAAAGTTTAAAGTTTGCGACATGGAACGTACGCACTCTATACGAAACTGGGAAACTAGAACAACTAAGGCGTGAAATGTTGGGTTATAAAATTGATTTGCTGGCGGTGCAAGAAGCAAGATGGACAGGACAAGTAGAAGTTCGGAACGAAAATACTGTGTTTCTTTACTCCGGTCGCCCGGAGGGTGATGAGCATAGTAGGGGTGTGGGCTTTCTGATGACTAAAAGAATAGCTAAAGACATGATAGCATGGTATCCTATCAACGAGAGGCTAATGGTAATAAAACTTAAGACCAAAGCTCGTAATATGATAATCATCAATGTCTACGCTCCTACTGAAATCCAATCTGAAAATGACAAAGACGAATTTTACGATATATTAAGCAGTTGGATGAACAGTAATATACATAATTGTGATATTACTATGATACTGGGCGACTTTAACGCCAAAGTTGGCTCAAACAACACCGGTTTGGAACACTACACTGGTAAGCACGGTGTCGGAGTAAGAAACGGCAACGGAGAAAGATTAATCGAACTATGCTGTGAAAGGAAACTGGTTGTAGGTGGCATAATTTTTTCCTCATAAGCTCCACCATAAAATAACTTGGATATCGCCGAACGGTGTCACCAAGAACCAAATTGATCACATTTTGATCAACTAAAAGTGGCGACCATCTTTACTTGATGTACGCTCGAGGCGCGGAGCAGATATAAACAGCGACCACCACTTAGTTATATCTAAAGTTCGACTGAAAGAAGCGGCCCTGAGGTCTGAAACGGCTAAAGCCGATCGGATAATTGATGTTGGGAAACTGGAATCAGAGCGACATCGAAATGTCATTATTACAGCCATAAGGAATCGGCTTCCAGATGTTGTAAACAACAACAACGCTAGTGTAAACGAAATTGCAAGGTGTGTCACTCTGACGTACAATGAGATAGGTCAGCAAACGTTCGGTTTTAAAGACCATAAAAGGAAAGTCTGGCTCACCCAAGCAACATGGGACCTGGTGGAACATCGTAAAACCTTAAAAAATACAATTTTAAATGCAAACGTGGATATTGAGGTGCTTAGTATAACATACCGTGACCTATCCAACAGAACAAAAGGGTCTGCAAGAAGGGACAAGAGATTGTGGATAGATGAACAAGCGAGCCAAGCTGAGTCAGCTGCAAGTAAAGACGACATGCGGACATTGTACAATATATCCAGGGCTTTGTGTGGCCAACCTACCTACACCAACAGTCCTGTTCTGAGTAGTAACGGTACACTTCTCTCAACACCGGACGAACAATTAATAAGATGGATGGAATACTTCCAGTCAACATTAAACAATCCTATTGGATTAGAAGCACTGACGAAAGTACAAAATAAAACCAACCAAGCCATTTTATTCAATGGAATTTCAGACAGCCCACCAACAATACAAGAAGTGAAGAATGCCATTAGAAGCCTTAAACGCAACAAGGCCCCGGGCAATGACAATATTTCAGAGGAGATACTTTTATGTGATGTTGAAGGATCGGTGAGACTGTGGCGCCCATTTGTGCGTAAAATATGTTAAGAAGAAGCTCTACCAACCTCCTGGAATGAAGGTATACTAGTTAAAATACCAAAAAAGGGTGGCCCCAAAGACTGCTACAACTACAGGGGTATAACACTTCTTCCAATACCGAGCAAAATACTAAGCCGAGTAATTTTTAATAGAACGTCTGACGCAGTTAAAGAAACACTCCGCGAAAATCAGTTTGGGTTCCGAGAGAATCGATATTATCATAATCAACACAATAAAAATAGTACTGGAGCAATGTAATGAATTCCGCACCCCCATTTACCTGGCGTTTATCGGCTTTATGAAGGCTTCCCTATCTATGGAGAATTTTAGAAACCCGTAATATGCCAACGAAAATTCTGAACTTAATTCGGGCAATGTATGTGGACTTTAAATGTCGGGTTCTACATAAGGGAAAATTGTCTTATCCTTTCGAAGTTACTACTGGAGTAAGGCAAGAATGTATCTTGTCACCCTAGACATTTTACCCTTGTCATCGACAATATAATGGGCATGGCTTTGAATGATGACGTATGTCTTCTTAACCAAAGTTCAGACCAGCTTCGAGAAAATTCATATGATATCACAGTTGAATCTCAGGCAGCTGAGTTGGAAATCAATATTTCCAAGACAAAGATTATGCCTGAAGGCTATGGAGCAAACCCGACAACACACATCAATGTAGATAATGAGGTTATTAGATGGCTATTGGATACCGAACTTTCAAGGTAATTAAAGGTACCTTAATTATCTTGGAAGTTCGGTATCTACAACAGGTAGCACCGACGAGGATGTCAAGTCCGTTCTATATTACGGCTGCGAAACTTGGAGACGTACAAGAATCATCGATAAGCGCCTGCAAACCTTTGGAAACAAATGCTTACATAAGAAATCAAGATCTACTTAACACGACAAATCAAATCCCTGATTCCATAGAGTTATATCAACGGAAATGGCAATAGAGTCTGTGGCCTCACTTTGAAGGCCAAATGCCAACATTGCTCGACAATCGCTTCGTTTAAGCCACAGGGAAGAGGCTGTCGTGTTGCTGCATCTGTTAGAACGTGGAGAATGACAATTGATACGAAATTGCACTACATTCGTCGAATGACTTATGACTAACATCTAGCAATAGAGTCCGATATAAAAGGATGGTTGAGTCCCTAGGTTACACTGGTAATAATAATAATAATAATTTCCACGACAATATTCCAATTGGAACAAGGGGTACTTATCTCAGACAATGAGCTGCATCTGATTCTATTTTTAGACTCATTGAAAGGGACCTACGTTTTAACGCCGGCTTCGAACGGCAATTGCATTAGTTGGAGAAGTTTTACATAGCCTAATACTCAATAACCAGTGGCTAGCTGAGTTATGTGGTGAACCGACGCTTTTTTGAAAACTTATTTTTTTTAAGTGGGTCTGGTCGTGGATTGAACTTGGGACCTCTGGTATGCTAGGAGGATGACTAACCTGCTATAACATGGCGGTTCACAACATCTCGCAATAGAGTTCGATATAAAAGGATGGTTGAGGCCATAAGCTCCACTGGTAGTCAAGGATAACAGAAGAAGAAGGCAAATATGGATCAGTTATCTAATCTTTTTATTCTCGTTATCGCTCGGCTCTGAATGGTAGACGAGGTATTCAATGGACACCCCTTAAACAACTCTAGGACTTGGAATATGTCGATGACGTTTGTCTTCTAAGCAAAGTTTTCGGTCACCTTTCAGAAAATATTAAAGATATTACTGTTGAATCATTGGCAGCTGGGCTTGAAATTAAAATTTCCAAGACAAGTTTTATGTCTGAAGGCTTCACAATAAATGAATGTGGATAACGAGTTTATTAGATGTGTAGGTACTTTCAATTATTACGCAGTTTGGTATGAGTATCTACAATATCTCCGACCAAGAAATTGGATCCCATTTTTATATGGAAAAATCTGCATTCAAAGTTCTCTGATCTTTTTAGAAGCCTCGGCAAATATCAAAAGCTAATAGTTATTCGAATGGCAAGTATATTCCGTTTTTTATAAAGGCACAAATGCTATTAAAACTTTGCCCCTGCAGAACTTTGCAAACAAATGCTTATGACAAATCTATACTATAACGGAGGCCGAATCGCTTGAGAAACGAAGATTTTTTGAAAGCGATAATCCAAATCCCTGATTATGTCGAAGTATATCAGAAGAAATGGCGATGGGTAGATCATACACTTCGAATGTAAGATATTAGCATTGTACTACAATCGCTTCGATGGAATCTACAGGAAGGAGGCCGTCTTTGTGCATCTTCTAGAACATGGGGAAGGTCAATTGATGAGGATGCCTACGACAAATCGTTGATATAACAGTGGCCGACGGTGGCCGAATCTCTTAAGAAATGAAGATTTATTGAAAGCGACAAACCAAATCGCTGCTTATGTCGAGGTATATCAGAGAAAATTTCGATGGATTCCATAAGAAAGAGGCCGTTGTGTTCGTGCACCTTTTGGAACATGGAGAAGATCAATTGATGAGGAGTTCATGGAATAACGTATGCCTAATATCTCACAATAGAGTCCGGTATAAGAGGAGGGTTGAGTACCTATGCTCAATGTCATTCACAAGGAAGAGATAGTCGTGTTGGTACGCCTACTAGAACGTGGAGAGATTCAATAGATGCGGAATTGCAAGCTGCAAAGTTTATTTGAATTGACGTGTCGCTGACATCTTATAATAGAGTCCGATATAAGACGATGGTTAAGGCCCTATGCTATACTAGAAGTTAGGGATAACAGAAGAAGAAGAAGAGCACCTTGTCTACAAAGCTCTAGAATATACAAGATATCAGAATTCAAACTCTCCAAATTTCACGAGGTTGAACGGGCAAAAATCTTGGGTGAATTCACAACTGGAAACTGTTCTGAAACCTTAGCACTTAATTTAGAGTGTATAAAACATCAATTGCACTCTACTCATCTAGAACAGCCTTTGTCAAAATATGGGATCTCACTCCTCCTAATACTTCCTGGCTCTTTGTATAGTCTGTCAAGCTAATACTAAATGTGGCTTGTTGTGGAGATCATAATGCTTAGCTGAGATACCGCGGTTCATTCCGGCACGAAGAATCGGTTGTCACGGAAAACGTTATTAGTGTAACATATAATGTTTAGAGTTTTATCAATTTAGTGTTAAAGAGAGATCTAGGCCAAGAAATAATGCTAACTTTCACTGAATTATTTCAAAAATCCTCAGAACTATACTAAGAACCCTAACCATATGCTGGGTATATATTGGGAATCAAAGGAGTGTTATTCTGCTGCTCCCGATATCTATTGTGTTAGAACGACTCTTTTTTTTCTAGTCATACTAATACAATATCCATGTACATACATAATTCCCACGAGAGCCTTTAAATCGGACAATCTATGTCGGAACAGACATCATGTGTCAAAACATATTTTTAGATAGTGGGTCTTGTTAGTGAAAAAAAAGCGAGTGGATTTTGCACAAACGAGGTAACATATGTCTGGAATTAATACATCTTTGGACAGTAGCAGTTTAAAAGTAGCTAGAGATATGTTAATATATTCCAGTACATTCGAAATTGTAAATTAGATAGTCCCAAGTCCTGATACTGGGTCTGCTCTACAGTTACATGGTATTTTTTTTTGACCCGGAACAAACCTGAGGTGGAAACTGAACTGCTAAACATCTTCTTGAAAGATCTGAGATATTCTTGGGCTGATATTCGTATTTAATTCATGAAGACAGTGATAATGGATAAAATAGTAATAAGACTATAGGAGAATATATGAATTTCCACTTTTGTACTTTATGGCCAGTATTTGGTATTGGAAATCGCTGCAGTGCCCAAGTGCAGTTTTGTTTTGCTGTAGGTGTTGGGTAGATCGCGGAGGCTACTTAGCCTAAGCTACGAAGGTTAACAATTTGTTTATAGCCTGGAAGCTACTTAAATTTTGTTTGTCGAAACCAATTCTAATTGTAGAAACCATCAGTTGTTGATTCAAAGACAGCTAGATCCATCTCAATGATTCCTTCTCGATACCTGCAAGGATAGCAGTGCGTCTTAGGATATCAATGTCATCGGTAAATAAGAGTAGCACGTGTTTTCTGTTGAAAATCTTCTAGAGTACTAGCATTTTTAGTCATATACGAAAGAAATTTTAGTCTTTGGAGGAGATATCTTTTGCTGTTGGAATATTGTACCTCCTAGTAAACAAAGCTAAGCCGAATTCAATTATCTCACTCCGCTCACTTCGCTTTGTAATAAAAAGTATCTGAGTCTGAAACGTTTTTCTAAATGCTTATGTAATTTATCTCCTTTAGGCAAAACAGAATTCAATGTTGGGAGAGTTTGAACAAATCCTTGAGATCTTTCCCTACTTATATCGGACGATCCTAATTTGGCCGTAATAAATTTCGTTACTAAGTGGAGGAAGACAAAAGTTACCTTAATGCCCATATGTGAAAATCCATTTTTTATATCAATCAGTCTATTATTTCTAATGAATAAACTGAAGAGATCCGTTGACATGCTGCTACCAAGGCAGACAGCCTTAAAAAGGGGGTTCTTCTGACACGCATAGGAAAAGATCTTAAGGCTGCCTTGACTCTCCATTAGGCAGAACGGAGGTATCCGGATCTACTTGAAGGAGATAAGTGACTCTTAACTGGATCTAGGAATAAATTATGTTCGTCTGCCAAAAGTACGAGAAGTTCTCAGAGTGTCGTTCAAACTCTCCAAACACTGAAACTCCGTCTAAGAAGTATTCTATTTGCCTAAATGAGACGAGTTGGTATCTGAAGCATGTGACTCTTGACTGAATCTTTTCTAAACACTTTGTCGGTTTGTTGAGATAATCTTCAGAGCATTGTGTGAAGAACACAAATTTTCACATCTTCAAAACTTTGAAGGTGTCTTTAACCCAGGACTTGCACGGAGCCTTCCTCAAAACTAATACGAGAAACATTTCTAATACTGATAAAACTTTTTGTATTTTTATTTTAGACTCCGAAATTTTCGGAATACTTAAATCTCTAAACGGAGTAATCAATTTCCACAGAACATCTTTCCCATTCTCTGCTTCGCCGTCGCTAAAAACAACATGACAAAGATGTTTCGTTTAAGGGAGCCTCAAGGTTTTTCATGTGCAAAAGTTGTTTTCATTTTAAAAATTTTCTTCTATCTTGAAAATTGTTCAGCGATTTAGGCAAGTGGAAGAAGAAAAAAATAACAATGTTCACGATCATGATCATGGCATAGAAGTAGAAGTAGAAACAAAAGATGATTATGTGTTTGCGCATGTGCAAAATCTTATATAATGTAACGTAACTTAACGCTGCATGGTTACGTTGATAATACTTCAAAATCAGCAAAAACAACAATAACAACAAAGAATTACACAGCAAAAAACAAGAGGAAAATCTACTGAAAAAAATAGAAAATTTTTCCATAGCTAAAGAACCATGATGATGAATGTGGAAAGATAATAACCACTAGACTCTCAGTGATGATTATGGTGATAATAATGAAGATGCTTGAAATGTAGGCGTAGTATTAAATGGGGGCTTTCAATCCTACAGCTTAAACCCTAGACAATCATTAATTGTACGCAGGTGCCGCGTAACAATCGATTTGATGATAGGAAGACATCTCTATTGAAAAGTTAGTGATAGGAAGACATTTCTATAGAAAAGTTGACGATAAGAAGACATTTCTATAGAAAAGTTGACGATAGGAAGACATTTCTATAGAAAAGTTGACGTTAGGTAGACATTTCTATAGTAAAGTTGACGTCAGGAAGACATTTCTATAGAAAAGTTGACGATAAGAAGACATTTCTATAGAAAAGTTGACGATAGGAAGACATTTCTATAGAAAAGTTGACGTGAGGAAGACATTTCTATAGAAAAGTTGACGTTAGGAAGACATTTCTATAGAAAAGTTGACGTGAGAAAGACATTTCTATAGAAAAGTTGACGTGAGGAAGACATTTCTATAGAAAAGTTTACGTGAGGAAGACATTTCTATAGAAAAGTTGACGTGAGGAAGACATTTCTATAGAAAAGTTGACGTGAGGAAGACATTTCTATAGAAAAGTTGACGTGAGGAAGACATTTCTATAGAAAAGTTGACGTGAGGAAGACATTTCTATAGAAAAGTTGACGTGAGAAAGACATTTCTATAGAAAAGTTGACGTGAGAAAGACATTTCTATAGAAAAGTTGACGTGAGGAAGACATTTCTATAGAAAAGTTGACGTGAGGTAGACATTTCTATAGAAAAGTTGACGTGATGAAGACATGTCTATAGAAAAGTTGACGTGAGGAAGACATTTCTATGGAAAAGTTGACGTGAGGAAGACATCTCTATAGAAAAGTTGATGTGAGGAAGACATTTCTATAGAAAAGTTGACGTGTGGAAGACATTTCTATAGAAAAGTTGACGTTAGGAAGACATTTCTATATAGAAAAGTTAACGTTAGAAAGACATTTCTATATAGAAAAGTTAACGTTAGGAAGACATTTCTATGTAGAAAAGTTGACGTTAGGAAGACATTTCTATATAGAAAAGTTGACGTTAGGAAAACATTTCTATATAGAAAAGTTGACGTTAGGAAGACATTTCTATATAGAAAAGTTAACGTTAGGAAGACATTTCTATGTAGAAAAGTTGACGTTAGGAAGACATTTCTATATAGAAAAGTTGACGTTAGGAAAACATTTCTATATAGAAAAGTTGACGTTAGGAAGACATTTCTATATAGAAAAGTTGACGTTAGGAAGACATTTCTATATAGAAAAGTTGACGTTAGGAAGACATTTCTATATAGAAAAGTTAACGTTAGGAAGACATTTCTATGTAGAAAAGTTGACGTTAGGAAGACATTTCTATATAGAAAAGTTGACGTTAGGAAGACATTTCTATATAGAAAAGTTGACGTTAGGAAGACATTTCTATATAGAAAAGTTGACGTTAGGAAGACATTTCTATATAGAAAAGTTGACGTTAGGAAGACATTTCTATATAGAAAAGTTGACGTTAGGAAGACATTTCTATATAGAAAAGTTGACGTTAGGAAGACATTTCTATATAGAAAAGTTGACGTTAGGAAGACATTTCTATATAGAAAAGTTGACGTTAGGAAGACATTTCTATATAGAAAAGTTGACGATAGGAGGTTTTATATGCAATTGTGGGATTAGTTAAGACTTTTTTCCAAGCCTCTGTTTTATTAATCTCTTTTCTCCATTCCTCCCTGACTCTGAGTCCATGCATGTTCTTCCATGAAGTGTTAGAATTCATGTTTGGCGCTTTTTTATTTTGCAGTAAAATTTGTAATTCATTGTTTTTTCGAGTGTCTTTCTGATGTTATTCATTCCTTTTGATATTTTCCTACAATCTTGCTTCTATCGTTTGTAAAGTTTTAAGTTTTTGATCAAACGTTTCATTTTCCTAAGCCGAGGATGAACAAGTGTTTCGTTGCCTCGTGTGTGTGTGTGTGGCAGATTGGCTGACTGCAAAGTTCCTGTAGTCTTAAGTTGCATTATGGATTTGCCAGATCTCGGCTTGCTTTGCTTACATGACTTTGCTATTCTATCATCTAAAAGACTTGGAGGTGATGATAAGTTTGCATATATTACGAGTATCATTATTATTTTTATTGCTTTTTCTACCTCTAACATGGACCGACTACATGATTTTTTCTATTTTTTTCATGTTTTCTTCATCTCCTTCAATTTGTAAATTATATTCTATTTATAGTTAGTGATAGTTATTTAATGATGACCATTTCCCTGTGCATATTTGCTTCTTTCTACCTGCCTGTTCTAGCCTTGGAATTGCCTTATCTTTATATGCTTTTTCCTGTAGTTGATGCATTTGCGCTTTTGAAATTACTTCATTATTGGTTTCGGAACACACTGATATTGATATTGAATTCATGGTTTGGGTCACTAATTGATTTAGTATCGTGTGTCAAAATATGTATGTATGTCTGTAGCTTTGACAACAGGTTCCTAATCAATTTTCTTATACAATTGTTTCGCTCTTATGGAACAAATGTTTCTGAAATGCATAATTTATGGTTTAATAGCTCCAAAGCATTTTATGTTACGTCTGATGACATTTGTCGTCATTAGATGGTGGTCATGCTCATAAATTGTTGGTTTTATTTGGATTTTTTAATTGATTTTATTAGGGGATACACTCATACATACTTTACATTGTATAGACAGAATTTGAAAAAAAAAAAAAATATTTACTTAAATGTTCCCAAAGTAGTTTATCTAATAAATACAAAGTTTTATTTTACTTACTTAAATGGCCTATATTTACAACCTGTTAAGGTCAAAGACCGAGCATTCACCAATTTTCGTAGGCCAAATTTTGAAAGATTTACATCTACTTGGCCTTTCCATCGAAGTTTCGGATGTCCTCTTTTTACTTTAAGGTGTCCGTCGTTTTCATTCTAATTTTAGCTTTTTCAGAGTAATTCGATATAAAAAGAAATCGGTACAAAAATTATATAGAAAATTTTTCGGTACAAACATTTTATAAATAATTTTCGATACAAAAATTTTACAGAAAATTTTTCCAAATAATAATTTTAAAGAAAATGTTTCATTTCATTGTAGAAAGTTTTTCATTACAAACATTTTTTGATACAAAAATTTTATAGAAAATTTTTCGAATCAAAAATTTTAATGAAAATTTTTCATTACAAAAATTTTTTGATACAAAAATTTTATAGAAAATTTTTCGATACAAAAATTTTAAAGAAAATATTTCGATACAAAAATTTAATAGAAAATTTTTCGATACAAAAAATTTTATAGAAAATTTTTCAGTACAAAAATTGTATATAAAATTTTTCAGTACAAAAATTTGATTAAACATTTTACGATACAAAAATTTGATAGAAAATTTTTGGTTACAAAAATTTTATAGAAAATTTTTATAGAAAATTTTTTTGTAGGTACAAACATTTTCCGGTACAAAAATTTTGTAAAAAATTTTTTGGTACAAAAATTTTATAGAAAATTTTTCGGTACAAACATTTTATAGAAAATTTTTGATACAAACATTTTATAGAACATTTTTCGATACAAAAATTTTATACAAAATTTTTCGGTACAAAAATTTTATAGCATAATTTTCAGTACAAAAATTTTTTAAAAAATATTTCGAAACAAAAATTTTATGGAAAATTTTTTATTACAAAAATATTTCGATACAAAAATTTTATAGAAAATATTTCGATACAAAAATTTTATATAAAATTTTTCGATACAAAAATTTTATACAAAATTTTTCAATACAAACAGTTTTAAGAAAATTTTTCGGTACAAAAAATTTTATAGAAAATTTTTCGGTACAAAAAATTTTATAGAAAATTTTTTGATAAAAAAATTTTATAGAAAACTTTTTTAGACAAAAATTTTATAGAAAATTTTTCGATACAAAAATTTTATAGAAAATTTTTCGATACAAAAATTTTATAGAAAATTTTTGATACAAAAATTTTATAGAACATTTTTCGATAAAAAAATTTTATAGAAAATTTTTCGGTACAAAAAATTTTATAGAAAATTTTTCGACACAAAAATTTTATAGAAAACTTTTTTAGACAAAAATTTTATAGAAAATTTTTGATACAAAAATTTTTCGGTACAAAAATTTTATAAAACACTTTTCGGTAAAAAAAATTTTATAGAAAACTTGTACATAAATTTTGATGAATACATAAATTTTGTAGAAAATTTTTCGATAAAAAAAATTTTTAGAAAATTTTTCGTTACAAAAATTTTATTGAAAATTTTTCGATACAAAAATTTTATAGAAAATTTTTTGAGACAAAAATTCTGTAGAAAAATTTTTGGTACAAAAATTTCAGTAAAAAATTTTATAGATAATTTTTCGATACAAAATTTTTTGGTGCAAACATTTTATAGAACATTTTTAGGTACAAAAATTTTATAGAAAATTTTTGGGTACAAAAATTTTACAAAAAATTTTTCGATCTAAAAATTTTAGAGAAATTTTTTCGACACAAAATTTTTATAGAAAATTGTTCGATACAAAAATTTTATAGAAAATTTTTCAATACAAAAATTTCATAGAAAATTTTTCGGTACAAAAATTTTATAGAAAATCTTTCGGTTCAAAAATTTTATAGAAAATTTTTAGATACAAAAATTTTATTGAAAATTTTTCGATACTACAAGTATCAAACATTTTGTAGAAAATTTTTCTGTACAAAAATTTTGTAAAAAATTTTTCGGTACAAAATTTTTATAGAAAATTTTTCGGTACAAAAATTTTGTAGAAAATTTTTCGGTACAAAAATTTTATGGAAAATTTTTCGGTATAAAAATTTTATGGAAAAGTTTCTGATACAAAAATTTTACAGAAAACTTTTTTAGACAAAAATTTTATATCAAAAAATAACAAATTAGTCGGGATGTAAATATTATTCAAAAAGAAGTGTATTTGCATTTGATCCCAAACCTGTTACATTTATTTATTAATGTAACAGATCAATTTATTGATAAAAAGCCAAAAAATGTTTGCGGAGAAACCAAATTCCTCGACGCGTTTCGATGGTTGGTTAAATTTTTGGCTTTTTATCAATAAATTGATCTGTTACATTAATAAATAAATGTAACAGGTTTGGGATCAAATGCAAATACACTTCTTTTTGAAAAATTTTATAGAAAATTTTTTGATATAAAAATTTTATAGAAAATTTTTGGTTCAAAAATTTTATAGAAAATTTTTGATACAAAAATTTTATAGAAAATTTTTTGATAAAAAAATTTTATAGAAAATTTTTCGGTACAAAAATTTAATATTTATTTTTCGGTAAAAAAATTTTGTAGAAAATTTTTCGGTAAAAAAATTTTGTAGAAAATTTTTCGGTAAAAAAATTTTGTAGAAAATTTTTCGGTAGTACAAAAATTTTGTAGAAAATTTTTCGGTACAAAAATATTGCAAAAATTTTTTGTGTACAAAAATATTGCAAAAAATTTTTGGGTACAAAAACTTTATAAAAAATTTTTCGGTACAAACATTTTATAGAAAATTTTTTATACAAAAATTTTATAGAAAATTTTTTATACAAAAATTTCATAGAAAATTTTTTATACAAAAATTTCATAGAAAATTTTTCGGTACAAAAATTTTATAGAAAATTTTTCGATACAAAAATTTTATAGAAAATTTTTCGGTACAAAAATTTTATAGAAAATTTTTCGGTACAAAAATTTTATAGAAAATTTTTCGGTACAAAAATTTTATAGAAAATTTTTCGGTTCAAAAATTTTATAGAAAATTTTTTGTTACAAAAATTTTATGGAAAATTTTTCGATACAAAAATTTTATAAAAAATTTTTCAGTACAAAAATTTTATAGAATAATTTTCAGTACAAAAATTTTTAAAAAATATTTCGAAACAAAAATTTTATGGAAAATTTTTCATTAAAAAAATTTATCGATTAAAAATTTTATAGAAAATTTTTCGTTACAAAAATTTAATATAAATTTTTTCGTTTCAAAAATTTTATAGAAAATCTTTCAGTACAAAAATTTTATAGAAAATTTTTCAATACAAAAATTTTATAGAAATTTTTTCGAATCAAAAATTTTATAGAAATTTTTTTCGATACAAAAATTTTATAGAAAATTTTCTATGCAAAAATTTTATAGAATATTTTTCGGTACAAACATTTTATAGAATATTTTTCGGTACAAAAATTTTATAGAATAATTTTCAGTACAAAAAATTTTTAAAAAATATTTCGAAACAAAAATTTTATGGAAAATTTTTCATTACAAAAATTTTTCGATACAAAAATTGTATAGAAAATTATTCGATACAAAAATTTTATAGAAAATTTTTCGGTACAAAAATTTTATTGAAAATTTTTCGATACAAAAATTTTATAGAAAATTTTTTGATACCAAAATTTTATAGAAAACTTTTCGATATAAAAATTTTATAGAAAACTTGTAGGTACAAAAATTTTGTAAAAAATTTTTCTTTACAAAAATTGTATTAAAAATTTTTTGGTACAAACATTTTATAGAAAATTTGTGATACAAAAATTTTATAGAAAATTTTTCGATTAAAAAATTTCATAAAAATTTTTCGTTACAAAAATTTTATTGGAAATTTTGCGTTACAAAAATCTTATAAACAATTTTTCGATACAAAAATTTTATAGAAAATTTTTTGAGACAAAAATTTTGTAGAAAAATTTTTGGTACAAAAGTTTAATAAAAAAATGTTTCAGTAAAAAATTTTATAGATAATTTTTCGATACAAAAATTTTATAGAAAATTTTTTGGTGCAAACATTTTATAGAAAATTTTTCGGTACAAACATTTTTGGTTACAAAAATTTTATAGAAAATTTTTCGATGCAAAAATTTTAGCGAAAATTTTTCGACACAAAATTTTTATAAAAAATTGTTCGATACAAAAATTTCATAGAAAATTTTTCGATACAAAATTTTACAGAAAAATTTTCGATACAAAAATTTCATAAAACTTTTTCGGTACAAAAATTTCATAAAACTTTTTCGGTACAAAAATTTCATAGAAAATTTTTCGGTTCAAAAATTTTATAGAAAATTTTTTGTTACAAAAATTTTATGGAAAATTTTTCGATACAAAAATTTTATAAAAAATTTTTCAGTACAAAAATTTTATAGAATAATTTTCAGTACAAAAATTTTTAAAAAATATTTCGAAACAAAAATTTTATGGAAAATTTTTCATTAAAAAAATTTATCGATTAAAAATTTTATAGAAAATTTTTCGTTACAAAAATTTTATATAAATTTTTTCGTTTCAAAAATTTTATAGAAAATCTTTCAGTACAAAAATTTTATAGAAAATTTTTCAATACAAAAATTTTATAGAAATTTTTTCGAATCAAAAATTTTATAGACATTTTTTTCGATACAAAAATTTTATAGAAAATTTTCTATGCAAAAATTTTATAGAATATTTTTCGGTACAAAAATTTTATAGAATATTTTTCGGTACAAAAATTTTATAGAATAATTTTCAGTACAAAAAATTTTTAAAAAATATTTCGAAACAAAAATTTTATGGAAAATTTTTCATTACAAAAATTTTTCGATACAAAAATTGTATAGAAAATTATTCGATACAAAAATTTTATAGAAAATTTTTCGGTACAAAAATTTTATTGAAAATTTTTCGATACAAAAATTTTATAGAAAATTTTTTGATACCAAAATTTTATAGAAAACTTTTCGATATAAAAATTTTATAGAAAACTTGTAGGTACAAAAATTTTGTAAAAAATTTTTTTTTACAAAAATTGTATTAAAAATTTTTTGGTACAAACATTTTATAGAAAATTTGTGATACAAAAATTTTATAGAAAATTTTTCGATAAAAAAATTTCATAAAAATTTTGCGTTACAAAAATCTTATAAACAATTTTTCGATACAAAAATTTTATAGAAAATTTTTTGAGACAAAAATTTTGTAGAAAAATTTTTGGTACAAAAGTTTAATAAAAAAATGTTTCAGTAAAAAATTTTATAGATAATTTTTCGATACAAAAATTTTATAGAAAATTTTTTGGTGCAAACATTTTATAGAAAATTTTTCGGTACAAACATTTTTGGTTACAAAAATTTTATAGAAAATTTTTCGATGCAAAAATTTTAGAGAAAATTTTTCGACACAAAATTTTTATAAAAAATTGTTCGATACAAAAATTTCATAGAAAATTTTTCGATACAAAATTTTACAGAAAAATTTTCGATACAAAAATTTCATAAAACTTTTTCGGTACAAAAATTTCATAGAAAATTTTTCGGTTCAAAAATTTCATAGAAAATTTTTCGGCATAAAAGTTTTTCAGTACAATTTTGTTTGTTTCCAATAAATGGTCTTAGTAAAATTAATACTTTCCCATACTTACAAAAAATAGTAATATTGTTAATTAAAATTTATTTGCATAAAACTGACCCCACCCCTCCGTACACTTAGAGAAGCAACAAAATTAAAGTCCATTATCTAATATTTTTAAAGACCAGTAAAATATACATTTTTGAAGATCTACGCACTTATGTTCCAGGCTGATGCTTAATCTTAAGACACATTTTTTTTCCTGAAATTTAAGTGCCAAACATTAGTCTTGGTAACACCCTCAATCCAAACACTCTCTCATGGTCATAAGCAAATAGACATTAACTTTAGCCAAAACCAAATAATGTCTAAAACAAATATGTTACAGCAGCATTAAATGGCCAATTCGTTTGGGACAAGACTCTCTGACTACCACATGTGGCGATCGTATATTTAGGTAATCCCAGTTAGAGAAAGAAAGAATCAAAGAAAGTCTGTCAGTCTTCCTGCCTCAGGGTGTGCCACAAGTGGATGAACAAAGGAAAACCCAAAACACAGACATACGGATTTGAGATTTTTCAAATTATGTAAAAGAAAAACTCATAAAATTTATATAAATAAGCAAAAAAAAAAAAAATAATGTAAACAAGTGCCAGACATTGGGTCATAATATTTTTAGTCGTTTTTAATCTATTAATGGAATGTCATAAATGACAAAAAAACAAGACAGCAGAAGACACAGGCTACCACCATCTGATATTACTTAAAAATTTACAAAGATTTATTTCTAAGTCTAATACGAAGAGACCAAAATGACGGACAGTCAGACGGTCAAACAAAAGGTAAACAAACCGTAAGCAACATTTGCACACACACACACACACTACGAGTCGTTTTCAAAACTCTTAGCAGAAATAGTTAAAGAAGGGACTCACTCATACCCCGAAATTTTAATGACTTCTTATGACAATCTTTATATTAGAAGACGCCACTTACTGTGCGCATGCGCTGTTTGCATTTTCATTAGATTTATTCATGTCCGTGTATGCATTTGCGTTTATCATTTAACTTTAACTAACAAAAACAAAACTTGTTAGTTTGACATAAAATATGACATTTATTTTTGCATAACAGCAGGTCGTTATCTCTATAGTTAGATCTCGTCTTAAGATAAGACTACAATTACATGGAAGCGAACATTGTAAGTAGTCACTTTATGGGGAAATTTATTATAATTTTTTTCTCGCATTTAATTTTTAGTTAGATTTTCCAGAGATTTATTGAAGACAATTTTTATGTTTTTATTAAAAAGAAAATTTCTAATTATGTATTTTGAAATTTAAATTATTAATTTAAATAAATCCGATACATACAAAAAACAAAAAATTTACAATAATACGAGGGTAGGTCAATAAGTTCGCGTCTTTTTTAAATAAAACACAGGTTTTTATACAAAAAGCATAGACTCTTTAATATAAAGATATTGCACTCCATGAATTTTTTTCTTCCAAAAGTGAAATTAAAGTTAATGAAGAACGACGAAAAACACATAAACGCACAAACAAACATTTCATGAGCATGTGTGTGTGCCTTAGCTTTCTCTTATTAGATAATCGTCCCCATTAGTTGTTTCCGAATAAGAGTAAAAGCGGTATACTCTTTATGCGGCAAATCAATGTATAAGAGTTCAACATCATCATATCGGGATATATATTTTAGTTAGATTACATAGGGGATGTTGGATACCATGTAACGGTTCTTATCGGTTTAACTTGGTAAACCCAGGCAAATCTTGGTCTATTCTTCATCTCAATTGTGGACATTGTGGTGTCATCTGGGTAGCTACTTTAACAGCCGTTAAAGGAGTGAGCAAGCAAGTGCCGCGTGTTCTCCCATAAGAACGATAAAAACATGGATCAAGGACGTCGGGCTAGTAACCTACTCCTGGCAAAAACTTACTATGAAAAAGCAAAAAATAAGAATTAAAACGGCCCCCCCAAATGTTGACGACTATGGCAAACGAAAAAAGGACTATGATTTAAGGATCAGCACCTGGAACATCCGAACCCTCTACAGAGGAGGTGCTCTGATCCAGTTGATGGATGTTCTCGATGAATATAAATGTGATGTGACTGCTCTCCGGGAAATAAGATGGAACGGCAACGGTGTCGCCAAGACATCAAAAGGTGACCTATATTACATCTGCCATGAGAGTAAGCACGAGTTTGGTTGCGGTTTTATGGTTAACAAAAGATTGCGAAATCTTGTTTCCAGGTTCACACCAATAAGCGAAAGACTAGCGACAATACGCGTCAAGGCTAAGTACTTCCATCTGAGTTTGATTTGTGCTCACGCTCCAACAGAGAAGAAATATGATGATGTAAAGGAAGCCTTTTATGAACAACTTGAGGAAGTTTACGATAGCTGCCCTTATCACGACGTTAAGATAATACTGGGTGATTTTAACGCAAAGTTAGGGCATGAAAGTTGTTTTGAGCCTACTGTTGGTAAATTTAGTCTACACAGCGTAACCACTGACAATCGTATGAGATTAATCTCCTTTGCGGCTGCTCGCAATATGTTCGTGAGCAGCACCAGATTTCCTCACCTTAATATACACAAAGCTACATGGGTGTCTCCTGATCAACTAACGAAAAATCAAATAGACCATATTTTAGTTGATGGAAGACACTCATCAAGTGTGCTAAATGTGCGTTCCATGCGAGGAGCTAATATAGACTTCGATCACTACCTTGTTGTAGCCAAGGTGAGAACACGTCTAAGTGTGTCGAGGAGCGTACAGGCCGAAGCGCAAAAGAAGTATGACGTGAAGAAATTAAAATCTCAGCAAATTGCCACTGATTACACCAAACGGACAACTCAATTGCTAAGAGAGAATAACTCTGGCTCAAACGATATATACACGCTATGGCAACATATTGCCAACTTCATGAAGTCTGCTGCAAAATCAGCAATAGGGTAACAAAGCCCTCATGCTAAAAACTCTTGGTACGACGAGGAGTGCCGCAACGCCACTGCTGAGAAAAATGCGGCCTACAGGGCAACTCTGCAGTCAGCAGTTACTAGAAAGATATCGAGAGAAAAAGAGGGAAGAAAAACGACTACTCCGCAAAAAAAAAGAAAGATATGGAGAGACGTGTGTTTGAGGAGATTGAGTTATATATGACACAAAATGAAATCCGTAAATTTTACCAAAAAACAAGTAAGAGAGCGCTATAGTCGGTCAAGCCGACCATACGATACCCTTCACCACTAAGGTCAAAGGTGTTATTTTTCCTGTATAAAGACAAATATTTGCTAAATTTTGCCATCATACAAACATTTTCTCAAAACTTATATATTCAACCTGTTTCCGTCATTTGCACTTATATGAGCTAGAGTCAAATGTGGACCGATTATCTCGAAATTTGGCAAGTTGACTACAGTTGTTACAAAAATTATGTATGTGAAAAATAAACCAAAATTTTCATTATCTTTAGATTTACAAGCGTTTTAGTGATTTTTTGTCTCATTTCGTGCATTTTTAAAGAAGAGTTTGTATGGGAGCTATGGTCAAATGTGGACCGATTTCAACGAATTTTGATACAGTGATTTAAGTTTACATAAGCAGTATCTGTTTTAAATTTCATGAAAAAATATTGATATGTGTGGCCAATATATCAATTCCGGGAAGTGGGACCTACGGGAGGTACCATAAATAATGGACCGATTTTGACCAATTTCAATAGCCATGGTCCCATTATCAAAAAAATTATCTATGCCAAATTTCATCAAATTATCTTTAGAATTGCGACCTGTAGTTTAATTACAAGGTTTACATGGGGGTTCAGCCAGCCAGGCAGACGGACGGACGGACGGACATCGCTAAATCGACTCAGAAAGTGATTCTAAGCCTATTGGTATACTAAAAGGTGGATCTAAGACAAATATTTCTATGCGTTACAAACATCAGCACAAACTTATAATACCCTTTCCACCTATGGTGGTGAAGGGTATAATTAAGCATCAGACGGATGATTATAGCAACTGTATCCTTTCCTGTAAGGACGACCAAGGAAATCTGGTCACAGATACAGCAAGCGTATTGAAACTGTGGAAGGTGCACTTTTGCAAGTTGTTGGTTGCAAATGAAAGCGACCAAGATGACACGCCTGAACTAATTAACGATGACGGCGTTATATGTCCACCACCCAACCTGAACGAGGTTGGAACTGCAATAGCGCGATTAAAAATAATAAAGCTGCTGTTGCCGATGGTTTGCCAGCAGAGCTTTTTAAGGCTGGAGGTGATGAGCTGATAAAGTATATGTGCCGGCTTCTAGAATACATATGGTCAGAAGAACGCATGCTGGACGATTAGAATCTCAGTGTTCTTTGTCCAGTCCACAAAAAAGGAGATAAAACTGTATGTGCAAATTATAGAGGGATAAGCCTCCTCTCAATTGTATATAAGACTTTATCGATCATACCGTGTGAAAGGCTAAAGCCCAAAGTTAACGAAATAATTGGGACATACCAATGTGGCTTTAGACCAGGTAAATCAACCACTGACCAGATCTTTACTCAATGTCAAACCCTAGATAAGACCCAGGAGAAAGAAATCGATATGTATCATCTCCTTGTTGACTTCAAAGCTGCTTTTGACAGCCCGATACGGAAGAAGGTGTTTGAAGCAATGTCTGAGTTCGGCATCTCTACGAAGCTAATAAAGTTATGCAGGATGACACTAACCATTACAACATCATCTGTTAAGATAGGTAAGAACCTATCTGAGTCCTTCATAACTAAACGGGGATTCAGCCAAGGTGACAGTTTATCTTGTGACCTCTTCAATATTGTGTTAGAGAAAATCTTGCGAGATGCAGCAGTTAATACAAGAGGAACAATTTTCAAAAAAACATATGCTACTCGCGTTTGCCGATGACATTGATATTATAGGACGCACTCTACGCGAGGTAACTGCCGCCTTTTCCAATATCGAGAAGGAATCAAACAAAATGGGTCTAGCTGTAAATGAATCAAAAACAAAACTGATGGCTTCTACAGGCAGAAAGACCACTAGAATTGGATCACATGTGTCCGTTGAGAACTATAGCCTTGGATTGTAAAAGAATTTGTATACGTTGGTACCGCTGTGAACATCAACAACGATATAAGCTTCGAAATCAAACGTAGAATCATACTTGCCAATCGATGCTATTTTGGACTAAGCAAACAGCTAAGAAATAAAGTCCTCTCTGTAAGAACTAAAATCACGCTCTATAAAACGCTTATACTACCCGTGCTGAATCATGGGCACTTGCACAGACAGATGAAGCTATCCTTGTAGTGTTTGAGAGGTAAATTCTACGAAGAATCTTTGGACCAGTCTGCGTCAACAATGAGTATCGACATTAAATGAACCATGAGCTGTATGAGTTATACGCTGACATAGACATAGTAAAACGCATTAAGCAACAGCGTCTGCGTTGGCTAGGACATGTTGTGCGAATGTATGAAAATACTCCGGCAAGAAAAGTCTTTGATAATGATCCAGAGGGAACTCGTAGAAGAGGGCGTCCAAAACTTCGATGGAAAGACCAAGTAGAAGAAAATCTTTTAAAACTTGGTATACGAAATTGGAGAATGTGCGCACAAGATAGAGGTGCTTGGAATTCTAAAATATGCTCGGCCTTTGACCTAAGTATCCATTTTAGTTTTTAGTTTGACAGATGTCGAATTCCAGTCCTATACTTTTGAAACAACGAAATGGATATTTCAGATATTTTAAAGCATTCGATAAGCCTTATCCGTTACTACCATTTACCGCTATATCCATCTATTGCAAACGGAAGCGAAGTTGAGGTCAATGTGGTTGCAATGGTTACCATGACTTCATTGGCCAGCAAACCCACCTTTGCATTCTTTGGATCCAATCCACCACGACAAACCTTTGCTTGGTCTCCGATATTTTGTGGTGGATCCATTTTTCATCTACGATTACGAAACTGCGGAAAAAAGTCTTCCTTTTTGCTGTTTAACAACTTCAAATATTTAAGTAAAATTGGTCAACTGTTGCGTATGTGATTAGTTGTAATAATATTCTGGATCCATCTTGCGAAAAGCTTTCTTATACACATGAGATCATTCAAAACTAAACCTATGAGCCATGTGGGATGCCTACAATGTCCACAACCCTCTACCACTTCTTACACTTACACTTCTTACAAAACTTACAATCTGGCCGAAATGTAGCAAAAACTGCAAATACTCTCATTTTTCCTCCATACAAATGGGCTTAAAAACTTTAGGGCCTTTGCGCGGGCACGTATCCTAAAAATGAATCAATAATATTTAGCTCACGTCCGTTTGACATAATTTGGCCATATAATTTCACTATTAGAAGCCGATTAGAGACAGAAGTCAATAAACGACACACCCTAATATATATTCTGAATCCTTATGAAATTCTGGGACGATTTAACGATGTCTGTTTGTGTGTATATTGAAACCACGATAACGCCTAAACGGAAATAGGTAGGTTACTGAAACTTGGTAAAGATATTCTTCATTTCTGGGAAAATATTGGTATTTACATTGGTCGAAATCGGTTTACATTTGACCATAGCATCGGTACAACCTCGCATAGGCCAATCGCTTATTTGCTAATAAATGCCAAATTATAATAGCCATTCAAATTCGGTAGATAGAAGTTTTTCATAAGCACTAGGCAGCCTAAAAATTTTCATTGAAATCGGTTCACATTTAAAAGTAGCTCCCATACAAAACACCTAAATTCCACAATAAATAAATTTAAAATAAATTTGAATGCCAATAAATGATAAACTGTAATAGCTATGTCCACTAAATTTATTACAAAAAAGTCTTATGTTAATACCAGCCAGTGTGCCGAATTTTGTTACAATCGGTCAACATTTGACTATAGCTCCCATATAAAAAAACTTAAGGAAACACAAAAATACAAAAGGAAAAGGAGGTTTATGTCCGTCTGTCCGTCAGATAGAAGTACCATAGCACCTTAACGAAAAGAGCTACAGGGTTAAAAGTATTTTCGATATCTTGAAAAAGTTCTGTATTGATTTAGAGCTCCTATATAACCCCACCCCGGGAATCACATTTTAATATTGGTTATAGTTTTCGAGAAATTAAATTGACACATTTTTTAAAATTTTTGACAATTAATCTCTATTTTATTTATTAAAATGTTTTAAATAAGAGCAGTCGAACTGAGTCTATTGCACCATTTGCAATCTGATAACGCATTAACCCCTTGACGTATCAATTAAAGCAACGAAGTTCGCTTCCAACTGTTCGCACACAACTTGCTCTAAACAAACCAGTTTTGATTTCTAAGAACAGTCGCAAAACGAGTCAGACTCGTGATAATCATGTTCGGCACAGAAATTGCACCACGAGTCAGACTCGTAAAAATACGTCAAGGGGTTAAAGTCCAAAAATAGTCGCTGAAACTATAGTCTTCTACTTTTACTATAGTCTCATATTTAGCCAGTGGATTATGCTAAAGTCTTATAGCCAGATATAAAGACATAGTATCATATCCATACTATATCATTATACTAGGTTAGGTTAGGTTAGGCAGGATGCAGTCCTTGCGGTCGGCGTCACTTGGGTACAAAAAGAGGTCCCTTTGTAATTCCTGCATGGGAAAGAAAAGAAAATTTCTAAACTACCAATAAATTAGAGGCTCAAACCAAGAGCTTATTTTACGAATGTTTGTGTTCGAGATCGTTCGTTTTGACAGCTTTTGCAGTAGTCATTGCTTTGAAGAATAAGTCTCCTAGCATGTAAACCTATTAAACAGTGTCCTGTGAGTACTGAGATGAGGGTGCGAAGTCTATGGCGCGGAAAGTTGACCAAGATTGCAGAACGCTTACAGTCGTAAGTTGGCCATGTAAGTCTGGAGATTGAACAGGTCGTTTCTGTGGACCAGTTTGCATGCTGATAGCGGTATACCTATAAATTGGTCGATGTGCTTCTGACCAAGGAGAGCACCACCTTTTGCTAGGTTATCCGCAGTGATGTTACCTGGTACATTACTGTGACTGCGTACCCAGAGAAGTTCGATGTTGGAGTGTCTCGCCAACTCGTTTAGGGATGCCCGGCATTCACGGATGAGAACGGATGTCGTGTAGACCGATGATAGAGAATGGATTGCGGCAAGACTATCCGTACAGAAACGAATATCGTTAGAGTATATTCGGTGGTACGTGAGCCACTTGCTCGCCCTATAGATAGCTGAGATTTCAGCTTGAAGAGTACTACATTATTTGGGGAGCTTAAATTTTACTTTTGTCCTAAAAAGTGGGATAAACAAGCCCCCTCCTACACCGCGTACCGATTTAGATCCGTCCGAGTAGATATCCAGGGTCCCTTCTCTGGAGTCGATTTGAGCCCCAGAGATATCCACAGAAAAGGATTGCTCGAAAACGGGTGAATGCAGTAGTCAATATTTTCGGGGAGATTAGATAGTTTATCCAGAATAGAGGAGTGGCATATGGATGAGGTAGACCACTCACCGGTAGTTCTTAACCTAACTGCTGAGATAAGAGCTACGAATTGGGCCATTAGCTCAACCGGGAGCCAGTCGAGCATAGCAAATAGTGCCTTTGATGGTGTAGTACTTAAGGCACCCGTGATCATGAAGGCAGCGGATCTGAGGATCTTGCCCAAGGATCTTCGCTGATTAGCCTTATTGAGGGCAGGCCACCAGACAAGAGAGCCGTACATAAGTATAGGTTTAGCAACCATTTGAAAGAGCCAGGCGGTATTAGACGGGGAAAGGCCCCACGTATTTCCCAGAGCACTTCTGCACGAGTATAGTGCAATGGAAGCCTTAGAGACCCTAGATTGAGTGTTTAAGTTTCAGGACAGCTTAGAGTCCAGAATCACTCCCAAATATTTGGCATGATCCGTGAGTACCAGTTCAGTCCCATCTAGCTTTGGGAGGGTGAACTGGGGAATCTTGTATTTCCTGGTGAATAGAACGACTTCCGTTTTGGCGGGGTTAACTCCCAGGCCATTGGAAACGCTCCATTCGGTGTGTGTAGCTAGAGCGACTTCCAGTCGCTGCGAGATAGTGTTCGGGTACTTGCCCGAGACTGCGATAGCGACATCATCTGCATAGGCAACAGTTTTGAAGCGCAGAGAGTCCAAATCCATTAACAGTTTGTTAATAGCAAGGTTCCAGAGCAGAGGAGACAGAACCCCTCCCTGAGGAGTGCCCCGGCGTGCTACTTTATATACCGTAGCTATGAACAAGGTTGAGAAGATAATTCTATAAGAGAGAAGTTTCCCTATGAAGGAGACAATAGAGTTATCAACTCCTTGGTCCGCCAATGCCGAAATAATCGATGTAGGCTTAATGTTGTTGAAAGCTCCTTCAATATCTAGAAAGGCAACGAGTGAGAATTCGCCGAACTCAAGTGATTTTTCTAAAGAACTAACAAGTGAGGGGAGTGCTGTTTCAACAGACTTGCCTTTATTATAGGTGTGTTGTGATTTAGAGAGAAGACGCGGATTAGTAGATGAGCGTAAGTGAACATCAATGATGCGTTCTAGAGTTTTAGGTAGGAAGGAGCTGAGGCTAATTGGTCTGAAGTCCTTCGGTTTGGTGTGGCTAGCTTTACCCGCTTTGGGGATGAACACTACCTCACATCTGCTCCATAATTCAGGAATGTATGAGAATCTAAGACAACTCTCGAAAATCCTGATGAGCCAGGGAATGATAGTATCAGCGTTGTGTTGAAGGTCTGCAGGGATGGTGCCATCCGGACCAGCTGACTTATATGGTTTGAAGCTGTCTAGAGCCCACTTGACTCTTTCTCTATCAATGAGGATGGGTGTGGATTCATATACAGTCGAGTTACTGGACACAGGTTCATGGTAGAGAGCGCTGCATCCAGGGAAGTGAGTGCCCATAAGGACCTCAAGGGTTTCGTTACTACTGGTGGTCCAGTTGCCACAGGTTTTTTGAATATAACCAGTGACGGAGGGAGATGAAGTCAGGATTTTGCGAAGACCACAGTCTATTTTCTTACTGTCAGACTGAAGTTTTATAATCGGACTGTGGTACTGTACTCAGACTATAGTAATATAGATTTAGACCACTTTCTTATGCTAATAGTACAGTGATAAACTTAGACTGTAGACTTTTACTCAGAATAAAGAGTCAAATACTCAGATCATAGTACTATATTTAGCAATATATCAAAAACGGCTTTTTGCGAAAAAGAACTTTTTTATTGGAGAAAATGAATCTCTGGGATTATAAAAATAATGTTTATTTTACAACTTTTTTGTTTCTAAATTCTGTTAAAAGATGGCGCTATTTTTAGGTTGCTTATGAAAATCGCATTTTTAATAATTAAAAGTTAAAAATTTGGTTTGACAATGTTCCGCGACTTTGTTCAGGAGTATTTAGTCTAACTTTTTTCTGAATATACCAACATCGAAAAAGATCTAAATAACATTTATTTGATACATTTGTAATAAACATGTCAATACCACCGCCTTGCGGCAATCTTTTGTAGCATTTTTAAAAACACAAAAATAGATGCTTTCAAAAACTTTCAAAAGAGATATCTGCGATGAAATTCCGACAAAAAATAAGAATTCTAGGGGCAAAAGTAGTTAATAGTATACCAATTCTGATACTTTTTTGAACGATTGTTTTAAAATTTTGTGTAAAATTTAGTCACTGTTTACAATATTAGAAGTACAAATAATGTTTTTGTAATAAGAAAGGGTGAACCGCCGTGGTATAGCAGGTTAGTCATCCGCCTAGCATACCAGAGGTCCCAAGTTCAATCCCTGTCAGACCCACTTGAAAAAAATTAATTTTCAAAAAGCGGCGGTTCACCTCATAACTCAGCTAGCCACTGGTTATTGAGTATTAGGCTATGAAAAACTTCTCTAACTAATGCATTTGCCGTTCGGAGCCGGCGTTAAAACGTAGGTCCCTTTCAATGAGTCAAAAATAGAATCGGATGCAGCTCATTGTCTGAGAGAAGTACCCCTTGTTCCAATTGGAATGTTGTCGGGGAATTATATATATATATAATAAGAAAGGGTATGGCTTAAATTCCATATAAAAGTGAAAGTTTTTAACTTTTCTTTAAATTCAGCATCCATATGCAAAAATCTTGTTAGCCAGATTTTTTTATCGCGAAATTAGTTAGTTTCTTAAATTGTTATTTGTTTTTTAAGTCGAAGAACCAAACATTTAATCGGGAAGCGCCATATCAAATTTTTAGATATCGATAGTAGCTATCTGTACGTAGAATTTGGTCTCAAAATCTTTATCCGCTTTTGTGCCATTTTAAATGCAAATTTTATACTTTTTTCACTCCTGCATTATCTTTTATACATATCTTTTCTTTAAGTGTACTGATGTTTTTTTTATGGTGATGAAATCTTTTACACTTATTTAACTATACAAATTTAAAAAAGTATAATTTATGACCTATTAAGAAAGTTACAGCGCAAAATTTGCTTCTAGTTTAAAAGCCAAAATTATAGAAAACACCCTGTATTTCAGGAACCAAAATAGCTTGGGCCATTTTATGTAGCACCAAGGATAGTTGAATATGTATCTGAAAAAATGTATATAAATTCATGTGATTATCTTGAAATTTAAAAATCTACTTTTTTTGATATATTGCTAACTATATTTAGTATATTGTCATATTCTGCCTCGAGAATCATAAGTTAATCTACCGATATTATAAACAACAATAACGCCGTTAAATCTTAATCATAACCTCCAGAACTCTAGTTGTATTTTTATACCAACCTTCATCATTTTCCCCTTATTTGACCTTATTATATGTAAATCTTACGGCATTAACTTCATTCCCGTTTATTTCATTCTATTCCAACTGGATTTTTTTTCTAATCCCTTCCCGCTATAAACCGCTAATAGAACTTACTGTTTTATTCAATTCAATATTAATAGAATAGAATTGAATGTTACAGTTTCAAATTAACTTTTAATAATTTACAAAACAAGAACTAAAAGAAATAAAAGAAATACGGTGTTAAGCAAAAGTGTTAAATAAAAATTGAAAAAAAAACGAAGAAATACAGAAATCAATTTCTTGATCATCTTCCGCACTTCTTAAGAAATAGGAAGTTAATAAGAATTATAATAATAATAATAATTATTACGAGTAATGAATATAAACAAGTAAGAGTGGTATATTCGGCTTTGCCGAATCTTGGATACCCTTCACCAATGGTGTTCCAAAAGTATTTAATGTAATTCGTAGCAATATTTGGTTATACTAGTATTATATGCAAAGAGTCTTTAAAATTAAGAGTCGGAAAACGAAAACCTTTTCGGTGGCGTCATCATCTAGAATAGTTATACACCCAAAGGTTATGTTGGGCAGGTGGCTGATGTCTAGGGAAGCTTCACTTGGGTTCTAAAGTGGTCCCTTTGTGAAAGATAATGATTACTAGACTACAAGTAGAGAATGCATATTTGAGCCAGCCAGTAGCTTCGAAATAAAATAGACACATATTTTACGAACATTTAGTAAAGTTCGATAGACCAGATAAACCATGCAGAAAAGATGCTTCAAAATGTAGATGACCTTAGATTTGCAAAAGCACATCGATTTGATGAAGATTAAGTATTCTGGCATGCAACCCAAAAACGCTGTGCCCAGTTAGGGTTGTGTACTTTAATTCGTACGAATCATCCAACTAGTTCTTGATTAGTTATGTAAAACTTTGAAGTTAGCGGACTGATTTAGGTCAAAGCTTTAACAATGATTGTCAATGTATACAAGCCTTAAAATTATAGGGTATACACTCTTAGTTTTATATACATACGTGAAATATATAGCTTTTGAATGGATGGTTATCAGCTTTGTCGGAAAAGTTTACTTATTAATTTGAAGTTAGTTAATTAATTAAAATGAACACTTCATCAATAATATTTGGGATGTATAGTTCTTTCGATCTGTCCGATGGATGTTTGGAAAGTTTTGCTCTAGTTCTTTGTGCAATTTTAATGTGATTTAATTTATCAGCATTAAATCGATTCCCGGTCGGGTTTATATGGGAGATTTCACTAAATGTGAATAGAGCTCGCCCATTTTCAATATCGAACTTTTCAAAAGATCAGAAATACTTTTGTCAAATGTTGTCCCTCTAGAAAGTTTATTTTAGGCGCTATTGTCCTGAATGTCAATATTGTACAACGTCTTTATACTAAATGTCATCATCGTATCTATTATAATTTGTCATTTATTAGCTACTAAGAGATTGCCTTAGGCGAAGTTATACGGGATCAATTGTCAAACGTGAACGGATTTCTCCCAATTGCAATTAAAAAATTTAAATTTTTGTTGATATGTGAGATACTTACATACATATGTAGGTTTTGAACGGATATCATGTAATTAGCTGCATTTTTGTACTTCCTAGGAAGATTACCTATAATTTGATATATAATACATTCTCAAATGTTATCATAGTGTTCAAAAGACTCAAATGTTATCATAGTGTTCAGACACAAAATTAAGATAAATGCAGTGTGTCTGTCTGCTAAAACCAGATTTGTGGAGCTCCTGAATTGTCCCACCCTGAATTTCAACATTGTCGATCAAAACACTATCGCTTAAACGCTAAATTATATCTGCCACAAATTACAGAATGCATCAGGATTTAGATAATCCCCTGCGAAGGACGCTATTAAACTTCATCAAAATGAACATCTGAGGTATCGACAAAACAGGAGCTCCAAAAACTTGACTACAACAGAAAAAAGGACAGACAGGTAGACGGACGGACATGTAGACGGACGGACAAACAAACAGACGGACGGACAGACGGACGGAGGTCGCGAAATCGATTCTTGTGCCGATTCTGAGTTGATCGGTACAATTTGAATGGTATTCATAATCAGATTTGTGGAGTATATATATCAGATTTTAGAAAATCCTCCCATAAAGAACGATGTCAAATTTCATCACAATCGGTCCATAAACACCTGAGATATCGCTGAAACAATACTTACAAAATGTAAACAAAATTTCTTAGACACGTACTTTGGGCAATTTGCTGTACATCAAATGTAGTGTTATGGCGATATCTCAATTGTTTATAGACCGCTTTTGATAAAATTTAATAACGTGCTTGGTGGGGGAATTTCCTAAAATCTGATATAAAATTTATGTAGGTCCGTACTAAAGGAGGATAGTTTTTCCTATATCTGCATTTAATTTTTTCAACAAACATTCTCTAATGTGTACTTTGAGCAATTTGCGATACATCAAATTCAGTGTTTTGGCGATATCTCAGTTGTTTATGGACCGATTTTGATAAAATTTTACAGAGTGCTTTGGGAAAATATTTCCTACAATCTGATATATAACATATTATCACATGTACACCAGGAGTATCTTTTTTCTCTTGTTATTTAAAAGTGTGTTTCAATCAAAAATTTTCAAATTTTCGTCTAATTTTTGGTATTTTTTCGATATTTTCGGTGTTTATAAACCGATTTTAATGAAATTTAATAGCGTTCATTGCGGGAGAATTTCCTAAAATCTGATAAATAATTTATGTAAGTCCATCCTCCAGGGGCTTCAGAAACTTGATTTCAACAGACAGACAGACAGACGGACGGACAGACAGACAGACAGACAGACAGACGGACATCGCTTAATCGATTCTCCTCCCGATTCTGAGTCGATCGGTATAATTTTTATGGGGTCTACGATCACTAATAAAAAAATTACAAACGGAATCACAAACTTATAATACCCTTTCACCTATTGGTGAAGGGTATAAAAATATTAAAGTTGTATTGGAAATCGAAGAACACGATTAGAATAAATTCGAAGAAAATATGTAGTTGTTAAATTATTCCCAGAGTCGACTATAAAAATGTAATTATTTGTAAGATGAGAAAAAATAAATGTGAAGGAAAATGTCTGAAATGAAAATAAATTAGAAAGTGGATAAGTTGGTTAAGAACGATCATGTTATACCCTATACAAACTCAGTTGTATTCTCATATTCAGACTACACTTTTGTGTTCAGGTTATAATTCATAAACGATTAATGAAATCATTTGAAGCTTATAGTAGGAATTTTGTGTATTGAAAATTTGAATAACACTTTCTTTTTGATCATAACTTTTTGGAAATCCTGATTTTTCCTACACTATATTTAGGAAAATTGTAGCCACGTTAAAGCTAAACATCTTTTGTGAATTCACGAATATAATCTGAACGTGTCTAGATAGCAAAAATAATTCATAAAGACTATCTTGTGCCAACAAATTAAAATTTTTCGATCAAGTTTTAAAATTAGCAATATCAAATTTAGCTTTTTGCTAAAAATAACTTTTATGTTGCGGAAAATATTATAAAAATAATGCTTGTTCTACGACTTGTTATACCCTTCACCACCATAGGTGGAAAGGGTATTATAAGTTTGTGCTGATGTATGTAACGCATAGAAATATTTGTCTTAGACCCACTTTTTAGTATTCCAATATTCTTAGAATCACTTTATGAGTCGATTTAGCGATGTCCGTCCGTCCGTCTGGCTGGCTGGTCCCCCATGTAAACCTTGTAATCAAACTACAGGTCGCAATTCTAAGGATAATTTGATGAAATTTGGCACAGATCATTTTTTGATAATGGGACCATGGCTATTGAAATTGGTCAAAATCGCTCTATTGTTTATGGTACCTCCCATAGGTCCCACTTCCCGGAATTGATATATTGGCCACAAATATCAATATTTTTTCATGAAATTTAAATACTGCTTATGTAAACTTAAATTACTGTACCAAATTTCGTTGAAATCGGTTCACATTTGACCATAGCTCCCATACAAACTCTTCTTTAAAAACGCACTAAAACTAAAACGCTCGTAAATCTAAAGAAAATGAAAATTTTGAGTTTATTTTTTGCATACATAATTTTTGTAACATAATTGTAAGCAATTTGCCAAATTTCGAGATAATCGGTCCACATTTGACCCTAGCTCTCATATAAGTATAAATGATGGAAACAGGTTAAATATATAAGTTTTGAGAAAATGTTTGTATGATGGCAAAATTTAGCAAATATTTGTCTTTATACAGGAAAAATAACACCTTTGGCCTTAGTGGTGAAGGGTATCGTATGGTCGGGCTAGACCGACTATAGCGCTTTCTTACTTGTTTGTTTCTGAATTCTGTTAAAATAGACCGCTATTTATACCCTTCACCACCATAGGTGGAAAGGGTATATTGGGTTTGTGCTGATGTTTGTAACGCATAGAAATATTGGTCTGAGACCCACCTTTTAGTATAACAATCGACTTAGAATCACTCCCTGAGTTTTTTTTTTTAACGATGTCCGTCCGGCTGGTTAGCTGACCAGTTATCCATGTAAGCTTGTTATCATTCTACAGGTCGTAGCTTTAAAGATAATTTGATGAAATTTTTCTCATGTTTTGGTCCAAGGACCATCCCTATTTTTTTTGGGCAAAATCGGTTTATTATTTTGGGTACCTCCCATAGGGATGCCTTCCCGGAATAGAGTTTTTGGTCCTTTACAGCCTAAAATTTGGTTGGATTTTAATAATATTCAGCACAAATATTGCCTATCATAACCTTAATCAGTGTTCCTAATATTGTAGAAATCGACCCATATATGACCATACTTTCCCTTATAAGACACATTCTCAAAAGACGTTTATATACACATAAAAGCATAAAAACTTTAATAACTCTAAAGATAAATGCATTTGATTACTTTAACTTTGCACAGATAAATATTTTATAAATATGAACCAATAACCAAAACTTGGTGACAATCGGTCCAAAATTGACCCTAGCTCCCATATCAGGCCCTTAGCCGGAAATGATATAAATCTCGAAATTTTTAAAAAAATAGCACATGGTATATGTATGTACTCGTATGTCTCTAAGACTTATGGAAAACTCGTTTAATTATTGGTCCATATTTGACCTCAGTAGTCGGGCTTGACCGACTAAATTTTTCTTAATTGCTTTAGGTTACATACGGAAATCGAATTTTTAATAATTAGAACTTAAAAATAGGGTTTGACAATGTTTCTCAACTTTGTTCAGGAGTATTTAGTCTAATTTTTTTCTGAATATACCGACATCGAAAAAGATGCAAATAAAATATATTTGATACATTTGTAAGAAACATGTCAATAGCGCCACCTTGCGGTAATTTTTTTAAACATTTTTTAGAAACGCAAAACTAGATACTTTTAGAAGCTTTCAAATGAGATGTCTATGATAATATTTCGACAAAGAATAGAGAAACTAGGGGCAAAAGAAATTTAGAGTACACCGAATCTGAAACTTTTTTACACGATTTCATTCAAATTTCTATTTGAAGCAATTGGAGTCCATATGTGATCAAAAAGTCATCTCTTCCACCACTGGGAACATGTTAATCGACTAACTATTCCATCAGATAGCAATTTAAACTCCTTCAAACTTGAAGACTTTATTATCAAAAATTCTCAAGATAAGTATTTAATTTCTATGGACACAAAGTTCCCCTACCCGATCCTACCACCTTTGATCCAAAATATTAATACTTGGGCAAAAGTTTGGTTGCAGAAGGTCTGAAAGCTATACCTTGACAAAAATATACTCGAAAATAGGTATTAAATATAACTAGTTGTAGTGGAGAAAAACTCCGATCTATTTTGGTTTTAAGTCCAATTATGTATTTTTTTTTTGTTTGTTTGACGAAAGTATCTCTGATCCGTTCCTTAGAGATTTTCTTTAAAGGTGTACGACCTGTCATATTTGACGATTTATCGTCGTTTTGGCAATTTTTAATCTGAAAAATATTTAAATGGCGATTAGCAGATATGGCTAGTAAATTAGCGATTTTTGAGATTATTTCCAAAACAAGATCAACATATATCTTATATCTTTAAACGAGCAATAATTGTATGTATATATATATATATATATATATATATATATATATATATATATATATATATATATATATATATATATATATATATATATATATAAAACGGCTATCTCGAAAACGGCTCTAACGATTTTGATAAAGTTTGGCTTTCTTGTCGTATAGATCGAGTATGAAGGGACTTTTGGAAGTTTTGCCTCTAAGGGGGTAAAAACAGATAAAAAGAGAAAAAACGAAAACGTTATACCTCCTAAAGTAATAGGTATACAAACAAAATTTAAATTACGTTTTGAACAGCTAAGAAAATAAGCGGACAGATGTTTAGTACTTTTTTGAAACTATTCTCGATAGGGGGTAAAAAGGGTGAAAATAGTTTTTTTTGGTACTTTTTTAACTTACTCTTATCTTTTGAACCGAAGAATATAGAAAGGAACTTTGTACTGCAATCAATAGATGTAAAAAAAATATTAAACACATATTTGGTACTTTTTTGATTTCGCGGGCAAAATAGTTTAAAAAGTTATATAAATGATAGCTTTACAAAGTAATTTGAATAGAAACAAAAAGTTAACTGCGTTTTAATAAAATGTAACGAGTTGAATTGAAAAAAAAGTACCAAATATGTATATGAAACTTTTTTGAAGTTAGGGGATAAGAAATTAGCAACGTTTAAACTTTTAAAGTAATAGTTATGGAAACAAAATTTAAATTGCGTTTTAATCAGCTGAAAAATTAAATGACGAGTTATTGGTACTTTTTGGGAAAAATGCCGAGCAGAAATAATAATGTGTGAAAAATATGTTTGGTACTTTTGTACCACAAGTATATACTTTATAAAATAAAATATATGAAAATTTTAAAATTTGCCTCGAATTCCTTATCATAAAACTCCGAGCAAGGCTCGGTCAACCAGGTACTGACAAATTAGTGGTTAAAAACTATATAAGTTTCCAATAATTTCGATATATTAGAATTTACAGAGTAAAAATTTGGAAACGAAATAAAACTTTTGAATAGAAAATTTAGCTATATAAATTTTTTTTCCACAGAAAAATGTTCAATATAAATTTTTTTATACGGAAAATTTTTCAACATAAATTTTTTCTATGAAAAAATAAAACTGAAAAATGTTTGTGTGTTGGAAACAATAATTCTTATTTATTCTGTCCCACAAAAAACATATAATATGTGGTTTTCGCTCCGTCTAGAATTAGGTATTATCCTCCTAACCATCCATCGAAACGCGTCGAGGAAAGGTTTCCCCATTAACATTTTGTTGGTTTTATCAAAAAACTACTTATTAATATAAAAAAATTGTAATAATTTGGGATCTTAGTGCAATACACTACAGCAAGGCTTTTTAGTTAAAAATTTTCCATTTAAAATTGTTTCAGTAGAAAAATGTTCAATTTAAAATTGTTTCCAGTGAATAACTGCAATTAAATTTTTTTTAGATTTAAAATTTTTTCTATAGTGTAATTTTTCATTTATTTTTTTTTATCGAAAATTTGCATTTGATTCCAATCTGTTACATATATTTATTAAGGTAACACACAGTTTACTGATAAGAAGCCAAAAAATGTTTGTGGGGATAACCAATTCTTAGACTCGTCTCGGTGGTTGGTTAGACTTTACTTATGGTTTGGAAACATAATTCGTAAAGATTGTGTTTGTAAAATAAGTAATAATGCGAAGTTTTCGATGTGTCTAAAAGTAGGGATACTTCTTTGATAAAACTACAAAAATTTTTCATATAAAATTTTTGGAATAAAAAAAATTTTTCATATAATTGTTTTTTCTACATTAAATTTTTTTGTATAGAAAAATTTTCCATATAAATTTTTTTGTACAGAAAAATTTTCAATACAAAATTGTTTATATATAGAAATTTTCAGTATGAAATTTATTCTATAGATAAACATTCAATGAATTTTTATAAAATATTCGACAATATTTGTGTTATATTTTCTACAATTCCGGTTTTTGGCGATTTTTGAAAATTTACTGCCGATAATGGCGATTTTTTGAAAAAAGACGATTTTTAAGGAAAATTTTCTGGCAGCCGTGATGGCAACATAAATTTACCCTGTGTGGGAATTAAAACTCCCTGAGCCAAGAGATTTTGAACACTTTTGGAAAAAAGTACGAAAAAGCTACATAAAAACAAGAAAACCAATATGCACAATTTTTGACCTCAGGCGTGTGCTTTTAATGCAATAGTTGATCATCTTATCAATAATTTTTATACACATTTAATACATCATTAGAAAGGAAAACATGTCTAAATTATCAAAATATATAGTTTTTACTAATATTCTAAAAAGTCCTAAATATTTCTGGGAAAAATGTACTAAAAAGCCAAAAAGTGTATTTTTTACAAAATCATTTTTGAAGTTTGACCTTCATTTTCTGAAAAATTGTACAAGATACGTTAACGATTTTTTAGAGTTATAAAGCTTGTTTTATTCTTTATGTAAAACAGTTTAAATTATTTAAAAAAATGAAACCCAACTGTTCCTTTTTTGCAATTTAAATTATGGTGTATGGGAATTTGTCATCTTTTTTATAAAATTCTCTTTTCTGGATTCCTTAAAAATTTTATGTTACTTTTTATTTATAAAATCCAAAGAGAACATATTAGGCTATATAACTGCATTTCAGAAAGCAGTAAAATAGGCTTTAACTTTTAGTTATATGTACGAAAATTCAAAAATTTTCATAAAAATTAGACCAATTTCGGTCAGTGCTCTACTTAGGATGAATGCTTTACTGACTTTAAATTTGGATTTAAATCATCCTAGGACCCCATTCTTTAATAATATGTAATAAATTTTTCATAGAACGCTATTCTCTATGAATTTATAATTAAACTTCAACTTTTAATAAAAAACTTCTTAGTAAAAAGTGAAAACTTGATAGCATCTTTTTGAAAAAAAATAATCAATTTTTCCTATAAACAAAAAATATTTGACTTTTGAAATATCTCAAAAAAAAGACTAGATCCATATCATCCAATATTTTTCCCCAATACACTTTTTACCTTTATGAATCGAAAAAGTAACGGTTCGGATTAAATGTTTTTTATAGTTTTTGTTTATTTGTGTAAAAAATTCGCGTGAATTGAAAAAAAAGTGCCCAGAAATGGATTTTACCTGTTTTACCCGTTATCCCAAAAAAGTACTCTCTTTTAGCTACGGAAATATAAAAGATAATACCAGCTTTTTCATTTGAATCGCTTGCGACAAAAATTATATTTTTTGGCTCCAACGGTTTAAAAAAGTACCAAAATTAGTGTTTACCCTTTTTACCTCCTAGTCGGCCGATTTTTCAAAAAGTACCATATACTTGTCTTTTTGTTGCCGATCTAAATGCAATTTATATTTTCTTTATATTATATTTATGGATTTTAATTTTTCCTTCTTAACCCTTTTGACCCCTAAATCGGATGAATTTCCAAAAATTCCTTCTTAATAGATCAATCGATATCCGCTATTTCAGCCAGTTGGACTGGACAATGATGAAAATAGCAGCAACGCTATAGTCTTGTATATAAAGATCCTAGTCTTATCTTAGACTAAAGCCGGATTCAGACAAAGCTTTTATAATCAAACAAAATATCTGGACTATTTGCTTTTGGTCTAATTATAGTGTCATACCTGGAATAAAGTCTCATTTGTCACTAAAACCTTTAACTATAGCTCATTTAATATTCTTCTAAGCCAATTCATATCGTAACTTATCCAATATATTTTTTATAGTATCACGATTTAAACATTTTATCTTATTACAGCAATAAGAAGCCATTATTAGTACGAAAGCTTGTACTATAAAAGCGCGAAAAATAAAAAAGTTCAATTATTATAAAATTATAAAAAACGCACTTTTTCCCTCAATTCCCTCATCTCTTAAACAGACATGGACATGAGGCTTGTAAGACAATATAATATTAGAACTTACATACCCCCATTTTACACGAACTTACGAGTGCAACATGTTGTGTGTAAATGTTTGACCATAGGAACGTGTTGCGGTCGATCGTTTTGAATTTGACTGGATTTTGGCTAGCATTTGCATTTGGTACTAAACCATTGACCGTTATTTAATAAGGATTTTTTGTATATTCATTCTACCATTTAAAAAAAAAAATATTTTGTAAATTTAACACATTACCATCATGTCATTGTTGTTGCTGTTGTAAGTATTTAGTTGCTTTTTAAACGATTTTATTTTCGTGTCTAATTTTTTTCTTCACTCACATTTTTTCAATATTGATTCGAATGTTTGAAAATCGATTTGTGTTGTTAAAGTACATGTTCGCACAAACGTTTTTGTATTAGAGAAGACATGCATTTTTCGATTTAAAGTCAGGTGTGTGTTGGGTTGGTTGGTGTTGCCGGCAAGAAATTGCAATGCGTAGAGATGTTGTAAAATTGTGTAAACATTTTTGACGTAAAAAGGCGCCTAAATGTTGTAAATGGTGAAAAATAAAACCTTAGGAGAACGTGATTTGAATTAAAGTTGGGAAGATGAAATAATACACGGAGAGAATTTTGGAATGAGAGACAAAAACCCGATCCTGTGTAGAATGTACTTTAAGTCATGATTAGGAGTCAATATATACATACGAACATAAGTTTTTGGTTAATATTTATTTCCATAAACAGGGTTGGCAAGTTTGAGGTTAAGATAAAAATTGGCTGTCAAATTATGAAATATCGGGTGGTTAAATTTCAAGGGCCGATGTTGATTTTGAATAAAACACAAACTATTTAGGAAATTATTGTAATTTTATTTTATTATGATATATTGGTATTACTCAATTATGTATGGAACAAAATATCGGCCAAATGGGTGCCGCAACCACGGCGGTACACCTCCATTCGATGGTCCAAATTTTCGATGACCCTGAGGCATAATGGAGGTTCTATGCCGTTAATGTGCCGAATTATCTCATCATTTAGCTCTTGAAATGTTGCTCGCTTATCGACGTACACCTTTTCTTTCAAATAACCCCAAGGAAAAAAGTCCAACGGTGTCAAATCACATGATCTTGGCGGCCAATTGACATCGCCATTACGTGAGATAACACGGCCATTGAATTTGGTGCGCAAAAGAGCCATTGTTTCGTTAGCTGTGTGGCAAGTGGCACCGTCCTGCTGAAACCACATATCGTCCACATCCATATCTTCCAATTCGGGCCATAAAAAGTTCGTTATCATCTCACGATAGCGAACACCATTCACAGTAACAGCCTGACCGACCTCATTTTGGAAAAAATACGGCCCGATGATGCCGCTAGCCCATAAACTTTGTGGGTGCATTGGTTTTTCGACAATCACTCTTGGATTCTCATTCGCCCAAATGCGTCAATTCTGTTTATTGACGAATCAACTGAGGTGAAAATGTGCTTCATCACTGAAGAAGATTTTCTTCGAAAATTGATCATTCAATGTTGCCATTTCTTGCCACCATTATGCCCATTCACGACGTTTGGAATGGTCAAGAGGCTTTAGTTCTTGAGCCAATTGCACCTTGTAAGCGTGTAAATGCAAGTCTTTATGCATAATGTTCATCAACGACGAACGTGAGAGGTGAAATTGTTGGGCACGACGACGAGTTGAGGTGGACGGCTCTTCAGCCACACTATCGCTAACAGCAGCAATATTTTCTGCAGTGCGAGCTGTACGAGCATGCACTGGTGTTCTCACATCTTCTACAGACCCGGTTTGCTCGAATTTTTCCACGATTTTTGCGATTGTACGCATATTTGGACAATCAAATTGACCAAAAAAACCACGAAGTACACGATATGCATTTTGATTTGAACGCCCATTTTCGTAATAAGTCTGGATAACTTTAACACGTTGTTGGATTGTGTATCTCTCCATGGTTCAAAATGAGTAAGTCTGAAATAGAGAAATGTCAAATAAAATTCGGAAAAAAACTTGGCGTTTAGGTGTGATTCACATTCAACATCGGTCCTTACAATTTAACCACCCTTTATAAAGAACTAAGCTGTCATCCGTATCTTTTCAGTTTAAAGTTGGGAAATTTTATACATTAAACGCTAATTTTCTGGTAGCGTAATATTTTCGATTGGTTGCCTCGTTCTTGAGATTAACGCCACTGCAATATTTTCATAGCTTTTGTAATCACAACCACAAATTGAGTGGTTCAAAATTTGGTAACAAGAGTTTACATGTGCCGACGTGATAGAGAAGTCATATTCCATTACAAATTCCCAAATGTCATTGGTCACAATTAAACACAATTTTTCAAAATTTTGTGTTTTAAGCCTTTCATGTCACATTAAATATTTTAATTATTTAAGGTCATTAGGTTATTGTATGAGCCTTAAATATAAACTGATATTAATTTTAGGTTTCTATCACTTTTGGTTTTACCGTTATAAGATGTTGCTTATAAGCAACATTAAGTATTGGTATTACATTAAAAAGAACAATTTTTTTTTATTTCCTATTATTTTTATTGATTTCATGTGTAAAGAGTGCTCTAAATAAAATTTGTAGTTGGATATTCTTAAATAAAAATAAAACCTTTTAATATAAAAACTCTACAAAATACGCAAATATAATGACATATTATACAAAATCATTTAGCATTAAAATGTTTACTTAGTACTCGGGTTTTGCAAAATTATCGACTTTTTTCGGAAAACCTCCCATTAAAGATTTTACAGTTGCTTCTGATACCTTTTTAGAGCATGTGTTCCACCTGCGCTTAAAATTGGACATGTTCTTGGAAATCTTTCCTGTGTTCTTCAATTCCTTTTTTACCAGAGCCCAATACCTTTCCACAGGCCGAAGTTCTGGACAGTTAAGTGGATTTGCCTCTCGTGGTACAAAAATGTCATTATTCTATGAATACCACTCAAGTGCCTTTTTTCCATAATGGCATGATGCCAAATCGGGCCAAAAAAATGTAGTCACTCTGTGCTCTCTTCAAAAGGGTAACAACCGTTTTTGTAGGCACTCCTTTATATAAATTTTTATTGTGCCAGATGCCACAAATACTTTACTTCTTTTGCCACAACTGCAAATAGCTTGCCACACGAGAAACTTCTTAGGCAATTTTGTTTGTTTTTTTGTGCAAAACTCTAGCCGAATATTGCCCCGTTTATCAGCAAAATAAAAATCTTGACCAGGAAGTTGAGAAAAGTCTGCCAGTACGTATGTTTCATCATCCATCACACAACAGGTTTATTTTTTTATAAAATCAGACTTAAATTTTTTCGCTCGTTTTTTTGCTTCTAAGTTCTTTATATCATTGCGATCTGGAACCTTTTGGACTTTGTATGTCTTCAGTCCAGCATAAGCTTTGACTCTATGTGCAAAATTCGTAGAACATTTCACCGTACGAGCTGCTTTTCTTAAAGAAGTGTTAGGCGCTCTTCGAAAGAGTCGCTCGACTTCTTTTGCCTTACCAATATCTGTAGGACCTTTTTTTCTCCCTGATCCAGGTTTTCTTTCAATGCTCAGGTTTTCCTTATACCGTCTGATGGCATTAGAAACCGTTCGAGGGTCAACTTTCAAATTTTTAGCTATTTTTTTAAAAGTCCATGACGGATTTTTTTGAAAAGTTTTAATTTTATTTTCACGAAGTTTTTTTTCGCAGTCCATTTTGATTGAAATAACAATTGAAAATTAATAATTTCTAAAATAATAGTATCTGACATATCTATAGAAACTAACTTGATCGAAAAATAAATTATTTCTTGCACTATGGATAAATTTTGTCTAAAATAGTAAATGCATATTTTTTTTAGAACACTCTTTAATATATTTGTTATCTAATATATTTCTGGCTTAAATTTGAACGTTTTTGTTCATATGGAATATCTGTATGGCATAATCTACTCCTTTCTGTTACTCCCTATTCAACCAAATGACAAGTTTGATCAAGATCCTCCGATCTTAGATTGGAATAATGAGAGGACTTCACAGAATTGTGGGAATGATTCACAAGACCTTGTGTTTAATCAAAAGTGTTCCTTATGGGTAGATGAAGTAAGTTTACGTTATTGTTTGCGTTCACTTTTTTGCATTTACTTTCATTGTTATTCTTCAAGAGTCATTATATAACTTAAACGTTTTTATAGGATCTACTTAGCTCCAACGCTGACCAATTCGTTCGCAATTTTGTTACAAGGGGCTGTTCACATATTACATAACGCATTTTTCCCAGATTTGTAAACCCCTCCCCCCTCTTTGTAATACATTGTAATTGAAATACGCATACAGAATACTTCTACCGTAATATAAGTCATAACCCACTACACAGTTTGCAAAAACAACAAAAACTAAAGAAATTATGACCAAAAATGAACAATGTTGCTTATAAGCAACAAATTTCATTGAAGGGTTAAGAAAATTTTCTCAAATTTGCCCACCCACGAAATTGTTCATAAAATCGAAATTTATATATTTAAATGGTTTAATATTACGAGAGATTCTTAACGAGCTTTCGGATTTCAATCAAAAAAAGACAATAAAATTTTGTGAAATTACACTCTGTTATACTCAAAGTAAACGGGAAACGACTTAGGTTGGGTTGTAGGCCCTTTTGAGTATAACACAAATCGTTCAAACTTAAGAGCTATACATAAAAAACGAGGTTTGTCAACTTATTTATTTTTAAAAATTTGTTTTTCTTTTAAGCTGTATAAATCAGTAATTTTTAACGGAATTTTAAATATGGGGGCTCATTTTATTGGTAATCTTATCTTATATTCTTAAACGAGCAATAATTGTATGTATTTATATATATATATATATATATATATATATATATATATATATATATATATATATATATATATATATATATATATATATATATATATATATATATATATAGAATGGCTATCTCGAAAACGGCTCTAACGATTTTGATAAAATTTGGGCAGTGGGTATATTTTTGATGTATAGGTCGAAGAAGAAAGGACTTTTGGAACCTTTGCCTCTAAGAGGGTAAAAACGGGTAAAAAGGGGAAAAAATCCAAAACGCTATATCTCCTAAAGTAATAGGTATAGAAATAAAATTTAAATTACGTTTTAAACAGCTGTAGAAATAAGCGGACAGGTGTTTGGTACTTTTTTGAAACTATGTCCGATATTGGGTAAAAAAGGGTGAAAATAGTTTTTTGGTACCTTTTTAACCCACTCTTATATTTTAAACTAAAGAATATAGAAAGAAACTTTGAACTGCAGTCAATATATATGAAAAAAAAACATCAAACACGTATTTGGTACTTTTTTGATTTTGGGGCCAAAATATGTAAAAAAGGGATAAAATGATAACTTAACATCTCAAAAAGTAATATGAATAAGAATTATGTTAAATGCGTTTTAATAAAATGTACCGAATTCAACTGGTACTAAAGAAGTACCAAATGTGCATATAGAACTTTTTGAAAGTAGGGGATAAAAAGGGGAAAAAATAAGTAATGTTATAACTTTTAAACAAATGAATGTTTGTATGTATGTTCTTTATAGAATAGTAAACAGTGAATTTGATCATGTTATTCTCTTTAGCGAAGATATTGAGGATAAGCCGGCGAAGGTTTTTAAATTAGTTGGACTAATTTTCGCTAGGTGGCGTCACTGAAAATTACTAAAAATTAATTAAATCGTAAACTGTACATTTGATCATGCTATGATCTTTAGCAAAGTTGTAGCGCATGAGCCGGCGAAGCCTTTTTATTTGGTGTGAATAATTTCCGACAGGTGGCGCTACTGAAAATTACTCAAAGTCAATTTGATCGTAAGATATACATTTAAGCATGCTATAATCTTCAGCAAAGTTGTTGCACATCAGTCGACGAAGGTTTCTTAGTTGGTATGAAGAAATTTCGACAGGTGGCGCCACTGAAATTTACTCAAAGTCAATTTAATCGTATGCTGTACATTTAATCATGCTATAATCTTCAGCAAAGTTGTTACGGATAAGAAGAAGAAGTTTTATGAATTGGAATAAGCAAAGTCCGACAGGTGGCAGAAAACTACTCAAAATGAATTAAATCGTAAACTGTGCATTTGATCAGACTATAATCTTTAGCAAAGTTGTTGCGCATGAGTCGACAGAGGTTTCTGTTGATATGAATAATTTCCAAAATTATTCAAAATGAGTTAAACTGTAAACTATGCAAACTATGTGTTGGTCGGACAAAATAAATCAAATAATTCAAAATTAACTGAATATTTCTACAATGTCTTTCCTCTAAATTTATTTTAGCACTTTATAATATAAAATATATAAAAACTTTAAAATTTTCCTCAAAATGCTTATCATGAAGCTCCGAGCAAGGCTCGGTCTACCAGGTACTATATCTTTAAAATCAGATCATAAATAACACGCTTCCCATACAAAAAAGTCCCGAAAATAGAAAAAAACGTCCCGAAAATAGAAAAATGTTAAAAAACCGAAAAAAATATATTTGGTGTTAAAAAACACATATTTATCGTAAATATGTTTTAAGAGCCTATGTTCCGTTGAAAAGTCAAAAAACTTAAAATCGGTTGGCATTTGTCTAAGTTAAGGGGTGATAAGTGCATACGGGTATGAAAAACCGTTTTTTTTTTGCCGTAACTCCAGATTTTGGGGATGTTTTGAAAATTCCAAAAACAGAGTGTTGATCTACTCGACAGCATCTACCAGAAAAATGGTATAACATCCCAGAAACTTTTACTTCATTTTTTTTTTTGTCGCAGTGTGTAATATATTAGGGCGTCTTTTTTTGTCTTATATTGGGGTCGCCAAAATACATTTTTCGTTATATCTTCGGCATTTACAGTCGGATCTTAATGTGTGATATATCAATGTTTCACAGAGATCAACAAGAAATTTTATTCCTTTTTACTTACAAGTTTACCAAACCAATTACGCTAATAATTACACACTGATACATTTTGAGGAAAAAGAAATACACTTTTAAGGAAACCTATATCAAACGATAGGCCTTATTGACTGTATCAGTTTGTCCTTTTTAGAAATTTCGATATACCCTCAAAATCGAAAGTTATCGATAAAGAACGATTTTTTTGGTCTTCTCGGACAAAAATAGGCCTAGCTAAGTCATTTGTTTATCGATTTGAAATTTTAACACGGTTTGAGACAGACAAGACATCAGACTTTCTTCTTGTTAAAAAAGATTTTTTATTTCATCAAATTATCACAAAAATATTTTTAAACAAATTTAAATTTTTATTTTTTTTTCCGATTTTTTCACATTGGGACGCCGTTTTCCGCAATATTTTGTTAGGAATGCCAAACTTTTTTATATTTATTTGAAAAGTGTATTAAATATTTTGTGAACCTAGATTATTTAAATTTAAATTAACAGCGAATTAAAAAAATTATAAGTTTTTTTTGTAAAAGGGCCAGTTTAATTAATGTACAATATACGTGTATAAGTACTTATATTTATACGCACTTATGAATGAAGTTAAATTTTGACCTATAAGGTTAACTTTTTGACAAACTCTGAATGTTAATTTGTAATTTAGACCCAATTTGCTTTCAATCAACAAATATCATAAAATCAAATAGATGTCTTCAAGGACCCAAAATTTCTATGAAAATTTCCGATAACTCAAAAAATCCTTAGCCTATTTATACGCTACTTACGTAGATAGAAAGCTAATTGAGTCTACATTTTGAATTAATATTTACACTTTGTTAAAATGTTTACTAAAAAAGTTAAATTTTGCAAGAACTAAAAAATTGGCCATATTTTTTCTTATAAACGCAATTTTCAACTTCATGGCCTGGGTCTAGTCCGATTTGGCTTAAATTTTGTTATTTGAAGTTTCTCACCGAATGCCATAATAATCCGACCGCCATTTCTCTACTTTCGAAAAAAGTTGAAAAAACACTCTAACGTATTTAGTATTGTATAGAAAATTTTCTAATATACAAATAATACTGAATTCACCTTTTTTACTAAAATTGTTATATCTCTGTTAATATGTTTCCGATTTTAATTAAAGTACTCTTGTTTTACAAAATGGTAACCATGATTTTTTTTTAAGTCAAAATATATTAGGTCTTCTGATAAATTTTACGAAAAAAAAAAGCTTCCGAAGTTGAAAAAATCGAAAAAAAAAAATAAAATTTTAACTTCAGCGGAAAATATTTTTATGATAAGTTGGTCATGTTAATAAAATGTCTTTACGAAGTGAAAGCCTATTTTGTTTTCTGTCGAAACACATTTTAAAATTTAAAATCGATGTGACTCAGTTAAGCCTTCTTTTCTCCGCTAAGTCCAAAAAAATCGTTTTTTATCGATATATCGAAAATTTAAAAAATGGTAGAATGATCTTCTAACCGAGTTCTACTGGTTGAGCTTGGTTTCGTTCCGAGTGTATTTTCACTGTATCAGAGTGTTATTATTATCTTATTGATTTTTCATTTAATGTTAATATTATCAAACGTTATATTATTTTGTATTTTTTTAATGTATAAACTTAATAGGTCTGAAAGGATTTAGAGAGTGTTCTAAAAAAATATGCATTTACTATTTTAGACAAAATTTATCCATAGTGCAAGAAATAATTTATTTTTTGATCAAGTTAGTTTCTATAGAGATGTCAGATACTATTATTTTAGAAATTATTAATTTTCAATAGTTATTTAATCAAAATGGACTGCGAAAAAAAAGTTCGTGAAAATATAATTAAAACTTTTCAAAAAAATCCGTCATGGACTTTGAAAAAAATAGCTAAAAATTTGAAAGTTAACCCTCGAACGGTTTCTAATGCCATCAGACGGTATAAGGAAAACCTGAGCATTGAAAGAAAACCTGGATCAGGGAGGAAAAAAGGTCCTACAGATATTGGTAAGGCAAAAGAAGTCGAGCGACTCTTTCGAAAAGCGCCTAACACTTCTTTAAGAAAAGCAGCTCGTATGGTGAAATGTTCTACGAATTTTGCACATAGAGTCAAAGCTTATACTGGACTGAAGACATACAAAGTCCAAAAGGTTCCAGATCGCAATGCTATAAAGAATTTAGAAGCAAAAAAACGAGCGAAAAAATTGAAGTCTTATTTTATAAAAAAATACACCTGTTGTGTGATGGATGATGAAACATACGTACTGGCAGACTTTTCTCAACTTCCTGGTCAAGATTTTTATGTTGCTGATAAACGGGGCAATGTTCGGCAAGAGTTTCGCACAAAAAAACAAACAAAATTCCCTAAGAAGTTTCTCGTGTGGCAAGCTATTTGCAGTTGTGGCAAAAGAAGTAAAGTGTTTGTGGCATCTGGCACAATAAACACAGAAATTTATATAAAGGAGTGCCTACAAAAACGGTTGTTATCCTTTTTAAGAGAGGCACTTGAGTGGTACTCAAAGAATAATGTCATTTTTGTACCACGAGAGGCAAATCCACCTAACTGTCCAGAACTTCGGCCTGTGGAAAGGTATTGGGCTCTGGTAAAAAAGGAATTGAAGAACACAGGAAAGATTTCCAAGAACATGTCCGATTTTAAGCGCAGGTGGAACACATGCTCCAAAAAGGTATCAGAAGCAACTGTAAAATCTTTAATGGGAGGGTTTCCGAAAAACCCGAGTACTAAGTAAACATTTTAATGCTAAATGATTTTGTATAATATGTCATTACATTTGCGTATTTTGTGGAGTTTTTATATTAAAAGGTTTGATTTTTATTTAAGAAAATCCAACTACAAATTTTATTTAGAGCACTCTTTAATCAGTAGACCTTAAATAAATAAATAAATAAAAAATGTTCTTATATCGAGGTTGGAATTATCAAAAAACTTCATTAGTAAAAGTTAAACGATTTTTTAAGAGCATTAATTAATAACCGGGTATCTAAGCTCAATGACCATTATTAGCCTAATCGATATAAAAACAGCGATATATCATAATTTAAGATTCGACTGTAAATGACAAAGATATAATGAAAAATGTATTTTGACGACCCCAATGTGCAACGAAAAAAATATTTTTTTTTTCAAAACTGTCTTACAACAATACTTTATATTCTGTGGTGTACGGTGAACTTTTTTTGCCATATGAGTCGTGAACGTTTATAAAAGATAATTTTCTTCCTAGATAATAAGACTTGAAAAATGTGGTTAAGTTTTTTGTAGTTTTGATCAATTTGGCCTAATTATTGTGGAGGACTTTACATCTGGACTCTGAAGTTCAATTTGGCAGTACAATATAGGAGCAAAGAGTTTCTCTCTCTTCTCTAATATGTGACGCGTAAAATAGAAAGATACAGAAGGGTAAACACCGGTTTTGATCAGGAGAGCAATTTTTTACCTTTTTTACCCTTAGATCCTTTTCTCTATGCGCTGTCACATATGCTTCATGATTTTCATATATTTTCTCTCAGTGCATTGTATAGTTTTGTTCTAATCCTGAACACTTGTTCTTTTATTGCACAAATGTGCATTTTTTTTGTAAACAATTACAAAATCACACAATGAACACTTCCAACCAATTCAAAGTACTTCAAAATTTTTATAACGCATTATGTTTTTTTTTTTTTGTACGATATGCATTTCTTTTTATACCATTTCAATTAGCATGCAATAAATGTGGCATGCAACACAACTTAAAAGTGTGAGAGAGTGGTCGATAAAAATTTTTGAATTTTTAAAATTAGTTAGAAATGGAAGAAACAGGCAAAGTGGGCTAGAAGTGGTACTACATTTGCTCTTTTTCATCTTTAGTTTTATAAATACTTATTAGAAACGGCTTTAATTGTTCAACGAATAGTTTCTGTTTTTAGATTAAATCAGGCTTCAACCATCAGACGTTATATAGACTTGAGCCTATATCAAGGTTGGCCATTATTTGCGTGGCGAAAGAGTAACAAGAGAATTTTTTCTTTACTAGTGCTCAAAAAATGGAGAGCGTTCCAAATGAGAGTGCTCAATCTTAAAATGAGAATGTACTCTGAGAATTGTGTTGCTGTTTTCCCGCCACACAAATAAGGGCCAACCTTGGCCTATATCCATTGAGGTCAAAATTTTTCTAAAAAAAATTTATTTATCAAAAATTTTTCTATAGAAAATTTTTTTATCAAGAATTTTTCTATAGAATTTTTTTTTATCAAAAACTTTTCTATAGAAAATTTTTTTATCAAAAATTTTTCTATAGAAAATTTTTTTATCAAAAATTTTTCTATAGAAAATTTTTCTATCAAAAATTTTTCTTAGAAAATTTTTCTATCAAAAATTTTTTTATCAAAAATTTTTCTATAGAAAATTTTTTTATCAAAAATTTTTCTATAGAAAATTTTTCTATCAAAAATTTTTCTATAGAAAATTTTTCTATCAAAAATTTTTCTATAGAAAATTTTTCTATCAAAAATTTTTTTATCAAAAATTTTTCTATAGAAAATTTTTCTTACAAAAATTTTTCTATATCAAATTTTTTTATCTAAAATTTTTCTATAGAACATTTTTTTATCAGAAAATTTATTTTTCTAAAGAAATTTTTTTTTCAAAAATTTTTCTATAGAAAACTTTTCTATAGAAATTTTTTTTATTTGGGAATTAATTATTCGAACTTTTAGAATTAATTGAAAAATTAGGTTTCATCAGGCTTGAATTCATTTAATTTTCAAATTATTAATTTTTCTTTAGAAACATTTTTTTCAACAATTTTTCTATAGAAAGTTTTTTTTATCAAAAATTTTTATATAGAAAACTTTTTTATCAAAAATTTTCCTATAGAACATTTTTTTATGAAAAATTTGTTTGTTGAAAATATTTTTATTAAAAATTTGTCTACAGAAAATATTTTAATTAAAAATTTTCTATAGAATTTTTTTTTCAAAAAGTTTTCTAGAAAAATTTTAAAATTTTTTGTAAAAAAATATTTTAATTAAAAATTCTTACAGAAAAATATTTTTATCAAAAATTTTTCTATATAAAATTTTTTATCAAAAATTTTTGTTTACAAAATTTTTCTATAGAAAATTTTTTTTATTAAAAAAAAATTATTTATGACATGAACCTAAGCCCGATTCGAACTAACGAAAATCAAAAATTTTTCTATAGAAATTTTTTTATCAAAAATTTTTATATAAGAAATTTTTTTATCAAAAATTTTTTTTATCAAAAATTTTTATATAGAAAATTTTTTTATCAAAAATTTTTCTATAGAAAATTTTTTTATCAAAAATTTTTCTATAGAAAATTTTTTATCAAAAATTCTTCTATGGAAAAGTTTTTCTATAGAAAATCTTTCTATAAAAAAACTTTTAATTAAAACTTTTTCTATAGAAATTTTTTTATCAAAAATTTTTCTATAGAAAATTTTTTTTATCAAAAATTCTTCTATGAAAAAGTTTTTCTATAGAAAATCTTTTAATTAAAATGTTTGTATAGAAAATTTTTTTTTCAAAAATTCTTCTATGAAAAAGTTTTTCTATAGAAAATCTTTTAATTAAAAATTTTCTATAGAAAATTTTTTATTAAAAATTCTTCTATGAAAGTTTTTCTATAGAAAATCTTTCTATTGAAAATCTTTTAATTAAAAATTTTTCTATAGAAAATTTTTTTATCAAAAATTCTTCTATGAACTTCCATGAATTTTTCTCTTTAGAAAATCTTTTTATCAAAAATTTTTGTATCGAAAATCTTTTTATTAAAAATTTTGTCTACACAAAATTTTTTTATCAACAATTTTTCTTTAAAAATTTTTTATGAAAAATTATTCTATGAAAAAATTTTTCTATTGAAAATCTTTTTACAAAAAATTTTTCCATTGAAAACCTTTTTATTAAAAATTTTTCTATAGAAAATTTTTTTATTAAAAATTTTTGTAAAGAAAATTTTTTTATTAAAAATTTTTCTATAGAAAATTTTTTTATCAAAAATTTTTCTATTGAATATTTTTTGATAGAAAAGTATTTTTATCGAAAATTTTTACAAAAAAATATTTTTATCAACAATTTTCGAAAGAAAAATATTTTTATTAAAAGTTTTTCTTTAAAAAATATAAAATATCTAAAAAATATAAAAATCTCAAATTGTTTAATATTAGAATTTATTTCTGTTTTGAAAAATATTCCCAATATTTACAAAAATATTGCCAATGTTTACAAAAATAATTGTGTCGTGGCAACAATGTTCGAGATTATATTTCATTGTTCTCTCGAACCATATATTTTGTTGCTATAAATTGCATTTTGAGTTGTTTCTTGCCTATTTCGTTTTTGTATTCTCTTTATCAAAGCGGTACCAACCAACTCTGTTAACATCCAAATTCCAACTGAATGATCTTCATACTCATTCTAACGAGTTTTCTTAATGGTCGTGGTATTTATCAAAATTACAAACATTTTTCGGCTTCTGGTCGTATGAGCTGCCTAAGCATGCTTATGTCCCATTGTAAATATAATGATAATAAGTGGCTTCGAGCCAGATATGAGCAATAAGGCTCTTTAAAAATTGCATCGGACCATTACTCTCTGATAAAACTAAAAAATAAAGAAGTTTTCTTAAAGAAAGTTTTATTCTGTAAGAATTGAAGTCACCAACTTATGATCGCATTTAATATACCTGATGCCACCAAGTAGTAAAAGTAGCTGAAAAATAAAAACTATCCATGTCTATTTTCAAAAGTGCATAAGTTTTACCAAAAAACACACATATTCTGTTCGCATACAAACATTTTTAGAATACGTTAAAAATTCAAACAACAACAGACTTAGAGTCCGAGTCAAAACAGCGGTCAGAGTACACTTCATGCCAATCTTCATAATGTCATGCTGCGTTCTCTAAGGAGATTGAGGAAAGATGCCACTTTTTTCTTTGTTTTTGTATTTTGGGATATGATCATTTATTGTGCGTTCACTGGAAATTGAAAAGAAATGAAAGGATGAATTTGAATAAATGTCTGTCTGTCTATTGGTCAGGCAGAAATGTCTGTCTTACTGTCAGTTGCTAAATAAAGCCCATGAGCAATGCTAAGGATGAATATGATGATGGTTATGATGGTATTGTTGATATTATATGACTAAGCAGCCAAAGAATATGATATGATAAGGTTACACTAAGCAAATATTTGATCAAAAATTATGTTTTCAAAAAGCCTTTCGTATATTCTTGGTATTTTTCGATCCTACTTTTATCTCATTTTCAAATATTTGCTTAATCCACCCTAAAGCTTTACCAAATATTTCTTAAAGCAAACATTAAATCAAATACCTGACTCCATGATCATGATCATAAAATCTGCCCCTGACAGTCATTTGTCTTCTATTGTTTCTTCGTTCATTTTCTAAAAATTTTAAATATTTTGGGAAGAAGTAAAAGTTGCATTACAACATTTTAAAAAAGTTTATATAGGTAAAGTTTAAATGTAAAATTTTATTCTTAAAGCCAAAAAAATCAAAACAATTTAATTGCCAATAAAAGTTGAATTTGTAAATATTTAACATAAATTATATTAAAAAGTAGAAATAACATAAATGGGAAAATATTCATTGAGTTTAGAATTAAATTAGAATAAAGCTACAATCATCAGGCAATTATGGGCAGAACAATCACAAATCAAATTAATAAAATAAAATTTAATATTAAGAATTGAATTCAAAAGATTTAAAAAATATTTAAAAATCAATTTTATTCGGGGAATAAAATAAATTCCAGAAAAATAACAGTGTAATCATAGCTCTAGCCAATTTTGGCAACTACTTTTTAAAACCTTTCTATTTTTATTAGAAAATTTTGAACACTTTTCCATTTTAATAAGAAATTTTTAAAAAATTTTCTATTTTGTATAGGAAATTTTTCAAAAATCTACAATTTTTATAGGAAATTTTTCAAAAATTTACAATTTTTATAAGAAATTTTTCAAAAATTTACTATTTTTATAGGAAATTTTTCAAAAATTTACAATTTTTGTAGGAAATTTTTCAAAAATTGACAATTTTTATTGGAAATTTTTCAAAAATTTACAATTTTTATAGGAAATTTTTCAAAAATTATCAATTTTTATAGGAAATTTTTCAAAAATTTACTATTTATATAGGAAATTTTTCAAAAATTTACTATTTTTATAAGATATTTTTCAAAAATTTACCATTTTGGTAGGAAATTTTTCAAAAATTTACTATGTTTATAGGAAATTTTTCAAAAATTTACTATTTTTATATGAAATTTTGAAAAATTTACTATTTTTATAAGAAATTTTTCAAAAATTTACTATTTTTATAGGAAATTTTTCAAAAATTTTGAATTTTTATAGGATTTTTTTTTTTAATTTACTATTTTTATAGGAAATTTTTCAAAAATTTACTATTGTTATTGGAAATTTTTCAAAAATTTTCTATTTTTATAGGAAATTTTTCAAAAAATTACTATTCTATAGGAAATTTTTCAGAAAGTTACTATTTTTATCGGAAATTTTTAAAAAAGTTACCAACCAACCAACTTATGATCGCATTTAATATACCTGATGCCACCAAGTAGTAAAAGTAGCTGAAAAATAAAAACTATCCATGTCTATTTTCAAAAGTGCATAAGTTTTACCAAAAAACACACATATTCTGTTCGCATACAAACTTTTTTAGAAAAAAAACATTCAGACAACAACAGACTTAGAGTCCGAGTCAAAACAGCGGTCAGAGTACACTTCATGCCAATCTTCATAATGTCATGCTGCGTTCTCTAAGGAGATTGAAGAAAGATGCCACTTTTTTCTTTGTTTTTGTATTTTGGGATATGATCATTTATTGTGCGTTCACTGGAAATTGAAATTGAAAATTTTTAAAAAAGTTACTATTTTGATAGGAAATTTTTCAAAAATTTACTATTTTTATAAGAAATTTTTAAAAAAGTTACTATTTTTATAGGAAATTTTTTAAAAAATTACAATTTTTATAGGAACTTTTCAAAAATTTACTATTTTTATAAAAAAATTTTCAAAAATTAGTAAAATTTAATAAGAAAATTTTCAAAAATTTTCTAATTTTATAAGAAATTTTTTAAAAATTTACTATTTTTATAGGAAATTTTTCAAAAATTTACTATTTTTATATGAACTTTTTCAAAAACTTACTATTTTAATAGGAAATTTTTCAAAAAATTACTATATCTATAGGAAATGTTTCAAAAATTTAGTATTTTTAAAGGAAATTTTTCAAAAATTTACTATTTATATAGGAAATTTTTCAAAAATTTACTGTTTTTATAGGAAATTTTTCAAAAATTTACTGTTTTTATAGGAAATTTTTCAAAAATTTACTATTTTTATAGACAAATTTTCAAAAATATACCATTTTTATAGGAAATTTTTCAAAAATTTTCTACTTTTATAGGAAATTTTTCAAAAATTTACTATTTATATAGGACATTTTTCAAAAATTTAGTATTTTTATATATAAAATTTTCAAAAATTTACTATTTTATAGGAAAATTTTCAAAAATTTATTATTTTTATAGAAAATTTTTCAAAAATTTATTATTTTGAATAGAAAATTTTCAAAAATTTCCTATTTTTGTAGGAAAATTTTTAAAAATTTCTTATTTTTATAGGAAAATTTTCAAAAATTTACTATTCTTATAGGAAATTTTTCAAAAATGTATTATTTTTATAGGAAATTTTTCAAAAATTTACTATTTTTATAGGAAATTTTTCAAAAATTTACTATTTTTATAGGAAATTTTTCAACAATTTACTATTTTTTTATGAAATTTTTATAGGAAATTTTTCAAAAATTTTCTATTTTTATATGAAATTTTTCAAAAATTTGCTATTTTTATAAAAAATTTTTTTTAAATTTTCTATTTTTATAGAAAAATTTTCACAAATATACTATTTTTTTAGGAAGTTTTTCGAAAATTTAATATTTTTTTATAAAATTTTTCAAAAATTTACATTTTTATAGTAAATTTTTCACAAATTTACCATTTTTGTAGGAAATTTTTCAAAAATTTTCTATTTTAATAGGAAATTTTTCAAAAATTTACTATTTTTATAGGAATTTTTTTTCCAAATTTTATATTTTTATAGGAAATTTTTAAAAATTTTCTATTTTTATAGGAAATTTTAAAAAATTTTCTATTTTTATAGGAAATTTTGAAAAATTTTCTATTTTTATAGGAAATTTTAAAAAATTTTCTATTTTTATAGGAAATTTTTAAAAATTTTCTATTTTTATAGGAAATTTTTAAAAATTTTCTATTTTTATAGAAAATTTTTAAAAATTTTCTATTTTTATTGGATATTTTTAAAAACTTTCTATTTTTATCGAAAATTTTTAAAAATTTTCTATTTTTATAGGAAATTTTTAAAATTTTTTAAAAATTTCTTTTTTTTTATAAGATGTTTTTTTAAATTTTTTATTTTTATAGGAATTTTTTATAGTAAATTTTTTACAAATTTACCATTTTTATAGGAATTTTTTCAAAAACTTTCTTTTTTTATAGGAAATTTTTCAAAAATTTACTATTTTTATAGGAATTTTTTTCCAAATTTTATATTTTTATAAGAAATTTTAAAAAAATTTTCTATTTTTATAGGAAATTTTAAAAAATGTCTATTTTTATAGGAAATTTTAAAAAATTTTCTATTTTTATAGGAAATTTTTAAAAATTTTCTATTTTTATAGGAAATTTTAAAAAATTTTCTATTTTTATAGGAAATTTTTAAAAGTTTTCTATTTTTATAGGAAATTTTTAAAAATTTTCTATTTTTATAGGAAATTTTTAAAAATTTTCTATTTTTATAGGAAATTTTTAAAAATTTTAAAAATTTTTAATTTTCTATTTTTATATTAAATTTTTAAAAATTTTCTATTTTTTATAGGAAATTTTTAAAAATTTTCTATTTTTATAGGAAATTTTTAAAAATTTTTAAAAATTTCTTTTTTTTATAAGAATTTTTTTAAAATTTTTTATTTTTATAGGAATTTTTGATAGTAAATTTTTCACAAATTTACCATTTTTATAGGAAATTTTTCAAAAATTTTCTATTTTTATAGGAATTTTTTTTAAAAATTTACTATTTTTATAGGATTTTTTTTCCAAATTTTATTTTTTTATAGGAAATTTTTAAAAATTCTTTATTTTTATAGGAAATTTTAAAAAATTTTCTATTTTTATAGGAAATTTTAAAAAATTTTCTATTTTTTTAGGAAATTTTAAAAAAATTTTCTATTTTTATAGGAAATTTTTAAAAATTTTCTATTTTTATAGGAAATTTTAAAAAATTTTCTATTTTTATAGGAAATTTTTAAAAATTTTCTATTTTTATAGGAAATTTTTAAAAATTTTCTATTTTTATTGGAAATTTTTAAAAATTTTCTGTTTTTAAAAATTTTCTATTTTTAAAAATTTTCTATTTCTATAGGAATTTTTTAAAAATTTTCTATTTTTATAGGAAATTTTAAACAATTTTTAAAAATTTCTTTTTTTATAAGATTTTTTTTTAAATTTTTTATTTTTCTAGGAATTTTTAAAAAATTTTCTTTTTTTAAAGGAAATTTTTAAAAATTTTCCATTTTTATGTTGGTAAAATTTATAAGATTTGAGAATTTTCTAAAAATAATGTTAAATTCTTTTCCTCGAATAAAGGTCATATAAAAACTTTATTATATTTTGAATCTAATAAATCAATGACGCACTGATCCTAAATATATCTTATCTAAAAAGTTTAGTATATAAGGAAACCGTTAAAACAAATACAAGACGTTACAACGAAATGAGACTCTCTTGTTTAATTTATTTCAATTTAAATAATTTCTTAATCAGAAACAAATATTTAAAATTAATGCTACGATTTTAACGATTTGTGTGGCCAAACATTGACTGACAGACATAATACGGGTGTGTCGTTCAGGATTCTGTCTCCCCCCATTGCGACAAGTTTTAAAGAAATTTTCAAAATTTAAAATTTGACTATCATTAAATTCCAAATCACCACCACTTGTGGTGGGGTAATAAAATTAAAATGTTAATTTGTAGCTGATACTGATTTCGAAATGTAGATCCATGTAAATGAGTTGGCTACTGAATGATAATGAATGAGTTAAAATGATATGGACCAATAAAATATAATCGATCTTAGAGAAATGTTTGTAAAACATATCTACTGAAGAAAAGGCTCCATTTGTACTATTAAAATGAATTTTCTTTCAGTAATTAGTTTTAATCGCTTTTTATCAACTATAAATTAATTTAATTGCTAAAAATGTCTGATATTTTCATTGAAAAAGTTAGACTGTGTAACATTAAGATTTACTTGAAAAAATTAAATCTCATGTTTCGTAATTAAAATTCGATCAAAATTAAGAAATTCTTAAAGAAATTAAAATCTAATTTGGATTGAGATTATAAAAAAGAGCTGAAAGAAAAATTTTTAGCATAACTTTTGGTTTTAATGGATTTTATTTGAGATGAATGAATATAAAATTAAACAAATTTATTGGAACTAATTTGGAATTTAATTGATTCACAAAATATCATTCCGACTACTAAAACATATACAAACATGTGAAGACCTTATTTTGAAAGTGAATTAATTCCATTTTTTTTTAAATTGAGATATAAAGGGTTTTGCGTTTAAGTGGTTTTAAAAATATAGGTGACCAATTTTAGTAAACCAAATCTTAGGTTTTAATCAGAACCTCTCAAATATTATTGTTTTGAATTGAATGTATGGGACTTAAAAAATTTTTTTTAAAATTTCGTATAAAAATAAAAAATTGTTAAAAATTTCCTATAAAAATAGAAAATTTTTGAAAATTTTCCTATAAAAATAGAAAATTTTTGAAAAATTTCCTATAAAAATAGAAAATTTTTGAAAAATTTCCTATAAAAATAGAAAATTTTTGAAAAATTTCCTATAAGAATAGAAAATTTTTGAAAAATTTCCTATAAAAATAGAAAATTTTTGAAAAATTTCCAATAAAAATAGAAAATTTTTGAAAATTTTCCTATAAAAATAGAAAATTTTTGAAAAATTTCCTATAAAAATAGAAAATTTTTGAAAAATTTCCTATAAAAATAGAAAATTTTTGAAAAATTTCCTATAAAAATAGAAAATTTTTGAAAAATTTCCTATAAAAATAGAAAATTTTTGAAAAATTTCCTATAAAAATAGAAAATTTTTGAAAAATTTCCTATAAAAATAGAAAATTTTTGAAAAATTTCCTATAAAAATAGAAAATTTTTGAAAAATTTCCTATAAAAATAGAAATTTTTTGAAAAATTTCCTATAAAAATAGAAAATTTTTGAAAAATTTCCTATAAAAATAGAAAATTTTTGAAAAATTTCCTATAAAAATAGAAAATTTTTGAAAAATTTCCTATAAAAATAGAAAATTTTTGAAAAATTTCCTATAAAAATAGAAAATTTTTGAAAAATTTCCTATAAAAATAGAAAATTTTTGAAAAATTTCCTATAAAAATAGAAAATTTTTGAAAAATTTCCTATAAAAATAGAAAATTTTTGAAAAATTTCCTATAAAAATAGAACATTTTTGAAAAATTTCCTATAAAAATAGAAAATTTTTGAAAAATTTCCTATAAAAATAGAAAATTTTTGAAAAATTTCCTATAAATATAGAAAATTTTTGAAAAATTTCCTATAAAAATAGAAAATTTTTGAAAAATTTCCTATAAATATAGAAAATTTTTGAAAAATTTCCTATAAAAATAGACAATTTTTGAAAAAATTTCCTATAAAAATAGAAAATTTTTGAAAAATTTTGTATAAAAAAAGAAAATTTTTGAAAAATTTTGTATAAAAAAAGAAAATTTTTGAAAAATTTTGTATAAAAAAAGAAAATTTTTGAAAAATTTTGTATAAAAAAAGAAAATTTTTGAAAAATTTCCTATAAAAAAAGAAAATTTTTGAAAAATTTCCTATAAAAAAAGAAAATTTTTGAAAAATTTCCTATAAAAATAGAAAATTTTTGAAAAATTTCCTATAAAAATAGAAAATTTTTGAAAAATTTCCTATAAAAATAGAATATTTTTGAAAAATTTCCTATAAAAATAGAAAATTTTTGAAAAATTTCCTATAAAACTAAGAAAAAAAGTAAGAAATTTTTGTAAAATATCCTATAAAAATAGAAAATTTCCTATAAATTAGAAAATTTTTGAAAATATAATTTTTACCAGCATGTAAAAAATATTTATACGCTTCACCACCATAGGTTGAAAGGGTATTATAAGTTTGTGTTGATGTATGTAACGCATAGAAATATTTGTCTTAGGCCCATCTTTTAGTGTACCAATCAGAATCCCTTTCTGAGTCGATTTAGCGATGTCCGTCCGTCCGTCCTTCTGTCTGGACCCCCATGTTAACTTTCTAATCAAACTACAGGTCGCAATTCTAAAGATAATTCGATGAAATTTGGCACAGATAATTTTTTTGATAATGGGACGATGGCTATTGGAATTCGTCAAAATCGGTACATTATTTATGGTACCTCCCATAGGTCCCATTAGCCGGAATTGATATATTGGCCACATATATAAAAAAATTTTTATTAAATTTAAAACAAATACTGGTTGTATAAATCAAAATCACTGTAACAAATTTCGTTGAAATCAGTCAACATTTGACCATAGCTCCTATACAAACTCTTCATTAAAAAGGCACTAAATGAGACAAAAATCTCTAAACGCTCATAAATCTGAAGACAATATGAATTTTGAGTATATTCTTTTACATACATAATTTTTGTAAAAAGTGTAATCAGTTTGCCAAATTTTGAGATAATCGGTCCATATTTGACCCTAGGTCCATATAGGTCCAAATGACGAAAACTGCTTAAATGTGTAAGTTTTAAGCAAATGTTTGTATGATGGCAAAATTTTGCAAATATTTGTCTTTATATAAGGGTATCGTATGGTCGGGCTTGACCGACTAAAGCACTTTCTTACTTGTTGTGTTTCCGTAAGTTTTTTATATGGGAGCTATGGTCAAACCGATTGTAACATAATTTGGCACACTAGCTATTACAGTTAAAAATTTATTGACATTTAAGTGCATTTAATGTGGAGTTTAGGCTCTTTCAGTAATTCTATTACTTGAGAGCTTTGGTTAAATGTGAAGCGATTTCGCCAAATTTCAATACCAAAATTTTTCAAGAAGTGAAGCTATTGCAATTGTATTCAATTTGTCAGCATTAATGTGATTCCCGGGGAGGTGTTATATGGGAGCTTTAATTAAATGTGAACCGATTTCATCCATTTTCAATACACAACTTTTTTAATATATCGAAAATATTTTTGTACAATTCAGTAGAATTCAGAATATACATCAATTTTAGTCTTTGAGCCAATATTAAGAAAATTACAAATTTGATGTTGGGTATAATAAAAAAATTTTCGGAAAAGTAAATATTATTTAAAAGAAAATGCTTCGCACTTAGTCCCAGTCTATTACATTTATTTATTAATGTAAAAGACAATTTATTAACAAAAGCCAAAATAAATAGGTCATCATCTTTTGGAGGAGTATCCATACTGTTAGGTCGATAACCTCGTATTTTTACCTATTTTACAAACACAATCATTGCGAATTATGTTTGTAAATCAAAGGTAAAAGCTCAGATTTTCGATCTGATTGAGAGTAGGGATACTGCTCCAGAAGATAATGGCCTAAGCAACCATCGAAACGCATCGAGGAATCAGTTGTCGCCACAAATATTTTTTGGCTTTTATCAATAAATTGTCTATTACATTAATAAATAAATTTAATAGACTAGGATTAAGTGTGAATACTTTTTCTTTTGAACTATTAAAGTTATTTTTTTACTATATATCCCATCAATTGTGGGAAATTATTTACCAAAATGTTTAGTAAACAATTAAAACGCAAATAAATTCCCAAACGGATGCTAAACACATGTCTCTCTTTATTTGCAATAGAAACATTTGTCAGACAATAGAAAATCATTAAGGGATACAAAATCAGTCTTCGAAATTCGCACGACTGACTGAAGGTCTCTGAGAAAAAGATACAAATTTTGGGTGCCCATAAACGAAACATACTTAACACATAAAATTTATCAAATTTGGGGATATGAAAAAATATCATATTTCCATCACCTGTAAAAACTTATATAAAATGCAATTTCTTTCATTTCCCATGAAATCCTAAAAAGGAAATTAAATCAAAAAGAAAAAGGAATTGCAGCCAAGCATGGAAACTGCATTTGTTTGAAAGACCAGACAATAGAAATGCAATATAAATTTAGAAACCACCTTGAAGCATCGATCAAATTCAATTATCCTTGCACACACTCTCTTAAAACGTCTTTATAGGATATGGGGATCCTTAGAATCTTATCTAAAATTTACCTGCTTTTGTGAAAAATTCCCATATATTTCAAGGTTCTAGTTCAAATTTCTGCTGTTCACATTTGAAAAACACAAGTGCTTTTTGTCTGCATGATCATTGTCACAGATTTTGAAAAAAGGTTATTTTATTAAAGAGGCACCCTTAACGATTCTTTAAATGCTGTCATATTTTTGATGGACATGTGAATTAGAAGAACTTTGATGTCCCTGATTATTAACGATAATTCCTGCTTAAGCGCTAAAGAACACTTGATGTGTGAATTGTTTAAAAAATAGGAATTTGTAGTTTTAGGAATGAGTATAAAATATGAGTTTAATAACCCTTTGTTTTGTGTTAATGCTTTGGCGTGAATGGAAGATAAATCTCTTTATAATTTCTAAATGAACTGTTAGTATCTGCACCTACTTACTACATCCGCTAGAATAATTTATCTTCCTTTTTAGTTGAATGTAGTTCTGGGATATTTTTGATTCAAATCTTTACGTAGAAAGATATTTTTTTTTAGTTTGGAACTATCACTAAGGGAATGAACCCTGCTAATACAATGCATTGTGCTAGAACTAAGATAATAGGTAATGGCAATGGGTAAAGAGGGAGTAGTGTGGTTTAATTTGAACTTTCCTTTATTTCAACTGACAAGAAAAACTTCTGCGAGGAACGATTTCACTGTAATAAGTTGTTCGGTCAACAAAGCTGGATTCTTAAACTCAACTGAATGTGATGGATGGCTTCACTCACATTTTCGCTAACAATCGTAGTATATATATATATAATTCCCCGACAACATTCCAATTGGAACAAGGGGTACTTCTCTCAGACAATGAGCTGCATCCGATTCTATTTTTAGACTCATTGAAAGGGACCTACGTTTTAACGCCGGCTCCGAACGGCAAATGCATTAGTTAGAGAAGTTTTACATAGCCTAATACTCAATAACCAGTGGCTAGCTGAGTTATGAGGTGAACCGCCGCTTTTTTGAAAATTTATTTTTTCAAGTGAGTCTGGCCAGGGATCGAACTTGGGCCTCTGGTATGCTAGGCGGATGACTAACCTGCTATACCACGGCGGTTCACAAACAATCGTAATATTTACGAAAATAACATAAAGTGTCCGGCAACTCGTAGTATGGGCAAGCTTTAACATATAGTCATGTATTGCGTAAGAAAGTTCAAGCTTCGGGAATCAGTTTCCTGACCTTAAGAGTAGTAACGATAAAACAGTGTGACAAACTGCAAAGGTGTTTCAGCGGATCAATAAAGTTGGATACGCTTCTATAACTGATGATCATTTAGTTCATTTCTGCAGTCAGTCGAGAGTGTTGTTTTCTGTTTTCGGTCGCATATGGGTTGTGTATAATAGAAAGGAGATCAGATTTAGAGAAGTATTTAAGAAAAGCTGTTCAATTGAATGCTTCCTTTGACATACAGAACTGAATTTTCCTCGCATTGAAATTAACTCTATGCAATTCGCGGGTTTGCACAAAGCGCCAACCTCTTTAATGAGTCTATATTAATGATAATATTATTCGCGAGCTCAGCAAGACTGAAGAACACTTATTTTCGTAAATTGGTCAATATCGTTTTTAAACTGTGGTCCAGTTAATCTGATCTATACAGAAATAATCTATTTACAGACTGATAGCGGCATACCTAGTTATATACTAGTAAATTAACTCCTGACCGAGAAGAGTACCAAACTTTGCAGGGATGATCGCAATAATATTACCTGGTACATTATAATGACTTCGTTATTGAGGAATTCCCAAATTTCACGAGTGGAAATAGATGTCGTAAAGACATAAGATAAGAAATAAATGGCAGCTTGACTATCAATACAGAAATCCATATCTTTTTTGCATATTTTGATCTAAGCCATTTGGTGACCCTATATATGGCAATTATAGCCTGTTGAATACTGCAGAGATCAGAAAGTCCTTATACTGGGATGAAAAAGCCTTAAGCCACTTTCTTCTTTGATTTAGCGTATCCCTGTATATCTTTAAAATCATTTGGAGCTTGAAAGATGTCCACAGTAGTGGATTGATCGAAGAGTACGGTGGAAATGCAATAGTCAGTGATGTTGGGGATTGGAATTAGTTTATCCAGAACTCAACCTCATAGCTGAGTTAAAGGCTACTTTTTGTGCCATTAACTCAAGTAGAAGTCAGTTTAGCAAACTAAAGAGTGTACCAGTTACCGTTAGAGCAGAAAGTCGGAGAATTTTAACGAAATTGTTTAGCCTCACATAGTACAGGCCATCAAAAAAACCATATATGAGTATATACTTGACAACCTCGGAAGACGTAGTTCTTATGGCATTATAGGAGCAGAGAACGTAAGAATTTTAACAAAAGAACCTAACTGATTAGCCTTATATAGTGCTGGCCACCAAATAAGAGCAACGCAACCATCTCAAAAAACCAGGCAGTTTTGGCAGGATAAAGACCCCATATGTAATCTAGGGATCTTCTACATAAGTAGAGCACAATAACTGCTTTAGATACTTTGGATTAGGTATTTAGGCTCTTAAGACAACTTAAAGTCCAAAATGACCCCCAGATACTTTGAGGGGTCAATGAGCTTGAGTTCAACTTCTTCTAGCTTAGGGAGAATGAAATCTGGAATATTGTATTTTTTTGGATAATATTACAAGCTTCATTAAAACTGTAGCTAGTAAGTGTGCTAAGCGTGACTTCCGACGCTGTATAATGGTAATCGTGACTTTACCCAAAAATGCCACTGCGACGCACTATGGTATTTCTGCAGCAAAAAGGTCATTTTTTTGATCAACACTTTCGAATCTAATGATGCAGTTCTAAAAAGAAGACTCTAGATATTAAGGATCAATAATTGTTTTCAAGAAAAAGTTATATTATGTCTTATGAAAAAGGTATGGAAATGTGCGAAAGGTTCTAAAACAAAAAGTGATGAAATTTTTCATCAAACGCAGTAGCTCATGCATCGAATATAGTTTTACAACTTTTGGTTATAGTCTGCTGAAGAAAATAACTTAATCTCGTATATAGTTTAGGAGATATCAGAAAATCGAAAAACTCTACAAAATTCAGTTATCTTACCATAACCACATGAAAGGCGAAAATCACTTCTTTAGATTGTGTGGAAAAAAATCACCGAAATTTACCGATCCACAGTGGAATGCTTTAAAAATAGAATGGAAATAAGTCCGTAACTTTTAAATCGTTTGACGGATTTTTAAAAATGTTATGTGGATATAGCAGAAGTGTTAGGAAGCTTATGTTTTGAATCTGCTAAATAAATTTGATAAAATTTATAGAAACACGTGTTGAAAAAAGTCACTTTCATTTTTTGTAGCGTCCGTCACAGCTTTTTAAAAGCGAATATCTTTTTCCCCTAAAACATGTATGTAAATTTATAAATGCAATTCGAGAGCATAATCAATGGGCTATAATTCTCTGAAATTTGTGCAATGATATCTCGTGTAAAACAACAATGGGATTCATTTAAGTAAAACAAAATCTGTACAAATGTATCGTCCGTCACGCTGCGTGATCAAATCCTGCGTGACTCACGCAGGATTTGCCCATATCGTAAAGAAAGCAGCAAAATCGGCTTGACTTTTTTGTTATATGCTCGAAAACTCAAAAATTCTCAAAAAAAAAAAATTAGACAAATTTCGGTCAATGCTTTATGTAGAATGAACGTTGTTTTAGGTTTATCCCGCTGCTTATAAAAATTTTGTTTCCCATTGTGCATCACATACATATAAGTCATATATCCAATAAAATAGAAAGCTTTTTACATATAAAGTCTTAGAATAACTAATGGTCTCTTTATATAAATATAAAAAGCTTATTTATATAAAATCTTGGATTCATTTAATTTGAAACGCACTTGCAACATCTTTGAATTGAATAGTTTTATATTAGACTTCCTAAAGACTTTAACGAGGTTTGACTATTAGCAAATTTTTTTTTTTCGTATTAAAAACAAAAATAGACATTCATTTAATTGAAATGTCTCGCCAATTTAACAAAAATAACATGAAGTTGAAAAGCCAGTAAACCTCAATAAAAGCAATTAAATTTGAATATTATTGAGAATAAATACAAATAAAATTACTTTTCGACAATATTTTTCAAGTGTTGGATGTTAGATTCAAACAAGTTCAACGCCGAACATCTTGAAAGAAACAACTTGCAACGCCCATTGACCAAATAAATAAATTTCTAAATTTCTTGTTACAACAAAATAATGGAAATTAATAAATTTCAAAACTGGACTTTTTAAGTTATAAAAAAACTATAAAAAAAGTATTATACATAAATATTATGGTAAATTTGATCATTTATATATAACAAGTAAAGACACGATCTAAATAAATGATAAATTAAACTCTTATTGAGACTTTTTATATTTAATTCTGTCAAATCCTGTTGCTGCTGTCAAATCTGCCAAATCCAGCTGCTGAATTTCCAATTAACTAAAATATTAGCTACTAATTAATGACCAATTTGGTCTGTAAGTGCTGGTCATTACAAACCTGTTTACTGGTATGCAGAAATAATTGCTTTTGCCGATTATTCGCTTTAATTCCCTGATAACTGAGACTCTTCTAGAGTGAGTGACACTTGATGTTGAAATTTGATTTTTCAACAAATAAGAAGAAACTATAGGTAGTACAATCGATCTAGTTCGACTGTTATGATATCCTACAGCACACAGTGGGTTGAAAAACAAATTTTGGAAAAAAATTCAAGAACTTTGGACGATTAGCTATTACTATTATTATCACGAAACTTCACATGGCTACTGAAGAGGATAATTTGGGCTTAAGTTTAGAATTTGGAGTCTGTAGACTCATTAGGAGGGAAAATATATGCCCTCAAAGTAGGGCACCTCGCGTTTTTCAAAATTTAAAAACTATTCTAAAGTCACATTTTAGATCCGATATAAAAGATTTTTATATGTAAGAAACCTTCTAAAATTAGGATTTATCTCCTTCAGTTATGAGATATTTGACTTCGAAAATAAACAATTGTTTAACTTTTGACTTAGGCCTAGAATTTTGCTAATATCGGATCAATTCTAAGGGATGTTTTATCAAAAATTTTTCTATAGAATTTTTTTTTTTTTTTTGAGAAAACTTTTTTATTAAAAATTTTTCTATATCAAATTTTTCTATAATAAATTTTTTATCAAAAATTTGTCTATAAAAAATTTTTTTTGAAAAATTTTTTATCAAAAATTCCTTTATCAAAAACTTTTCTATAGAAACATTTTATCAAAAACGTTTCTATAGAAACATTTTTTCAAAAATTTTTCTATAGAAAATTTTTTTTATCAAAAATGTTTCTATAGAAAATTTTTTTATCAAAAATTCCTTTATCAAAAACTTTTCTATAGAAACATTTTATCAAAAACGTTTCTATAGAAACATTTTTTCAAAAATTTTTCTATAGAAAATTTTTTTTATCAAAAATGTTTCTATAGAAAATTTTTTTATCAAAAATTTTTTTTAAAGGAAATTTTTTTATTAAAAATTTTTCTTTAAAAAATTTTTATCAAAAATTTTTTTATAGAAAATTTTTTTATAGAAATTTTTCTTATCAAAAATTTTTCTATAGAAAATTGCTTTATCAAAAAAGTTTCTATAGAAATTTTTTTATAAAAAAATTTTCTAAAAAAACTTTTTTTTTGTAAAAATTTTTCTATGGAAAATTTTTCTATTAAAAATTTCTTTATCAAAAATTTTTCTATAAAAAATGTATTTATTAAAAATTTTATATAAAATATTTTTTATTAAAAATTTTTCTAAATTTTTTTTTATCAAAAATTTTTCTATTGAAAATTTTTTATCATAAATTTTTCAATTGAAAATTTTTTTATCAAAAATTTTTCTATAGAAAATTTTTTTGTCAAAAATTTTTCTATAGAATTTTTTTTATCAAAACTTTTTCTATAGAAAATTTTTTATAGCAATTTTTTTTATCAGCAATTTTTATCTCAATTTTTTTTTGATAAAATAATCTTCTATTTTATCAAAAATTTTTCTATAGTAAATTTCTTTATGAAAAATTTTTCTATAGAAAATTTCTTTATCAAAAATTTGTCTATGGAACATTTTGTATCAAAAATTTTTCAAAAATTTTCTATAGAAAATTTTTTTATCAAAAATTTTTCTATAGAAAATTTTTTTTATCAAAAATTTGTCTATACAAAATTTTTTTTATCAAAAATTTTCTATGGAAAATTTTTTATCAAAATTTTTTTTTTATAGAATTTTTTTTATCAACAATTTTTCTATAGAAAATATATCTATCAAAAATTTTTCTACAGAAAGTTTTTTTTATCAAAAACTTTTCTATTAAAAATTTTTCTATAGAATTTTTTTATCAAAACTTTTTATATAGAAAATTTTTTTAATCAAAAATTTTTCTATAGAAAATTTTGTTATTCAAAAAGAAGTGTATTTGCATTTGATCCCAAACCTGTTACATTTATTTATTTATGTAACAGATCAATTTATTGATAAAAAGCCAAAAAATGTTTGCGGAGAAACCAAATTCCTCGACGCGTTTCGATGGTTGGTTAAGCCATCTCTTCAGGAGGATTATCCCCAATTTAGACAGATCGAAAACCTCGCATTATTACTAAATTTAAAAAAAAAAAAATTTTTATCTAAAATTTTTCTAATGAAAATTTTTTTATCAAAAATTTTTCGATAGAAAATTTTTTTATCAAAAATTTTTCTATTGAAAATTTTTTTATTAAAAATTTTTCTATTGAAAATTTTTCTATTAAAAATTTTTTTATCAAAAATTTTTCTATAGAAAATTTTTTTATCAAAAATTTTTCTATAGAAAATTGTTTTATCAAAAATTTTTCTATTGAAAATTTTTTATCAAAAATTTTTCTATAGAAAATTTTTTTATCAAAAATTTTTCTATAGAAAATTTTTTTTTATTAAAAATTTCTCTATAGAATTTTTTTTTATTAAAAATTTCTCTATAATAAATTTTTTTATCAAAAATTTTTCTATAGAAAATTTGTTTATTTAAAATTTCTCTATAGAAATTTTTTTTATAAAAAATTTTTTTTATAGAAAATTTTCTTATCAAAAATTTTTTATTATAAAATTTTTTTTTATTAAAAATTTTTCTATATATTTTTTACAAAAGTTTTTTTATAGAAAATTTTTCTTATCAAAAACTTTTTCTATTGAAAATTTTTTTATTAAAAATGTCTCTATATTTTTTAAAAAATATAGAGACATTTTCTATAGAAAATTTTTTATCAAAAAAAAATTTTTATAGAAATTTTTCTTATCAAAAATATTTCTATAGAAAATTTTTTTATCAAAAATTTTTCTATTGAAAAATTTTATACCAAAAATTTTTCTATAGACAATTTTTTTGTCAAAATTTTTTTTATAGACATGAAAATTTTTTTATCAAAAACTTTTCTATAGAAAATTTTTTTATCAAAAATTTTTCTACAAACATTTTTTTATAAAAAATTTTTCTATAGAAAATTTTTTTTATAGAAATTTTTCTTATCAAAAATTTTTCTATAGCAATTTTTTTTATCAGCAATTTTTCTATAGAAGATTATTTTATCAAAAATTTTTCTATAGTAAATTTCTTTCTGAAAAATTTTTCTATAGAAAATTTCTTTATCAAAAATTTGTCTATGGAACATTTTGTATCAAAAATTTTTGAAAAATTTTCTATAGAAAACTTTTTTTATAAAAATTTTTCTATATATTTTTTTTTATCAAAAATATTACTATAGACATTTTTTTATCGAAAATTTTTTTTTGAAAATTTGTTTATCAAAAATTCTATAGAATATTTTTTTTATCCAAAAATTTTCAATAGAAAATTTTTTATCAAAAATTTTTCAATAGAAAATTTTTTTATGAAAAATTTTTTTATAGAAAATATTTAAAAAAAATGTTTCTATATATTTTTTATTAAAAATTTTCTATAGAAAATTGTTTTATTAAAGATTTATCAATATATTTTTTATCAAAAATTTTTCTTTAGCAAATTTTTTTTTCAAAAACTTTTCTATAGAAAAATTTTGTATCAAAAATATTTCTATTTAAAATTGTTTATTAAAAATTTTTCTATAGGATTTTTTATCAACAATTTTTCTATAAAACATTCTTTTATCAAAAAATCGGTACCAACCAAGTCTGTTAACACCCAAATTCCAACTGAATGATTTTAATACTCATTTTCATGAGTTTTATTAATGATCGCGATATTTACGAATTTTACATAAAATTCATCGGCTTCTGGTGGTATGGGCTGCCTACTCCTGGTTATAAACATCATCACTATATACTCTAACCACCTACAGCAATGTAGGGTACAATATTCTTCTTTAACAAAAACTTGGCATTAAACCAAAATATTTGTTTACTGGCAATTACAAAAAAATTTGAAATTATTCCATGTCCAGTGTAAACACTTAAAACTCATATAATTCTCCACTATTTTGTACAGTAATAAAAACTAAAATTAATATTTGACATAAAAGTAGGGAATTTATGGCAAAACATGGCGATGTTGTGTATTAATGGATGTAAAGAATTCTTAAAAGTTTTGTGGAAAAAAGTTAAACTAGAGCAAAAGAAAAGGTATTTTAAAAATTTCTAAACGTTAATATTTTTAAGATATTTATGGTCCAGGATATATCTATCTAAAATCGAAATTGATGTATGAAATGGATATGATTACTTTGAAATTTTTAATCTTAGATGTGTTTTTAAAGTAGAGAAAATAATTTTAATTTGAAAATTTGGTTTAGTTCTTTTGGTTTTAATTTATTAGGTTTGTAGTTTTAGTTGTAACATATCGAAATATTAGTCTTATTATATTATTCATTAATAGGTTATGGGGTTTTATGAGTTTGTCAATCAGTTTGTAATTTTTGTATGTATTATATCATTATACCGATGGACTTATGTTGAAATTTAGTTTCTAGATTATCTTTAGGATAAATTATATATCGTTTTTAGGTAGTCACGCATGACACGCTATTAAATTTAATCATAATTGGTCTATAAGCACCTAAGATATCGCCAGATCAGAATTAATTCCGAAGGCTTTCAAAGATTTTTTATTTGTCACTCTGCATTCTTCCCATATTTTTCGTATATGATAGCAAATCTTCACCCATACATTTAATAAATGCTGATTCAGTAGCAATTAACCTAATTTTCATATGGTTTTGTATAGATAGATCCTTAAAATCAATCGTCAAACACTTAACATATAGTCGTCAAACAATCGTCAATCAATCGCAAAACAATCACCAAGCAACCATCATACAATCGTCAAATAATGGTAAAACAATAATCAAACAGTCGCCATATAATCATCAAAAAAACATAAGAGAATCATCAACAACCATCCAACAATCATGAACTATCGACAATCATTAAACAGACGTAAAAAATCTCCAAACAATCAATAACAAAAAATCGTCAACTTATCAAAAAACAATCGTCAAACAACCATCAACCAGTAGTCAAAAAATCTTTAAAAAACTTCACATAAACAAACGATCGTCAACAATCGTAAAACAGTCAAGTAAACGCCAGTAAATTGCAAAACATATGAACAATCATCAAAATTATCAAACAGCCGTCAGCTAATCGTCAATCAATCATCAAACAACTATCAAATAACCAAAATAAATCGTCCAAAATCTTGAACTCTTCCTCAATCATCAAAAAATTGTCAAACAATCACAAGTCAATCATTATCAAACAGTTGTCATATATTACCAATATCCGTGCAGCCGATTTTAGATAAATTGAAAAAATTGGTCGTAAAGTAGGTGTGATCCATTTGTCTTTATGTAGAAATCTAACTTGGACTAAGGCAAACATTAAGAAATAAAAATTGGTTAAAACGGCCCAGCCGACTGATGCAATGTTTAAGAAAATGGGAAATCTTTCCCGATTTTTGAACCTCATTGCCATCTCGGTTCACTTTTTCAAAAATACAAAAAGGGCAAAACTTTCCTACAGCAAAGAAATATCCACATTTAATATTTCATATATATAGTTAATTCGGTTTGCGGTTTTGATCTTATTCGAAGATCTTTCATCCATATTCGTAGTATATGCCTAATTTGGAAGGGGTCACGCCCACTTGAAATTCTGAAATTTTGACAGTATGGTAAGGTGTGACCGGTGGTTAAAATAGCCTAGGTTTTTTTTTGAAATTGTAAGTGGGCGTGACCCCTCCCATATAAGTCAAATATTAAAAATGACAAATATGGATGACTCTGCGGGCCGAGTTTTCTAAAATTATGACAGTATGGTAAGGTGTGACCGGTGGTTAAAATAGGCAAGGTTTTTTTCAGAAATCTCAAGTGGGCGTTTCTGAAATTTTGACAGTATGTTAAGGTGTAACCGGTGGGTACAGTAGGTCAGGTTTTTTTTAAATCTCAAGTGGGCGGAGGGGTCACGCCCACTTGAGATTTATGTAAAATATTTAAAATGACAAATATGGATGATCAACTGACCGATTTTTCTGAAATTAAGACGGTATGGTAAGGTGTGACCGGTGGTTTAAATAGGCAGGGTTTTTTTTCTGAAATCTCAAGTGGGCGGTGCCCTTCCCATATAACTCATATATTTAAAATTACAAATATTTACTAGTGATTTTATGACAGTAGTTTGATGATTTTTTTAACGATTGATTGGTGGTTGTTTGATGATTGACTAACGACTACTCAATGATTTTAAATGATTTTTCGATAGTTGTTTCACGATTGACTGACGACCGTTTGATGATTATTTGATGATTGTTTGATAGTTTTTCGACAATCTATAAATATAAAAAAATGTTCGCGTCTGTTTGTCTGTATGTTGTTTAAATATTGTATTGTTAATTTTTATAGAAAGTGTTAACACAGTAATAAGTTAAAAACTTTAACTACCAACCCGGGCAACGCCGGGTAAAATAAGGTAGTTATTTATAAAAATGTTAATATTCCACTATTAATGTATGTTTGGTACATATAAACAATGTAAGAACTTAATATTAAAACTATTTAGGGCATTTGATTGTACTTTATAATACTTTTGATTCTACTTTACTAAAAAAATCAAACTCCCTTAAAAAAAAAGAAGAGAGTATCAAATTCTTAAAACATAATAACAACTCAGACAAATAAAAAAAGGAGGCGTTAGTTGTTTTCATTATTTAACTGACCATAAGTCAAGTTAATTCTTAGAAATTACACCCTGTAGCTAGGAATACCACCACAACCTTCCAAAGAAACTCCCACAAACTCGTGTCCAAGCTTGTGTTACGACTCTAACGGTTAACAGTGCGTAATAATGACTAGTTAAAGTTAACTATAAAACATTATTAACTATAAAATATGCATGATCTTTAAAGGTAAAGACTAAGAAAAGTACTTAGTTTGTATTGGGTAAAATTCTGCATAAGTAACGAGTATACGAGTATAATAAATAAGTAGTTTATGGGCTTTTGATTTTAAGTGATCTATGAAAGAAAGCCCAGCACGTGCCCTAATAACTTAGATCGGTTAAGTTGAAAGAAAGTCGATGATGACCACATACAAATGTGGATATAAAACTTCTAACTAGCTATTATTAAATTTATTAGCAGCAAAAAAAAAAAATTCATTCATATAAATAAGTTCTTAGGAAAAACACCCATAACTATGGCTACAACAAGCTTTACCTATTTAGTTAGAATTTTTAAAGAATTTTATTTTTAACTACATAAAAAGATCATAATGGCTGGTACAATGTTTCAATACTTAATTATATTAAAACAAATACCTTTAGAAGAATTAGAATTACTTTCAAAGTTTAGAATGATCTATTAAGATGTTAGACTTCAGTGAACACAACTGCTCAAATGATCTACTCAATTATGGTTCCAATGAAGATGATGATGTTAGTAGTGATGGGTGTTGTATATAATACAGATGAGCTTGTTTAATGGTGTAAGCGGCACATGTTGATTAGGGAGGTATCTCAGTAAAATCACAAAAGTCAACTCTTTAAAGAGAGCCCATCAATTCTATCAGAAAAGAAGCTTGTGCGATTATATGATATAAGACTTTTGTACATAAAGCCAAAGCTTTCAGTGGTTACTATTTATGCATCTGGAACTGGAGAAACTAATGTCAAAAGCTATAATCTAAAATCGTTCTACATCACGACGAGGTGTAGGCAACACCAGAAGCCGAAGACTTTTTCTTATTTTCGTAAATATCACGATCATTAGTGAAACTCACGAAAATGAGTATTAAAAGGAGGAGTAGGCAGGCCATACCACCGGAAGCCGATGAATTTTATGTAATTTTCGTAAAAACCACGATCATTAATAAAATGATAACTAGTGAAAATGAGTATTAAAATTCTTCAGTTGGAATTTGGATGTTAACAGAGTTGGTTGGTACCGCTTTGTTAAAGAAAAGACAAAAACAAAATAGGCAAGAAACAAACCAAAATACAATTTATAGCAACAAAATATATGGTTCGAGAGAACAATGAAATATAGTCTGAAACATAGTTGCCACGACACTATTATTTTTGTATACATTAGGAATAGTTTTGTAAATATGTACTGGGAATGTTTTTCAAAACAGAAATAAATTCTTATATCAAGCAATTTAAGATTTTCAGATATTTTCGATCCAAATATTTTATATAGAAACATTTTTAATAAGAACATTTTTCTTTGGAAAATTCTTCCATAAAAATATTTTTATATCAAAAAAATGTTCAAATCATCTATGGATTGATTAAAAAATTTTCTTAAAAAAAAAATTTTGATAAAAATATTTTCTATAGAAAAATTTTTGATAAAAAACTTTTCTATAGAAAAATTTTTGATAAAAAACTTTTCTATAGAAAAATTTTTGATAAAAAAAAAAAACTTTTCTATAGAAAAATTTTTGATAAAAAAAAAACTTTTCTATAGAAAAATTGTTGATAAAAAAATTTTCTATAGAACAATTTTTGAGAAAAAAATTTTCTATGGAAAAATTTTTTATAAAAAATTTTTCGTGGAAAAATTTTTGTTAAAAAATTTTCCATAGAAAAATTTGTATGTAACGCATAGAAATATTTGTCTAAGAAAATTTTTTTATCAAAAATGTTTCCATAGAAATTTTTTTTATCAAAATTTTTTTCTATAGAAAATTTTTTTATCAAAAATGTTTCCATAGAAATTTTTTTTATCGAAAAATTTTCTGTAGAAAAATTTTTGATAAAAAAATTTCTATAGAAAAATTTTTGATAAAAAAAATTTCTATGGAAACATTTTTGATAAAAAAATTTTTTATAGAAAAAAATTTTGATAAAAATATTTTCTATAGAAGAATTTTTGATAAAAGAAATTTCCTGTAGAAAAATTTTTGATAAAAAACTTTTCTATAGAAATATTTTTTCTATAGAAAATTTTCCGTAGAAAAATTTTTGATAAAAAATTTTCCATAGAAAAAAATTTTTTTATAACAAATTTTCCATATGAAAAAGTTTTGATAAAGGAATTTTGTATTGAAAAATTTTTGATAAAAAAATTTTGTATTGAAAAATTTTTGATAAAAAAATTTTCTATAGAAAATTTTTGATAAAAAAGAAATTTTTTATGAAAAATATAAACAATTTTTGATAAAGAAATGAAATATGAAAAATGTTTGATAAAGAAATTTTCTAAAGAAAAATTTTTGATAAAAAAGTTTTCAATAGAAAAATTTTTGATAACAAAATTTTCTATCGAAAAATGTTTGATAAAAAAAATTTTCTATAGAAAAATTGTTGATAAAAAAATTTTCTAAAGAACAATTTTTGAGAAAAAAATTTTCTATAGAAAAATTTTTGATATAAGATTTTTCATAGAAAAATTTTTGAGAAAAAAATTTTGATAAAAAAAATTTTTTATAAAAAATTTTCCGTAGAAAAATTTTTTATAAAAAATTTTGGGTAGAAAAATTTTTGTTAAAAAATTTTCCATAGAAAAACTTTTTAAAAAATTTTTTTATAGGAAAATTTTCCATAGAAAATTTTTTTATAAGTTTGTGCTGATGTATATAAAGCATAGAAATATTTGTCTTAGACCCATCACTTTCTGAGTCGATTTAGCAATGTCAGTCCATCTGGCTGGACCCTCATGTAAACGATGTAATCAAAGTACAGGTCGCAATTCTAGAGATATTGAAATTCGTCAAAATCGGTTCATTATTTATGGCACCTCCTATAGGTCCCACTTCCCGGAATTGATATATTGGCCACATAAAACAATATTTTTTTTAATGAAATTTATAAAATGAAATTTATATGTAAACTTAAATCACTGTACCAAATTTCGTTAAAATCGGTCCACATTTGACCATAGCTCCCATACGAACTCTTTTCTCAAAACGCACTAAATGACACAAAATTTACTAAAACGCTCGTAAATCCGAATATAATTAGAATTTTAGGTTTTCCACAAATAATTTTTGTAAAAACTATAATCAATTTGCCAAATTTCGAGATAATCGGTCCACATTTGACCCTAGTCCCCATATAAGCCAAAATGACAAAAACAGCTTAAATATATAGATTTGGGAAAATGTTTGTATGATGGCAAAATTTAGCAAATATTTGTTTTTATACAAGAAAAAGAATAACTTTGACCTCAGTGGTGAAGGGTATAGTATGGTCGGGCTTGACCGACTATGTATAGCACTTTCTTACTTGTTAATTTTGTTCTTATGTGCCGACCTCTGATCATAACAGTGGAAGCTCTCACAGGTCTCGTCAAATTTGAATTTGAGCAGTCACGTTACTTGTGTGGTCAACCATTTACCAGCTCCGAAGAAGCAGTTAAAACGTTGAAAATCCATATTTTGGAGGTGATTTCTTAAACTCACTCTGCAACAAAGTTTCGTCTAAATATCAGCCAAGAAATCGTTCGTTCTCTTAAAACTTTCATCATTATATTATATGTTTAAATAATAACGAACATACCGATTGAAGGATCGTGTTCTTCAATGTCATCTGTACTTCCCTAATACTTGTATACAACAAAGTAAAGAAAACACCCACTTTGGTTGGGAAATGGAAAATGACAAGTCGTTTGTAAAAACATGTTCTATCAAATGGTTTGATGTTAGTTGCTGACGCTTGACTAGAACAAGACTTGAATGGTAATCATATACTAAGATCCACAATTAAATTCTACTGACGGGCAATTGAAAAGTAGTAGAAAACAAACATTTTATTAGCAATTGAATCATTTATGAAAAATATGAAAAATAAACTTGTTAAAGGAAGTTCTAATATATGATCGAAACATGTCCATTAATTTATGAATAAATTAAAATAATTTTCTTAGAATTATTTATTTAAAATTTAAGCTTTCAAAATTTTCTCTACCAAAAATTTGTTAAATGTCTTCAAATAAATTCTTTTGTCTTTTTCAATTTTTTTTTTTCACTATAGATTTTTTTCAAAGGAGTTTCCTCTTCTTGGCTCACAGGTGCATTTTCATTAAAGCAAAAAAAAAAAAAAAAACAACAACAAAAGAAAAGAAAAAAATGCTAGAAGTTCACGATCACAACATGATGATGGCACGTTTTTCAATTCTTAAAAGTTCTTCCGTTTGTTGTTGATTAGAAAATTGATCGTGTGTGTGGTCGATCGGTCGGTCGGTTGAGGGGGCAATTCACTTCTTTTCTGCTGTTTCTTTAACTCAATCGTTTTGATGTTTGATGTTACTGAATGTGAATGTTTAATTGGAAAATTATTATTGTTTCGATTTAGAAATTGTTATTTAATAACAATTTTGTTGGATTTGTGGCAATTAACTAGAAAATATTAATTGTAGTTTGATTTTAATTTGTAAGGCGATCATAAAATAACTAAAACTTTAAAAGATTTTTAGAAAACTTTTTTTTTTGTTGAAAATTTGTATATTGTTTCAAGTAACAACATCTCAACAATATTTTCTTTGTTAGTAGGACAAGAATAAGACCAGCAGCAAATGTTTGTCGAATAAAACAAATCACGATCATTACAAAGACATAACCAGAAAACTTCCAAAAACAATTGATTACAAATGATTGAAACATTGTTAAAGATATTGTACGAGGGCTGGTCATAAGTTCGTGACTTTTTGAATTTTTTGCCTTTTAATTGGGAAATAAAATTTCCCTACTTTCCAGATTTCATATTTTTCGAAAGTGATAGGCAAAATAAGGCAACAAGGGGCAGACTATGTCAAAAAACGTACTGATTGACCAGTCCTCGTAGATCCTGTAATATTTGCAACCAAAAATGTTTCAATTCGAAAACTCCCAAACAATTGTTAGGGTTCAATGATTGTAGTACCCTACACTTGGCAAGAGAGAGCTTGGATTTGTTATACCCTTCACCACCGTAGGTGCTGATGTATGTAACGCATAGAAATATTTGTCTTAGACCCATCTTTTAGTATACCAATAGGCTTAGAATCACTTTCTGAGTCGATTTAGCGATGTCCGTCCGTCCGACTGGCTGGCTGGACCCCCATGTAAACCTTGTAATCAAACTTCAGGTCGCAATTCTAAAGATAATTTGATGAAATTTGGCACAGATCATTTCTTTGATAATGGGACCATGGCTATTGAAATTCGTCAAAATCGGTTCATTATTTATGGTACCTACCATAGGTCCCACTTCCCGGAATTGATATATTGGCCACAAAAATCAATATTTTTTCATGAAATTTTAAACTGCTTATGTAAACTTAAATTACTGTACCAAATTACGTTGAAATTGGTCTACATTTCAACGTTTTGTTTCTCAAAACGCACTAAATGAGACAAAATTCACTAAAACGCTCCTAATTCCGAACACAATAAGAATTTTAAGTGTATTTTTTGCATACATAATTTTTGTAACAACTGTAGTCAATTTACCAAATTTCGGGATAATCGGTCCACATCTCTCATATAAGTCCAAATGACGGAAACAGCTTAAATGTATAAGTTTTGAGAATATGTTTGTATAATGACAAAATTTAGCAAATATTTGTCTTTATACAAGAAAATGAACACCATTGACATAAGTGGTGAAGGGTATCGTATGGTCGGGCTTGGCCGACTATAGCACATTCTTACTTGTTTTTAATTCTGAAAGAAATAAAACAAACTTGACAAATTTCTCTTTATAAAAATGGGTTTAATTACTGATAGAACTATTCGGAATGATAGAACTATTCGGAATGTAGTGAACAAATCTGGTTCTGTTAAGGATCGACCAATAGTCGTAAGTCGACGAAAAGCATGGCCGCTGTCCGTTATAGTGTGCTATAGAACATCCATTTTCACAGGCCACAAGATCATCCATTTTCACAGGCCACAATTTGGAGAAATTTTACTTGTGACTTGGGCCTACAACCGTACAAAATATAACAGAAATAAAGGTTGACAACGGCAGACAACGAAATGTGTTCACTAAATGGGCTTTGGAGCTGTTTCCAACTGATCTTGACTTTAAAGTGATGAGGGTTTATTTATGGAAAGAATATTGTTGGAGATGAGATTTAAAAGCCTTTGATACATCAAAAAAGTCACTGCCTTGAAATGGATGGATAAATTTGAGTCTAATCTAATGACATTTTTCCTTGAGTGTGTTTTAAAAAATAATGTAGCCGATTTTGCGTTATTCACAAGAACACGGTCTTTCGCAGACCAAAACTTCTAATCTTTAGTGAAAACGATGTATGTTCCTAGTAGGCATGGTAAAACATATTCAGTGACTAGGGCCATTTTCGGAAAGAAAATCGTTTAATATGAGATGCAAAAGCACCCAATGAATACTCAAAAAATAACTGTTTAGTATGGATTTCGGGCTGCCGTATTTTTTGTTGGCCAGATCTACGATTGGACTGAATCAGATGATCGAACAACAACGACATATGATCAATAGAAGATTTGTGGTCAAGGTATGGTGTAATTTAACCCCATTACAATTTTGTCTTGTAGGAGTTTCTGCAGACATACACCTAGCCTAATTTTGGTTGAAATCCGTCCACTCCTTGGGATACCTGCTTTGGACCCCCATTTTTCACTTATTTTTCCCCATATAAGCCGCAATTCTCAACAGAATTTGACGGCACCCGTCTATTAGTTGGTCCTAAAAATAGCTCTACTCATTTTGGTTGAAATCTGTCGACTCCTAGGGGTACCTGCCTTGGAGTTCCACTTAAATGCAATTTGATTAACATTCTTATAATCGCGCGTTGGTCTGTGAAATCGACGGCATATTTTTAATAATAATAATAATTTTTGTTAAAGATTGAAAATCAGTAAAATTAATAAACACATATCAAATTTTTAATCGACATCTTTTTCAGTTTTGTTAAAAAAATAGTACTTTATCAAGTTCAAACTTTTGGTTAGAAAAATGCTAGGGTACAGGTACGCCTAAACGACTGCAACACTTTTTGCTTATATTATTTTTTCTGAAAATTTTGAACTTTGTTCTACGTTCGGCAAATTTTAGTACATTTTTTCCGCTCAAACTAAAGAAAAGACTTTCGTCATTCGCGTGGTTATGGTGGGAGCACCAAGCAAAACTGAGCCAACTTAGTTTTTGTCCAAAGAAAAACGAAAGCACTGAATTTTGTAAAGCTTTTTTTAATTTCCTGATATCTCCCAAACTGTATACGAGAATTAGTTATTTTTTTCTGTAGACTAAAATCAAGTTTCTGTATTTTAATTTAATCGACATCAAGATAAGAGATGTGAAACTATATTCGATGCATGAGCTATTGAGTTTGATGAAACATTTCATCACTTTTCATTTTGGAACATTAATGATTTGTTGCGCTAAATTAATGCCAATTTAATTCAGAATTAAGAAAATTTTTATGAACCTTAATGCAAAATTTTGTTAGAATCAGTTCACTTCGGTAATAGGTTTCAAATACTAAAGCAAATAATTCGCAAACAATTTAATTAACTCAATGATGAAGAGTATCTTATGGTCTATAATGTCCACCTATACTTTCTCATTTGTTTAACTTTGCTTTAATGTCCCAAGTTGTAAGCAATTTGTCAATTTATGTTAAAGTTGCATGTAGCTTTTGTTGTTTAAGTTGCATTTGTTCTTGTTAACTATGAATGTAATAAATGAACCAAAGTAAATGTAAAAAAGCTTCTGGTTTTGTAAAACAGATAAAGTTTTGGTGGGCTTCTAAGGCATGATGACCAAATTTGTATGTTCCACTTAAATAAGAATGATAAAATGATATAGAGGACAGTAAGGTTTTCCATATAGAAAAACTGATCATCGTCAGTAAAGTTTCTATATAAAAAATATGACGATCAGTTTTTTTTATATAGAAAACCTGATCGTCAGTAAGTTTTTCTAAAGAAAAACTGATCGTCAGTAAGTTTTTCTTCAGAAAAACTGATCGTCAGTAAGTTTTTCTATAGAAAAACTGATCGTCAGTAAGTTTTTCTATAGAAAACTGATCGTCAGTAAGTTTTTCTATAGAAAAACTGATCGTTAGTAAGTTTTTCTATAGAAAAACTGATCGTCAGTAAGTTTTTCTATAGAAAAACTGATCGTCAGTAAGTTTTTCTATAGAAAACTGATCGTCAGTAAGTTTTTCTATAGAAAAACTGATCGTTAGTAAGTTTTTCTATAGAAAAACTGATCGTCGGTAAGTTTTTCTATAGAAAAACTGATCGTCAGTAAGTTTTTCTATAGAAAACTGATCGTCAGTAAGTTTTTCTATAGAAAAACTGATCGCTAGTAAGTTTTTCTATAGAAAAACTGATCGTCAGTAAGTTTTTCTATAGAAAAACTGATCGTCAGTAAGTTTTTCTATAGAAAAACTGATCGTCAGTAAGTTTTTCTATAGAAAACTGATCGTCAGTAAGTTTTCCTATAGAAAAACTGATCGTTAGTAAGTTTTTCTATAGAAAAACTGATCGTCAGTAAGTTTTTCTATAGAAAAACTGATCGTTAGTAAGTTTTTCTATAGAAAAACTGATCGTCAGTAAGTTTTTTCTATAGAAAACTGATCGTCAGTAAGTTTTTCTATAGAAAAACTGATCGTTAGTAAGTTTTTCTATAGAAAAACTGATCGTCAGTAAGTTTTTCTATAGAAAAACTGATCGTCAGTAAGTTTTTCTATAGAAAACTGATCGTCAGTAAGTTTTTCTATAGAAAAACTGATCGTTAGTAAGTTTTTCTATAGAAAAACTGATCGTCAGTAAGTTTTTCTATAGAAAAACTGATCGTCAGTAAGTTTTTCTATAGAAAACTGATCGTCAGTAAGTTTTTCTATAGAAAAACTGATCGTTAGTAAGTTTTTCTATAGAAAAACTGATCGTCAGTAAGTTTTTCTATAGAAAAACTGATCGTCAGCAAGTTTTTCTATATAGAAAAACTGATCGTCAGTAAGTTTTTCTATAGAAAAACTGATCGTCAGTAAATTTTTCTATAGAAAAACTGATCGTCAGTAAGTTTTTCTATAGAAAAACTGATCGTCAGTAAGTTCTTCTATAGAAAAACTGATCGTCAGTAAGTTTTTCTATAGAAAAACTGATCGTCAGTAAGTTTTTCTATAGAAAAACTGATCGTCAGTAAGTTTTTCTATAGAAAAACTGATCGTGATTAAGTTTTTCTACAGAAAAACTGATCGTCAGTAAGTTTTTCTATAGAAAAACTGATCGTCTGTAAGTTTTTCTATAGAAAACTGATCGTCAGTAAGTTTTTCTATAGAAAAACTGATCGTTAGTAAGTTTTTCTATAGAAAAACTGATCGTCAGTAAGTTTTTCTATAGAAAAACTGATCGTTAGTAAGTTTTTCTATAGAAAAACTGATCGTCAGTAAGTTTTTCTAAAGAAAAACTGATCGTCAGTAAGTTTTTCTATAGAAAAACTGATCGTCAGTAAGTTTTTCTATATAGAAAAACTGATCGTCAGTAAGTTTTTCTATATAGAAAAACTGATCGTCAGTAAGTTTTTCTATATAGAAAAACTGATCGTCAGTAAGTTTTTCTATATAGAAAAACTGATCGTCAGTAAGTTTTTCTATATAGAAAAACTGATCGTCAGTAAGTTTTTCTATATAGAAAAACTGATCGTCAGTAAGTTTTTCTATATAGAAAAACTGATCGTCAGTAAGTTTTTCTATATAGAAAAACTGATCGTCAGTAAGTTTTTCTATATAGAAAAACTGATCGTCAGTAAGTTTTTCTATATAGAAAAACTGATCGTCAGTAAGTTTTTCTATATAGAAAAACTGATCGTCAGAAAGTTTTTCTATATAGAAAAACTGATCGTCAGAAAGTTTTTCTATATAGAAAAACTGATCGTCAGAAAGTTTTTCTATAAAGAAAAACTGATCATCAGTAAGTTTTTCTATAAAGAAAAACTGATCGTCAGAAAGTTTTTCTATAAAGAAAAACTGATCATCAGTAAGTTTTTCTATACAGAAAAACTGATCGTCAGTGGGTTTTTTTTATATAGAAAAACTGATCGTCAGTGAGTTTTTTTTATATAGAAAAACTGATCGTCAGTGGGTTTTTTTATATAGAAAAACTGATCGTCAGTAAGTTTTTCTATATAGAAAAACTGATCGTTAGTAAGGTTTTCTCTATAGAAAAACTGATCGTCAGTAAGGTTTTCTATATAGAAAAACTGATCGTCAGTAAGGTTTTCTATATAGAAAAACTGATCGTCAGTAAGGTTTTCTATATAGAAAAACTGATCGTCAGTGGGTTTTTCTATAGAAAAACTGATCGTCAGTGGGTTTTTCTATAGAAAAACTGATTGTCAGTGGGTTTTTGTATAGAAAAACTGATCGTCAGTAAGTTTTTCTATAGAAAAGTCTTCTATAGAAAAACTGAACGTCAGTAAAGTTTTCTACAGAAAAAGTGATTCTTATTTTTTAATTATCTTCAAACTTTTACTCTTTCTTTATAAATACAAAAGAAATTCTCTAAAATTTCTTATCGTAACGGAAAGGGTCATTACTTATCCAATTTTAATTAAGATAATTGACACACTTTCCATTTTTTCACAGAGGTCACTTCATTTTAACAATGTTACCATTTCAACACTCGTCTAAATACAAAATCCTTCAAAATATTTCCTGGACAATAATGGACATAATGAAATAAGGCTGACAAGGGTCAGTTAAACATAGAAATGACCAACAGGTAATATTTAACGGACTCATAATTAAAACTCTTACTTTCTACATCGGAAAAGTAGCCTTGATGGGTATTAAATTATAAAGGAATGAGTTGATACCATAAATTTAATTTTATGCAATTTTGTACTTAAAACCTTTATAATCTCCTCAAAACCAGCCTAAAATATAACTACGTGCTGTTTTCGAAACCATAAGGATTTCTTCATTATTATCAGAACTAGACTAAAAACTAAAACCTTAAAAATCTCTCATAGTTTTGCAAATTATCTATTGTTTGTTTTTCGTTAATAGTATTTGCAAACTGTCCCTTTTTCGGTTTTTATATTTATTTTCCATTGAAAGCAAACGTATTTTGCAATTCGATATGGATTTCTATTTATTTAAAAAAATAAGATTTACTTTCCTTTTTTGTCCTTTTTGCGTCCGTCTGTCTGCCTGCTACTAACAATGACATGTCATAGATTTGAAATTTTAAGTTGCGCATGTGCACCGGGGTTTTATTCATTATATTTTGTAGTTTTTGAGAAAATTATGATATTTACAAGGGCGTTAGGATTTATTTACTCGTACGCATGCCCAATGATTGTTTAAAGAGGTCCTTTGTGTAGTATTCACACAAATACATATCTATTTGAGTTCTACTGAATAGAGTAAATTTACAGGATGCTCTAGCGTGGGAATAAGTGAAGGTGTACATTTTTGGTTTACTAAAGTAAAGTAAAGGCATTTAAATATTGAAATATAAGTGCAAAAATAGGAAACAGGAAAAAAGGTGTGTTTGTGTTAAGAAAAAATTTGGCAGAATCTTTTTTGAGAGTTTAGGTATTCAGCATTTGAACAGATAAAACTTTGATAATGTAAATTATGAAATGCTAGACATTATTGATAAATTTATCTATGATAATATTAGACTACGATATAGGTTTTCATGTAAAGATGGCTTTACTATTTGAAATAAGATGTTAAAAGTGAGTGAAAAAATATAATAAAACATTTTTAAAGATTCTTTATTTTGTCTCTACTTGTAACAGAAGAATATTTGTAGTAGATTGTATAATTAATCATTATAGTATATTCTTTAAAGTATATTCTTTTTTTGACTTTTCCAACATCAAAGATAAAGTGTATAAGAATCGGCAGAAACGAATTTGGCACTCATGTTTTACTCTAACTTGTTACTAAAATCAAAAGACTTAAGAAACAAACATTCGTTAAAAACACTTTCTATTTGTGAAAAATACAAAAATCTTTTGTAAATATTTATAGAACTTTTCTATAGAAAAAAAATTTATAACAAAAAAATAACTATACAAAAAATTGTTAACAGAAAATTATTCTATAATAAAATTTTAAACCGAAAACTTAAAGAAAACTATTTATTACAATTAAAAATAACCCGGCTTTGGTTGATAATAAAAGCTTTTTACTCGTCAAACAACCATCAACAAAACATCAAACAATTAACAGTCAAACCATTATAAGAAACCGTCAAATATTAAACATATCAGCGCAGCCGTTTTTCGATTTTATATAAATAAAAAAAGTGGGGGTGGTAATTTTTGGATCCAGTTAAAACTTAAATTCAATTACTGCGAACATTCATGATCTAAATTTTTTTTATTTTTTTCGATAAATATATAGACAGATATATTCTACATAAATGCAATATTTCTTGTTATATAAAAATAGAAAATTTTTGAAAAATTTCCTATAAAAATAGAAAATTTTTGAAAAATTTCCTATAAAAATAGAAAATTTTTGAAAAATTTCCTATAAAAATAGAAAATTTTTGAAAAATTTCCTATAAAAATAGAAAATTTTTGAAAAAATTCCTATAAAAATAGAAAATTTTTGAAAAATTTCCTATAAAAATAGAAAGTTTTTGAAAAGTTTCCTATAAAAATATAAAATTTTTGAAAAATTTCCTATAAAAATAGAAAATTTTTGAAAAAATTCCTATACAAATATAAAATTTTTGAAAAATTTCCTATAAAAATAGAAAGTTTTTGAAAAATTTCCTATAAAAATAGAAAGTTTTTGAAAAATTTCCTATAAAAATAGAAAATTTTTGAAAAATTTCCTATAAAAATATAAAATTTTTGAAAAATTTCCTATAAAAATAGAAAATTTTTTAAAAATTTCCTATAAAAATAGAAAATTTTTGAAAAATTTCCTATAAAAATAGAAAATTTTTGAAAAATTTCCTATAAAAATAGAAAATTTTTGAAAAATTTCCTATAAAAATAGAAAATTTTTGAAAAATTTCCTATAAAAATAGAAAATTTTTGAAAAATTTCCTATAAAAATAGAAAATTTTTGAAAAATTTCCTATAAAAATAGAAAATTTTTGAAAAATTTCCTATAAAAATAGAAAATTTTTGAAAAATTTCCTATAAAAATAGAAATTTTTTGAAAAATTTCCTATAAAAATAGAAATTTTTTGAAAAATTTCCTATAAAAATATAAATTTTTTGAAAAATTTCCTATAAAAATAGAAAATTTTTGAAAAATTTCCTATAAAAATAGAAAATTTTTGAAAAATTTCCTATAAAAATAGAAAATTTTTGAAAAATTTCCTATAAAAATAGAAAATTTTTGAAAAATTTCCTATAAAAATAGAAAATTTTTGAAAAATTTCCTATAAAAATAGAAAATTTTTGAAAAATTTCCTATAAAAATAGAAAATTTTTGAAAAAATTCCTATAAAAATAGAAAATGTTTGAAAAATTTCCTATAAAAATAGAAAATTTTTGAAAAATTTTCTATAAAAATAGAAAATTTTTGAAAAATTTCCTTTAAAAATAGAAAATTTTTGAAAAATTTCCTATAAAAATATAAAATTTTTTAAAAATTTCCTATAAAAATAGAAAATTTTTGAAAAATTTCCTATAAAAATAGAAAAGTTTTGAAAAATTTACTATAAAAATAGAAAATTTTGGAAAATTTTCCTGTAAAAATCTATAAAAACCAAACCCTTTTCCGGGTTGTAGACCTAAATATAACGAAGATGAAGTAAATGTAACGATTATATATTTCAAAAGTTTTGTTTAAATAATAATGAATATGATTTCGTTAACATCATGTAACCATTTCTTTACATTAATGTCTATGATAGTGTAATTTCTTTACATTTTTTTACATCATTATTGTTAAAATAATGTCTAAGAACCAAAATATATTAGATATGTATGTATATTCATTAATAAATTTTGATAGTTTTAAAATGTTGATGCAAATGATTTCTCTCACCAATAACAATTTCTTTACATTTCATCAATAATCGATAAAAATTCATTAAATACCTATTGTCTTAAACTGGTTCAGTCAATCAAGTCAATAAAAATAATGAATACAAAATTTTAAATCCACCCATGAATAACTACCTCATAAATTTCTTAACATAAATGAATTTTAAATTGTTCCTTTAATCTAAAGTATCTCATAAAACCAAGCTTTACATTTTTTTTATAATAATTAAGAAATTTTATTTCTAACACGTTTCCGAAATTAATTAATCGATAAACTCATATTTTTTCGTTAAATCAATGTTATAACGGCTTTATCTCCTAAACTGGCAACACATGAATATTTCATAATTTTTTGTTAAAAAAGTTTTATCACACTTTTTTAGGAAAATATTTTGCATATCTGCAAAACATACCCATAAAGTAGAATTAATTAATTAAAGTTAGTCATAAAAAAAATGATCATAGCTTTAGGATGGGGAATTTTGTTAGAAGATAGTTTATGTGAGATAATGCAAATGTTATAACCGCACGTTTGGGTTATAAAATTAGCCTCTAATAAAAAGACTGGGGCTGATTGCAAGGGGATAAATGCTCATCTATATAGATTAATGTTGGGCAAAGTCTTTTTGATTCTCTTTTATTTAGTATTTTCCTAACCCTAGAGTCTGTCAGTCTTTCTGTTCGTCTGTTGTCGGCACGATAGGGCCTAAACGAAAGGAAATTTAGTACAAATATATTTCATTTCTTGAAAAATTTTGGTATTGTAATTGGACGAAACCGGCTGTGGTCAAATGTCCATAGCTCCCGAATAACCTCGCATTGGCCAATGGCTAATAAATGGCCATAGCTCCCATACAAAACAATACAGCCCTAAATTCCACCTAAAATACATTTAAATGTTTGTAATTTCCTTAATATTGGTTGAAAAACCAAAAGTGACTCGGATATACAAATATACATGTATATTTTGAATCCTTATGAAATTCTAAGACGATTGAGCGATATCTGTCTGTCTGTTTGTCTGTCTGTCTGTCTGTCTGTCTGTCTGTCTGTCTGTCTGTCTGTCTGTCTGTCTGTCTGTCTGTCTGTCTGTCTGTCTGTCTGTCTGTCTGTCTGCCTGTCGTTCTGTCTGTCTGTCTGTCTGTCTGTCTGTCTGTCTGTCTGTCCGTCTGTCTGTCTGTGTGTCTTTCTGTCTGTCTGTCTGTCTGTCTTTCTGTCTTTCTGTCTGTCTTTCTATCTTTCTGTCGGTCTGTCTGTCTGTCTGTTTGTCTTTCTGTCTGTCTGTCTTTCTGTCTGTCGGTCTGTCTGTCTGTCTTCCTGTCTGTCTTTCTGTCTGTCTGTCTGTATGTTTGTCGTTTGTCTGTCTGTTTGTCTGTCTTTCTGTCTGTCTTTCTGTCGGTCTGTCTGTCCGTCTGTCTGTCGGTCGGTCGGTCGGTCGGTCGGTCGGTCGGTCGGTCGGTCGGTCTGTCTTTCTGTCTGTCTGTCTGTCTGTTTGTCTGTTTGTCTGTTTGTCTGTCTGTCTGTCTGTCTGTTTGTCTTTCTGTCTGTCTGTTTGTCTGTCTTTCTGTCTGTCTTTCTGTCTGTCGGTCTGTCTGTCTGTCTGTTTGTCTGTCTGTCTGTCTGTCTGTCTTCCTGTCTGTCTTTCTGTCTGTCGGTGTGTCTGTCTGTCTGTCTGTTTGTCTTTCTGTCTGTCTGTTTGTCTGTCTTTCTGTCTGTCTGTCTGTCGGTCGGTCTGTCTGTCTTTCTGTCTGTCTGTTTGTCTGTCTGTCTGTTTGTCTTTCTGTCTGTCTGTTTGTCTGTCTGTCTGTATGTTTGTCGTTTGTCTGTCTGTCCATCTGTCTATTAAAAGCACGATAACGCCTAAACGAAAAGAGGTGCTTAACTGAAACTTGGCAAAGATATTCTTCATTCCTGGAAAATTTTGGTTTGAAAAAGCTGTGATGACTTTATTCAGAATGTTTTATGCAAATATTGGTTAGTTTATGAAATTTTTTAGGAATCGGTTCATATTTGACTATAGCTTTCATATAAAATACGCTCCCGGAAACAACTAAAATGCCACAAAGGCCAGTAAAAAGCTATTGAGTTATAAACTATGACAGTTATAGCCACTAAATTTTTTACAAATAAGAATAGAAATCGCTTCCGTATAATAATAACCTAATATTTTTGGCCCGAATTGAATGATATGGACTCGGAGGAAATGCGGTTGCAACAGAACGGCGCCACAAGCCACACAGCGAATGTCACAATCAATCTATTGAAAAAAAAGTTTGGAAAACGTGTTATCTCACGAATTGGTTCAGTTCATTGGCCGCCTCGGTTGTGCGATTTTTCGCCGTTAGACTATTTCCTATGGGGCTACATCAATCGGCCAATTTATGATTGAAAACCGCCTGAAATTGAGTTCAGTGCAAAAGTAATCGAGTTCCATACATAATGGCATCAAACGTGACATAAAAAATTTCATTGATATCCAAAACCATTTTTGTGAAGGGTATCGTATGGTCGGGCTTGACCGACTATAGCACTTTCTTACTTGTTTTTTTTTTGATATTTTTCAAATACTTTAGATTTTTGTTCACTGTGCCGCTATCTTTAGTCCGATCACAAAGTTTTGTATATCGGTATTCACGGCTCTGTAAGGGCTAAATTCTGTGTTTGATAGTTATTTTCTTACCACGTCATAACCTTTTAAAACTCGATTCGTACTTTCAAAAATCGAATCAAATTTTAAAAATGTATGACTAGAAATTGACGTGGTAGTAAAAAACGATCAAAGAGAGAAATGAAGTTATGATCGGACCAAAATTGGCGACACAGTGAACAAAATACTAAAAGGGCGATATTTGTAGGCGTGTCAAAAATAATAAAAAAAAAAATTTTAGAACTGTTTTTACATTATCTTTAATCCTAGGAGGTGACTGTCACAACTTTTTCTTTTTGTATGGAAGGCGAACGGCTCTACTGCACTCTCGTAGATATGTGAGATATGTTTTTAAGTTTAACACAATTTGATGTTGGGTATATTAGATTCGGCACAGCCGAATATAACACTTTAACTTGTTCAGATTTATTGTTAAAATATTCTATTAATATTTTGCAATCTAGATCATGCTAATGTAGGTTATATATTATCTGAAAACAAGTAAGAAAGCGCTATAGTCGGTCAAGCCGACCATACGATACCCTTCACCACTAAGGTCAAAGGTATTATTTTTCCTGTATAAAGACAAATAT